>OU565293.1:3469650-4069650 GCA_913789915.3 Sphecodes monilicornis | reverse complement strand
ATGCAATTAATAGGGATTTAATTTTAGTACTCGCTCAATATTAGTACTCACAAGTTAATAATAAAGAGACTGCAGATTTTTATGCAAAATAAAGTTTTGGATTGGTCTACTAAATTTTATCATAAATACATGAAACCTGTAGTCAAGTAATAAAACTACTTATGTCCAAGAGGTTTCCTATCAAAACTAGATATATCCGAATGTAATCGTCAAAAGTTTCAATATTCATCGTTTTACCAACAATAACTTAAAAACTATAAATAACTTTTCTTTCAATTTCTCGTAATAATATTAATTAATATCAGCATTATGTTTTGTTAAAAATATCTCTGAAATATCATTTAAAACGATCAAAAATGGAGTCTTCAAGTACCTCAGATTGGATTAAAGTGAACATAGCCGATTGTGAAGTTAACACTACAACTACCGAGCCTTAAGAGCAACTGATACATGAAATGCTCATTTGCCAAATCTATAAACTTCACAAAATAGAGTAGAGATAATCGACAAAATATGTACATTCATTTTAAAAAGTTATTTCAATATTTGTCATTCGATATTATTGAGCCAAGTTATTAAGAAAATTCATTTTAAATAAGAAAAATGTGAGAGTCAATTTAGTGTTTGACAGAGAAATGCTAGATAACATGAAAGATGGTTTCTCGTTTGGTCTTGTGAACGGCTCATATCTTACTTTACGATAATAACAGAATTGAAAGATTATTATAATAATATATACTTCAACAGAGAATTATATTAAATAATTTTTGGTGAAAACATTTCTATTATTTCAATAATTCTAAAAGAAAACATGAAACCAAACTACTCATTTGTTAGTATTTGTAAAGTGCTGAGTGCTGAGTTAACCGATATGCAAAATGAGTACGTTCTTAGGGCTCCAGGAGAAAGGAAGCGCCATAAGATTTTCTGAATTTTACATCTTCTACATAGTAATAATATAGCTAAGTGTTTATGTGCAGATGTGTGCCAGTAGAAGTAACGAAAGAATAGTGGAAAGATGCAAATCAGTAGTGAGAGAGAGAAAATCTCACTTTTTAGACAAATTATCGAAAATGGCTAAGAAATCGTACAGGTCCATCATACAGTGCGTTGAAGTGATTCTGTAGGGGAAGTTCCCTTAGCGTCAAACACTTAAGATTTTTCTTAAATAAATGAAAAATATAATACTTAATTTGTTTTGTTCCGCGGTATTTATAAATTAACAAAATTAAAAACCAATATAATGTGAAAATAATTGATATTTCCGTAATGATTAACTTAAATTAACATTACAGTTCGGTTACATGATATATATTAAGACTTATTAAGAACGATTTGCAACGATCATAAATATAATGGTTAAAACATTCTAGGTCATCGTGGTAAGCCTTGTGGATCCATTTTTCGGCACCTGAACCTTGAATTCAATGTTCATCACTATTTTATAAAGAAACTAGGCAGATTGTCTTCTGCCTCGTCTGTTTTGGTTCTCTTGTACTCGCAGTCTGAAGTTTATTTTAAAAATTTCTCCTTTAATCTTGGTTCTTATTATTCATGTTGCTTGAGTGTATTTTTTAATCACTGGTACTGTCCGGTAATAGGGGAAATTGTTTTCTCTGGTACTAGGAGGCATTGAATCCATCAAAGAAAAAGTTTTCTATTATTCCAAATACACTCTACACGCAATATAGAACGAAAATTTAAAAAATACTTATTGAAAGATATAATAACGCAACTCACACGTCTCCTGACTACAAAAATTAATACATATAACAGTTTAAAATTTGCACGATGCTTCGGATTCTTGTAAGCAGCAACAATCAACTCATCGTCTTAACTGTGTGCATCTAACAGGAACGTGACAAAACATGATTATTGTTTGTTTTCGTTCCTCTACCATTTACACAATACAACAGCTCGATAAAGTGTTAAATGTTAAAGATATAGTTACTGTCCGACATTAGGGGACTTCCCCCTATGAGGGATCCTCAAAATCTTTTTAGTGCTTAGTGTCTCTAAAGGCCTTAATCCGGTACTTCGTGTGCATAGAAATAATTAAAATATTTGTTTGAATTGAATTCCAGAATTCCATCCAGTATCGCAACGTGGAGAGTAAACATAACGATATTTCCTCGAACGGTAATATAGCTTGTAGCAAAATGTACGTCGAGACTACAGTTGTTCAGCAACAAATCCTGAGGGTCATAGCCCGTGAAAAGGTAATCGCCAGACGATCCTCGACGAGACTGAAACTTCAAAAGACTCTTGGCTCAGCGTTTTCTATGCACGATGCTTTTTATTCTTCGTCGGCCCGGAGTTTCCTACGTCACGACGAGAAACCGGTGTCCTACAAATTTCCAATTCGCTTCATCATCGTTGCCCATCAGTCACGAAGAAAGAACGCTTGATGGGCGAAGCGCACCACAAGAGAGCGTTGGTAAAAAAATACACAAAGAGCAGCGTTGGGGGCAGCGAGAAGCAAGGGGAACTAACGGAGCTTGATGACGGTCAGGAAACTGGGAAAGGGAAAGAAATTCTGCCAGAAAGAAATTATTTTTATTGCTAACGATCACTATGTTCAGTTTACCGTGACCGATTGATGGGACGTTAACTGATGATCTGGCCTAATACACATTTGTAATGTAACATTACAAATCACTTCCGTCACTGTCACGCACTATGAGATATCGTATAATAATTATCAAGAGCTTTCCGTACGAATCGGGGTTTTCAAAACATTGTTCTGTCTTCCACTAACACGTTAAATGCTATGTTGGTCCCGGCGATGCGATAATATCTTTAAAAAGTAATACTAATATTATAATTCATGTAATATTAAGAAGTATATTTATACTTTTCTTAATAGATTTTATTGAAGCATTTTAAACAAAAATAAGATTAATATATCGTTTGTATGTGCACATTCGTATTTTGTGTACTTACGTCTAAATGGAAAATCAAATTGAACAAAGTATCTGTGTGTAACGTGTTAAACAATCGATTTTAATTAGTAAACACTTTGGTCGTTCCACTCTAACCCATTAATGGTCACATTATTTGAATAAGAAAGATATTATATGAAGGTTGAAATACAAAACACGTCATCATTAAATATTTTGGAAACATTGGTGATATAGAGATTGCAGATTTTATTGCAAAATAAAGCTTTAACGACCCACTCACCGATTTTGATGAAATTTTCCCTATACATACAACAGGAGATGTTTTTTATATTTTCAGATATTCGCAAAAAACTGTTGCTACTACTGCATTGAATTTTGGATTCACGTAACCTAGACCTAAAACTGGATTTTCAAATGCATGCTCTCCGCCCCCACCACTACCTAATCCCAACTCACTCTCAATTTATTGAAGTTAGTTGAGATTAGGTCGTGGGAAAGACGGAATTGAGAGTGAGTTGGGATTAGGTCGCGAAGCACAAGCGGCCGGTCCGACCACGCTTACGAGAATCCGACATTCATTGCAGTAGTAACAACAGTTTTTTGCGAAAATCTCAAAAACTGAATGATATGAAAAGGAAGCAATTGTTCAAAACATCGAAATTTATAACATATTCAAAAAAATCACTGACTGGGTCATAATGTAAATGATTAGCAAGTTTTCTGCATCAACTGTAACAAACAGGAGTGTTCGTGAGAGCTTTCGCTTCGCGAATCGTAAGAGGCCGCTAGGAAAGTTGAAAATTTTCCCTTATTGTGATCAGTAACAATTATCGTACCACAATCTGTCTCCGAGGGAAGCCCAAAAACGAATGCCCTTTTCGCTACGATAACGACCGCTGGCTCTGAGGTCTCTCCAACTTTTCCTCATTATTAATTAGGTTTTTGCGCGAATCGCTTCTCGCCGGCTTCGCCTGGCCTACCGGCCTCGGGTCGACCCTCAGGGGTACACGTGGACCTGATTTTAGGAGAGCGGACACACCCTCCTTTTTTGTAAAAAACGGGCCTAGATCGCTGCTATCGACGACCTTGCTACGTGGCCTATCGTATGTGGTTTCCAACCATGCGGTTTTCCGCACACATTTTGCGCTGATGGCGGAGTCCCCACTTTAGGAGACTCGAAAACCTTCAACAACTCTCGTTCTCTCCTCGCGCCCCATTGCACATTTAAAATCCCCATACATATAGCAACGTAACACAATATTTAACATAACGCGACTTAGAAAATACTTTTGCAACAATCCGAAACAATCGTGATTTTAAACATTTACATAGTAACTTAAATACTTCGATTTACAAACATGCACGCAAATACAACAGTTACTTAGACACTATGTAGTCTACAACACGTTGAACATAGTGCTCACATCAGTAACATCAAATTCTTTTAACTTTTTAGATGCTTTAAATTCCATCTTCTCATTTCTTTAATAAATGTATATTTTTTTATAAATATAAACTGCACAGTATAGTGATATAAATACGTTAATAGATAAAATTGGAATACTCCAAAAATGTAATATAATATACTAAAATATAGTGTAGTTTGTCAAAATACAACATTGTATAATATATTGTGAAATATAAAATAATATGGTATGTCAGAATATAACATAATATACTACAATATACTATAATACGTATAATTACGAGGTAATATGGAATGCCAGAATATATATAATATAATATACTAGAACATACTATAATATACTAAAATACAATATAGTCCAATCAGGTTTCGCCGTATACATATAAAAACAGTAAAAACATTTAAACAATGCTATATTTTTCTAAACATATCATTCACAACTTTTGATGATTATACAGGGTGCGGCAAAAAATAGTTCCCACGATTTTTCAGACCCTTCGGATGGTCCGACAGAAAAGTGTTCGTACCGAAGTTAATCAGTATTTAAACGACAAGAAATTGCAACAGATCTTGCGACAAAAACGGGCAACAGTTGAACAAATGAGCATTCACAACTTTTATTCACATTATCACAACTCTTTAAAAATACCCAGTAAAGATATGACAGCGAGTTTGAGTTTTGTTAAAAATTGTTTTTTTTTTAATTTAAAAATTTGCAATTTCTTGTCGGATAAATACTGATTAACTTTGGTACGAAAAACTTTTCTTTCCGACCATGTGAAGGGGTTGAAAAATCGTGGGGACTAATTTGTGCCACACCCTGTATATAATTGTAATGCTCATTCTGCAAAATTCAAAAGCTGAAAGTACTTAGGCATATTCAAAATCATAGATAAAGGAATGCTAATAATGCGTCCATTTTTTTTGTTATAAAAATTCGTTGCAAATTATGATTCATCGTATAAAGACAAGCAGTTAGTTCGATTAAATCAGTCTTCAAATTTGTTGCGATTGATTACCATTCCTTATCTGTTGACAATCAAAGATACTACTTATCATTGTTCGAATGTTAACATGTCACAAGATTTGATTTAGAATTAAAAATTGGTATCTTTCGAATTAATGTGAATGTAATTACTCTTCTTTTGTCCACTTTTATTGGAACGATTTATGTGTTCCATAAATTTGCACATTCGGGTACATACATATTAGAATATATACATAATGTAAGTTCACGCTAAAGTGTATCGTAGTATAAATTATTCAAGCGTTTTAAATAGGCATTGTAAACTTTTGAATCAACAGTGTAACGTTTATTTCATACAATGCTACACACTATTAATATTTCGCGTAGTATTGGATTATATCTGTAAATTACTTGTAATCTACATTACTTATTTTATTTTTAAACAATTAATTCGGCGTATTACCACTTGCATAATGTATTCCTTCCATATTTTAGAATCACTGTTTGAAAAAATCTATCAATCCTTCTTACAATGTACGAAGAACAGTGTCACATTTGTTGTTGTCCCCAACATTTTTTTTATTTTCTATATCGTCATTAATATTTAAATAGAAATCATTTCTTAATTTGTATAAAAATTTTCAAAAAAGTTCAATATGTAATAATGAAATATTAATTAATGTAATAAACAATAATTAAATAGTCTTCACGAAAGCTTAGGTTTATTACGTTTCAACTATGGACGACTCATTGTCAGTTTATGTTTAGATAAATTACAAACATACATATATACATATAATGCGTGTCTACATCTCTAAAAAATAATTATTAAATCAAGAGAAATTCAATTTTGGAAACATTCCTTTTATGACAAAGTATAGTAATTAAGGATACAGTATAATTCTCTTAAATTACAACACTAATTTGTCTTGTTCACGATTATTAATCCACCTAGGTATAATGGCGTAGCATACATATCTGCTGCAGTCAATTTTAAAATGCGCTACCACGCGTAAGGAAAAAAGACATTAGTACTAAAAAAGTAACGTTATTATTTCGAATTATTACATAATTTCACTCTTTCATCCTCAAAAGCTTTTCACCCTTCTTCAAAGTAAATACTAGAATTACCGAGTAATAAATACAACTAATATGTGTTGCTTTATAATAATGCACAAGATTACAACTATTCAGACTTGTTTCGGACACGACCGATGACCGCGAAATCCGAAGGAAAAAGGAGCTGGAAACGCACAGCGCTGTGCGTGAAGTTGAAATAACCACGAGAGTCTTGATGCGAGCACGTGCAAGAGAACAAGTGGATTGTATGTTTACTAACAATGACTGTATAAAACTTAACAATAAACAAGAAAGAAACTGTACAATTGAAAAAAACTTGATTTTACGATCGCGACTTTGCAGCGGCAGACAACCAGTTTAGCGAGACAAAGAAAGCGAGAGATCCGATTGTAGCGACGAGATTTGCAAAAGTGCTAGAAAAATTCCGGGAACGGGCGAGATCCCGGAATTCTCGGAAAGCGGCTGATTGGTTACGCAGGATCACCTGTTAGTTAGCGCCCGCGGATTGAGGTTCCGAACACGCGTGATAGCAAGGGAGACGGGGTGTAACGGGAATCCGCGTAACGGTTCCGCGACGGTTCCTGAGCCTCCAGGGCGAGCGGTCGAGGGAGTTTCAAACTGCTCACATGAGCGAGCGTGATCGCGAACAAGACTTCATACAATTTTTCTTTAAAACATTAGTTCAATTTCAATAATTGTCAAAAAATTCAATTAGGTCATAGTTATTTTGACTGGTTTGGCTCTACTAGTCGAAATGTCGGAAATTCTATTGTGTTAGGTTTCATTACAACGGGTATAACAGTGAATAGTCGTTCCCTGACATACATGTATTGAAAACTCTTCCTATTAAGGTCGATTTATACAGCCGTGCGGGTTTTTTTTACATTGGTTTGGGTCTAGAGAAAACTCCGACCGAGTTTTCGCTTTCACGTCGACCAATTTTTCAGAATGCCTCGTCCGGGCCATTATCTCGACGTCTGAGCATTTCCAGATGGCCTTTCGGGAGCGCGTTGACAGTTCCCTGCTGTGCATGGCCCAAAAAAAAGATGTTTTCAGAAGTTTCACAGCTCCTTATGTAAACTATCGGTATCTCTCCTCTACAACATCGTGGAAATAGGAAACATTCCTGTCCCTTGGTGGAAAAGCATTTTACACATTCTGATATTATGCGTAAATTGCATATGTGTTGTAAAAACGAGAATAACAATTATTTTTTTAATTCAGTTATTTTTATCATTTAATTCATATTCCATGTGAAGTCGGATCATTTTTACATACAGACACCGTCACAGTTTGCTACTTTGGACAATTTGTACGAAAACGACATACCTCCAGAAAATAATTTATATCACGGCTATAATTAAAAATAGAAACGTTTTCTTCTTTCTAATTATCTTCGCAAAATACTGTTATTCTTCTTAAATAATTTATCGTTCTATACGCAAATGTCATTTCTTAATACAAAAATATTAGAAATATCATTGATTTGCCAATTTTGCCGCCCGTTCAAAGGCGACAAAATTCGTTTTTTAATTCGTGCAGCTTCAGAAATTGCAAATATTGGGCACTTAGAACTACTATAAAAATATGGCTGCTATGAAAAATGATTCCAGATACACAAGAAAATAATAACATGTTACTTTTAGGAAAACTAATATTGTCATTTCGTCGACTACAATATTTTGCAACTTAGTTAACCTTTACTGTAGGCACCGTATAAAAATTTCTAGGCTTCGAATATCGAAGCTTCGATTTCAGAAACTTCGAAGGTGATGAAAATGAAACCTTCGAAACTTCGAAACTTCGACACTACGAACCTTCGATTCGTTTTCAGTTAACGGATAAAAGGAATAAATTTTCATAATTTGTTTCCATATTCACCATCTGAATTATTTCAATAATTTATTGTTAAGATAATATACTTATAATTTGAATTATCCTTTCGATAGCACATTGTTAAAATAATTGTTTAAATAAATAAATTTTATAATTTGCTTCTATATGTTAGTGATACTGCTGGAGGAAATTGTAGCAGTATGCAGAGGCAGGTGATTATTCCGTCAAGGAAGCAATAGACGCGACGGCGTTCTAATGGCTTGAATAAAATATATATTTGTAACACTATACAATGGATGAGGACCATACGGTGGTTTTGGAACGACTGACGCATCCCGACGATCCCGACTCGCCGGTACGGCACACAGTCAAAGCGCTGGGACCGCACCACGTGCGCCGTCTACAGTTCGGTATCGCTCAACGGAAAGGTCCAAGTAGCCGCGCTTACACTGTTTACAACACTATATCCATTATTTGAATTGTTATTTAAATTATTTATTATTAAAATAATTGATTAAATAAATAAATTTTTACAATTTGTTTCTATATACATTATGTGAATTATTTCAATAATTTATTGTTCAAATAATTGTTTACACAATGTACACGTATTTACATAATTAATATAGGAACACGTTTCTATAGAGTATACAAATTTATAATCTATAGAAATGTGTTTCTATATTCATTATCTAAATACTTGTACATTCTTTAAATAATTATTTTAACAATGAATTATTAAAATAATTCACATAATGTATATAGGAACAAAATATGAAAATTTATTCATTTAAACCATTATTTTAACAATAAATAATTAAAATAACAATTCAAATAATGCACATAGAAACAAATTATAAAAATTTACATATTTAAACAAATATTTTAACAGTGAACTATCGAAATGATAATTCAAATAATAAATATACTATTTTAACAATAAATTATTGAAATAATTGAAATAATAAATAAAGAAACAAATTGTGAAAATTTATTTATTATACAATTATTTTGACAATGTGCTATCGAAAGGATAATTCAAATTATAAATATATTATCTTAACAATAAATTATTGAAATAATTTAAATAGTGAATATAAAAACAAATTATGAAAATTTATTACTTTTATCCGTTAACTACAGCTTCGAAGCTTCGAATTTTTCCCACCTTTCAATGTTTAATATTACATAATATACTCTGAAAACTCAGAAAAGATTGGTATAACTTAGTTTTTCACGGGAAAAACACCGAAAAAATTGGTTTTGAATTTTTTCAACTATGACGCACCAGTCTCAGGAATTTGAAAACAAATGAGCATATTACTTATGTTGGTATCTTATTGCTAAATTAAAGTTGTAGGTGTGCTCGAAAGAGCATCTTCTATATGAAATCTGCATCTTTTCAATTTTTTTCATGTTTTTCATGTCTTAAAACCAAAATTTGCAATGTCCACGACGAACATCGAATAGTACTACTTGACACTCGACGTCGATAGAAAAAACATCGGTGAAATAACGTTTTAAATCATACATTTATAATGTTTTTTCTGCCTTGGTGTAGCTACACCACGGCCAAAGCACGGCGAGAGATTGCTCGCTGACTTGTCCGGGACCACGTCAGATATCTCACTGGTTCTACCTTAGGTATCCCATGCGGGGTTGAGGGGTGCCGAAAGTGCGCGGGTTTCGGTAGCAAGCGTGACGATTTCAAAAGACACCGCCGTCTCGAGTGGCCTAGGCCCCGCACGGCTATGTATAATATAGCCGACCGAGCAGCCATGATCTCGCACGGCTGCATAAATCGACCTTTATCCGTTTGTTAGCTGTTCTCATTTTTTTCTTGCCGTGCCCTTCACTTCTTTTTAATCGCCTGTGACACACTGGAATTTCATGCAGAAAAGCCAAGGTTTTATTCATTGTAGGTGAAACAATACTTGTGACCGTTGTTATATACTACACTTTGAACTCCATTTTGCCACGGGTTTTCTCTTTCGATTGTTCACGTCTTCTGCCTGCCTACTGTCACTCCTAACGTTTTATATAAAACAAAAATACTCCATTTTCTAAGAATCCACATACAATTTTTTTGCGATGAAACACTATTATTCTTATGAATTTGAAGATGTATGATCAGGCTGCGGGTTTTATGCATTTATGACTAACATGAGTAGATCAAAGCAGAAACAGTAAGCACGTATAAAGAATTTAAAAGACTTTCATATTATTTTCGACTAATTGAAAATATGAAAAAAAAAGAAAAAAATGTTCATGTGGTACGCGCGTGTGTATGTGAAATACGTCAACAGTTAATAACTACGTAAAAATTAAATTCCGTCCAAGCCTACATATTTTACAAAAAATGTTGAAAACTGTGAGTGGTCCTAATTTTGTGGCCAGAGTTTGTATAATACCAGATGATAATGAAGTTGGTTAATTAGATAAATACACATCAAACAAATAATTGCACTAAAATATGGAAGATTATAACTATTACAATTATAAGACTTTATGTATAATAGAATACCTTTTAACCGGTCACTATGGGGACTGGAACCCTAACCGGATAAAAGTTTGAGCGGTTATTATAGATATCTCCTAGATATATGTAGAGAGCAAAGAGAGTATAGAGAGTATATGTATACAGGGTGTCCCAAAAATTTCACGTTTCCTTCAAAGGGGAGGTTCCTGAGGCCATTTGAAGCGACATTTTCCTTTGCAGAAATGGCCGTTTCGGCTTTGTTAAGGAGTTATTAACGAAAAACACGGACCAATCAGACCTAGAGACATATTGCCAGAGACGGCAGCGCGCGACAGTAGTCGAGCGATGGTGATACACCGCGGACGAAAGCAAGGGACAAACAAGAGAAGAAAATTTTTCGAGTCCTATGTCGTATAGTTCAAATTTGAATATGTTGTAGTTTTTAGTAACCTATGAACGAATCTCGAAGAATTTTTCGAAATCTTAAAAAATGTTGGTTTTACAGACGTGTAACGAAAATCGTCAACTTTTTTTCATTAAATTATAACACTAGAACTAACGTACCGAGGAAAATGAGTTTTTAGGAGCTTATAGTAAACACATAAGAGTATCTATTGAAAATATTTCGATTTGGAAAAAATGTTTTTTTCACCATTTAGTTTGAAAATATTTTAAACAAATGCGATTCTCTTATAGCCGGGATTTTTTTAAAAATTCGAAAATAAATGAGGTGACAGCTCCAAGTCTCCTCTTTAAGAACCTATTTTTGAAAAGGCAGACAATTTAAAATTGACGGAATTAAAATTATTTAAAGCGAACGCTGCACCGCGATATTACTGTCGCGAACGGCCCCAAAGGCGCGCGGCACGAACAGCTGTTAGATACGCGACCACCGCACACTCTAACACCGTCAATACTGAGAAAGCCTTGCTTACCTTCGTTCTCATGAAGAGCCCCAGCGATGTGAACATGATTCCTGTATTCACAAATTATTCGGTATGCAACATTGAACCTGCCCACTCGTAGAATTCACAAGAATTATTTGCTCTATGAAATTATGGAGCAGAAGGGGTCAATGTCCATTCACTGCACAATCCGGCCCACTATTAATTTATTCACGATCGCAGTGAAATTATTCACACATATCCATTGGGTCCACAAACGTTTAATGAAATCCACACAAGTGATTCACAGAAATCCACATATCACGCACAACTAATTCACATTTAATGCACGTGAATCGACTGTTTCGACTGCCCGTGCACGAAAAATCGTCCGTCCATGCTCGCGATCGTAGGAAGACTAGTTCAGAACAGCTGACGAGGTTAACGGCCTCTCAACAGCACACTGCCGATTTTCAGTTCAGCAACTGTTCGATGGAACCGTGTTTTCAAATGGAATGGAAAGAGTAAATGACCGCCCCCAAACCGGGAGTCACTCGCAGGTACGCTTGTACTCCCGAGCGAGAAATCCGCGTGTCCCAAGGGGGCACCGTAGCCATAAACCAGTGCCTTGACTCGAACAAAGCAGGCGGAAATTAAGAACTCGACAATGGCTCAACTTCTGGTTATCATATGTGTACAATAGGTCAATAAAATGCTAAAAGTTTTAAAGAAGAGTAACGGCTTTTTGGGAATATTGCTGCTACGGGTAATTCGGTGCTATTAGTGTCTGTTATTTTGGAAAACGTGCAGGGCAGATGGGGCATCGAAGGCGCCCGCAGTTCAATTACCTACAGTTGAAAATGCTCTTTCCGTTACTCTTCCTTAAACTTTTAGCATTTTATTGACCTATTGTACATATTTGGTAACCAGAAGTCGAGCCATCGTCGAGTTCTTAATTTCAACCTGCTTTGTTCAAGTGAAGGCGCACTTCTGGTTTATGGCTACGGTAACCCTTGGGACACGCGGATTCCCCGCCCGGGGGTACAAGCGTACCTGTGAGTGACTTCCGGTTTGGGGGCGGTCATTTACTCTTTCCATTTTGTTAAGTTATGATTGAAAATAATGGCGTGGTCGCAGGTATTTATAGGATAAATGAATATAATATGTTTATTTAATATAATATGGAAAGAAACTGTTAATAGTTAATAATATATATACATGTATATATATATACATATATATATATATATATATATATATATATATATATGGCTCAACTTCTGGTTATCATATGTGTACAATAGGTCAATAAAATGCTAAAAGTTTAAGGAAGAGTAACGGAAAGAGCATTTTCAACTGTAGGTAATTGAACTGCGGGCGCCTTCGATGCCCCATCTGCCCTGCACGTTTTCCAAAATAACAGACACTAATTGCACCGAATTACCCGTAGCAGCAATATTCCCAAAAAGCCGTTACTCTTCTTTAAAACTTTTAGCATTTTATTGACCTATTGTACACATATGATAACCAGAAGTTGAGCCATTGTCGAGTTCTTAATTTCCGCCTGCTTTGTTCGAGTCAAGGCACTGGTTTATGGCTACGGTGCCCCCTTGGGACACGCGGATTTCTCGCTCGGGAGTACAAGCGTACCTGCGAGTGACTCCCGGTTTGGGGGCGGTCATTTACTCTTTCCATTCCATTTGAAAACACGGTTCCATCGAACAGTTGCTGAACTGAAAATCGGCAGTGTGCTGTTGAGAGGCCGTTAACCTCGTCAGCTGTTCTGAACTAGTCTTCCTACGATCGCGAGCATGGACGGACGATTTTTCGTGCACGGGCAGTCGAAACAGTCGATTCACGTGCATTAAATGTGAATTAGTTGTGCGTGATATGTGGATTTCTGTGAATCACTTGTGTGGATTTCATTAAACGTTTGTGGACCCAATGGATATGTGTGAATAATTTCACTGCGATCGTGAATAAATTAATAGTGGGCCGGATTGTGCAGTGAATGGACATTGACCCCTTCTGCTCCATAATTTCATAGAGCAAATAATTCTTGTGAATTCTACGAGTGGGCAGGTTCAATGTTGCATACCGAATAATTTGTGAATACAGGAATCATGTTCACATCGCTGGGGCTCTTCATGAGAACGAAGGTAAGCAAGGCTTTCTCAGTATTGACGGTGTTAGAGTGTGCGGTGGTCGCGTATCTAACAGCTGTTCGTGCCGCGCGCCTTTGGGGCCGTTCGCGACAGTAATATCGCGGTGCAGTGTTCGCTTTAAATGATTTTAATTCCGTCAATTTTAGTGTGTCTGCCTTTTCAAAAATAGGCCGTAAAGAGGAGACTTGGAACCGTCACCTCATTTATTTTCGAATTTTTTAAAAAATCCCGGCTATAAGAGAATCGCATTTGTTTAAAATATTTTCAAAATAAATGGTGAAAAAAACATTTTTTCCAAATCGAAATATTTTCAATAGATACTCTTATGTGTTTACTATAAGCTACTAAAAACTCATTTTCCTCGGTACGTTAGTTATAGTGTTATAATTTAATGAAGAAAAGTTCTTTACACGTCTGTAAAACCAACATTTTTTAAGATTTCGAAAAATCCTTCGAGATTCGTTCATAGGTTACTAAAGACTACAACATATTCAAATTTGAACTATCCGACATAGGACTCGAAAAATTTTCTTCTCTTGTTTGTCCCTTGCTTTCGTCCGCGGTGTATCACCATCGCTCGGCTACTGTCGCGCGCTGCCGTTTCTGCCAATACGTCTCTAGGTCTGATAGGTCCGTGTTTTTCGTTAATAACTCCTTAACAAAGCCGAAACAGCCATTTTTGCAAAGGCAAATGTCGCTTCAAATGGCCTCAGGTTCCTCCCCTTTGAAGGAACCGTGACATTTTTGGGACATCCTGTATATACAGGCGAAAAGGGGGTGATTCTAGATGAAAAAATAAGTACAAAATATAGAATAAAATTTTTTCACGTGAGGCTTTGTTTCCGACAAAATCGTATTTAAAGTTTCGTTGGAGTCGCGTGCATCAGTATATGCACAGGATAGAATTGGTTGGTCATAATAAGACGCGACAGCCGATTGCTATCTAATGTTATGCGTATCCGCTGAATTTTCAAACTCGATTTTCTCGAAAACAAAGCCTCACATGAATAAATCTTATTCTATATTTTCGACTTATTTTTTCATGTATACAATATACAATATACAATATACAATATACAATGTACAATATACTGTGGGATTAGGACCCCCCAGACCACAAATACCGTAGGAAATTAGGAAGAAAGGGGGAGGGTTCCGTGGGTGAGCGCGTTAGTCGATCGGCTACCAACACGAGGGCCCGGGTTCGATTCCCGGCGTGGTGCCTTCCGTTTTCCTGAGATCCTACAATACAATATACAATATACAATATACAATATATATATAGGGGGGGGAGAGAGAGAGAGAGAGAGAGAGAGAGAGAGAGATAACTTTGTAACAAAATGCCTCGACGCGCGACACGACGAGACGCACATGACGTCAAAATTTTTGTTGTTCCTCATCTTCCGTAATTTCTTTTAGGGAAACTGCGTTAACTATTTCGTCGTCTGCTAACATATCATTTTCTAAATTACTATCCATATACTAGCCACTCATTTACATCGTGTACGTCTAAGTTTGTACATTCAGATGAGAGTTTAAAATAATGAAGTAATGCAATTCCACCATGGTTTATTATATCTTCGACACACGGCGTATTCTTTAAATTGGACTGATTTGTTAGTTTCTCCATATGGGGCCATTTTCTCCAAGGCTTACGAAATGTTGATAATGGCTGTCATGTTATGGCGGCTGAGAAGAGTGTGAGAGGCGGAAAAAGGATCGAGAAGGAAGCGTTTCGTCGTAGGCCCGCTAGAGGACTCGTCAGTAAGGCTATCTAGCGGACCCGTACCTTAGACAGTTTAGGACGGTATATATAAAAACAGAGGAAGATTCAGGTAGTAGCGGGAAAGGTGTTGTCGTAATGTCCCTCTGTTGACGAGCATAGGAAGTAGCCGCCACAATGTAAACAACGTCCTTGATATTAATTTCTTAAGCTGAATCAGCATATGAGAATTGAAACAAAATGAAAACAAAAAAATATGTGAATAAAGTATACTTATCTTACCAGACAGATGGGAAACGATCATAAAACAAAATGATACAGACATCATGTTACGGACTCTTCGGATCTTTCAAGAGGCTGAAAGGTTTCCGTCAGTCCGAAGAAACAGGGTGGCAGGAAAAAGGCCGACGGATCGATTATTGCAAGGTGGAAAGAGAAAGAACACGCTTGAATTGTATCGATGGTCGATTGGACAGAGACTGCCTCGATCGGCCGTTAGCGCGATCCCTCCTGTCGCCCGTCCCCCGCGCGGCCCGCGAGAGCCATCAAGCTGCTCGATCCACCCGGGAACTCACGGGGTCGCGGGAGGGGACGCTGGATCGACGTCGCGCACGCGCCGTGGAGCTAGTCGTCCAAGTCATTTATTACAATATGTACATTTCGTTTGTTGTAGTCGTTGGACAGAAATACATATAAAATAACGGGGTTTGATGGACTTTTTAACCCGATCCGGCTCCTCGCGATTTCTAATCAGAATCGCGAATTAAATCCCAAACACATCATTCATAAGACACGCTTAATACAAAAGCAATATATCAGTGCTGTGAATAAACAAAGGTTTATATTATCAAATTATTTATTCACAGCTTAACAAAATGGTTGTATGGTAAATAAGTAACTACTTCTTATAGATATACGGGACCAGCAAAAGGAATTTTACAGGAAGTCAAAGTACATTTTAAGGGATGTAAAAAATAATTATCATTAATAAATCATCCTTATATTCAGAGAAATTTGCAGAAATTACCTGGAACCTATAATTGATTACTGAACCTACTGTATAGTAATATTTCTGTAAAGAAATGCGAACGGACTTATTACTTAACCTAATTGATTGTACTGCTATAAATTTCGGGTTCTGTCAAGTTCAACAGCAAAGTAACAAATGACTAAGAAAGTTCCCGAATAAACTGAAGTAAATGTGCCGATACATTGCAATTCGCCACTCTAACGCCTGACGGTTTGGATGTCAATTACCAAAGTAATACGGTGACGCAACACGAAAGTTCGTATTGCATTCCAGGGTCTCTCGCATTACTTCTCATTTAGGCTTATCACGTTTTACAGTACCTGTCTTAAAGGCCAATGAGGAATTTTTATTAAAATGCACGACAATGGGAAGGAAAGTGTTAATCAACATCAAAGTTCGCCTAAGAAACTCGCTGCAACTGAGTTCCACATTGTAAGGCGCAACGCGTGAGCCTTTTCCCGAGTGTTCTTCACACAATTTCGTGTTCGCGTTTATTGTGTTTTACAATGCAGGGATCGAGGAACTAGAGAATATAGTACTCGCACGATACATTGCTGGAAACTCCGCCAGAAAAAGGTCAATGTTGAAACCGTGAACGAAGGATTCTCACTGGACTTTAGAAAATAATTACTAGTAGCACAGTTTGCCTTTGGTAGTATCTTGGTAACTTCACCTTCAAACAATGCTCTTCGTTCGGATGAAGAGCGAAGTTGCTAATAACGCATTACATAAGAAATGATGGATCCTCAGGGAAAATGTTATTATTTTTAAATGTATGTAGATCAAATGATAAAGTAACATTTTTTTTAATACTTCAAGAGAATATCTGCAATAATTTATTATTTATACAGTCACTCTGATTAATATTCGGACACTCCTAAAAAGACGATAACTTTTTTTATATTGGACCACAAGATTTGGATTTTTGGGGAAGTTAGAACAATTAGTTTACTACATGACGCAAAAAAGAAGTTTCGAAAAAATTATAATTGGTCGGCATTGCAAAGAAAATACTAAAAGCTGCTTTTTACAACTGTTTTATGTGGTTCCATATTGAAAGTTTAACCAATCGTTTTGTAGGTCTGTGTGAACTGCATGCACTCTGAAAATTTCGCAAAAATCGGTAAACATTACAATGAGCTAAAGCCGTTTAAAGATGGTAAATATTACAGATTTTTAGAATTTTCGGCCGTAAACTGTAATAAATCGAAGGATTTTTACATCTTCCGTTGCCTGTCGCTGTTTTCCACGTCATCCGCTTTTGATGAAATTTTCAGAACGCATATATGTAATTGACGCAGCTCTACAAAACGATTACTTTAAATTTTCATTACGGACTGAAATAAAACAGTTTTAAAAAGAACCATTTTTATTTTTTCATGTATTTTCTACCAATCGCAATTTTTTTTAAATCTTTCTTGTACGTCATTTAGTAAATCGATGCTTCCAATTGATGAAAAAAAGTCAAGTCCTATGGTTCAATTTTAAAAGAAGTTGTTCTGATTGAAAGGGCGTTCGAATACTTTCGTGAGCCACTGTATATTATCTTATATCTGGAAACTGTACAAAAAGTACGCTTTTAATAATCAGTAACATAAATCGAACCTACCTCTAAACGAGTAAAATTTGGTTTCAGAATAATCAAATAATAAAATATAAAAAATGAAATAAAATCTTCCTTAAAGTGGACAAAGGTCTTTTAACTATAATTTGAAGGAGAATACATATATTAAATTTTAACCGCATTTGATACCTTATGTAGATTAAAGCTGTATACTCAATAATATTTTACAAAATTGTGTAACGTTATTTGTTAACTACCTTTATGTAACCAATTTTCAAAGATTCAAAAAACAACAAATTATTTTGTTGTTCATAATTTTATACTTGTAATTTTAGTAGATAAATAGTGCTGAAGTATTATTTATACTTATTTTTAAATTTTTCTTTTTTTATGGTAGCATAAAAAGATAAAGTAAACTACTCCATATGGAATCAAATTAATTGAAAAAGAACTAAAATGATTAAAATAAGTAGAAAATATAAATTACAAATTATATTGTAAAATAAGCACTGAATTTTCATCGGTTAGTGTGCATTCTGTCATATGTGTACATTGAATACCATGATAGAATAAGTTTTTGGATTTTCATATAACTGATCAAGTTTAGTGTTATTACAATACATTTCTGCCCAAAGTGATTTCAAATCAGCACATTAACCTTTCTTACTTATACAATTAATTAATTTTTACATATTAATTCAAACTTAACTTAACGTTTTTAAACTCGGTTTTTACTAGCCAACATACTCTAGTGGAAACAGCATCACTATTAATATTAACCTTTTATTTGTAGCTTTATCACTCACGTAATGTTAATAAATAAAGATACCAATATACAGGGTGTGCCACTTAACGTTCCGCAAGATTCATTAAGCATTTGCAACATATGTATATATGTAATTAATAATACATATAGTTATAATTATAATAAAATACTAACCAAATTTTAAAGTAAAAAAACTAGAAGGAGTAACATATGTACCCCCCTTTGAACGATTGACAAATAAGAGAAATCAGTATACCTATTTTATTATATGATATGTAGGTAGTATTTGCTGGAAAATTGAGCTATGTATTTTAGCCTAGAAGGGCGTAGCACCCTTTTCCGAAACCAGTTTTACTGATACCGTCGGTGGTACCGGATATATCTCCGTAGCATTTTATATGTATAAAATGCAGTCCTTTAATTTTACATTAATCTAGATGAAACAATTAATCCCTGTTCAAATCGATTTTTAAAACATGAGATTTTAAAAAAGTTACAGCTATTTGAATTCAAATATAATGTGTAACCTATATTAAGATGTAATATAATTTGTTACCTTAAGCTGCAACTTCTCTTATACGTAAAAAGAAGGAAAATGATACGAATTAACAATTTGCTTCACTAAGGACTATCTTAAGAGTGTTATTACAAAATTTTATAGAATTTGATCCAACAGTATTTCACATAAAAGCGCGTGTAAAGTTTCAAGTATCTGTTACCACTATTCAATACGACTGCAGTTTTTATGCTATAAAACCAGGAGTTTTAAAAATTTCGCAAATAAAACCTTGGCATTATTCCAGATGTGTCGTACTAACAGAATATACTATTTTTGCGAAATTGATCTCTTTTATTTTAACAACGATACATAGCCCGTTAAGATTAAAAGTTATTGGTGGCTTCATAACGTACAAGAAATATTTGATACCGAGAGAAAATCTTGGTTTTAATGGCAGCACAATGCCTTTGCGTTTCACGGAAAAAGCAATAACGGCGGCGCGGTTTAATACAGAGGAGCATTCAACCATCCCCTTGAAATTCATTGAAGAAAAGGGGACGGCTCCACCTTGGGTGATGACCACTCTCGGTCGATGCTGCTACTGATTAACGTGTCACACATACCGCATTTTTCTGTTCTTCGAATATATTGGAAAGCTTAGTATACAATCACAAATGTATTAATCATTTCGACATTGTTACACCTACACCTCGCCCCTCAGGTCTTGTTTTTTCTCTCTTTGAACATTCGCATTCACACTATGGCGTTACTGCGAAGTTCCATCATTACTTATGTGCTGAATTGAAGTTCCGCTCCATTTGGTAGACTCCAAAATAGTTTACACTATTTGTCAGCTGTTCGCTATGTTATATCCACAGTTCCCGTACTGTTATAAGTGATTAAAATAATCCATCTCAATATTGAATTCTGTTAAGTATTATATATAGACTGGAACTATATGCAAAATAAAAATTATCCAAGTCAATTCTGAGAAACTGCAGTTAAGCAAAAATATATTTTTTTCTTATCATCTTGAAAGGTCGAGAATAACCTATCAACATCTTCAAATTCCCACAATATATTTTTATAACATTAAATTATTTGCAGTTAAATTGATTATGGTCTTACATATGTACATTAGTTATTATTTTCATAAAAAGTACATCCTATATTAACAAATGAGACGATTACGCTTAAGAGAAGGTAATATTTTTTTCATCTTCCACGACTATCACGAAATCTTCGCTTTTGGGTTTCGTTCATTCTTTTTTATTAAGCACTAGATTTTGCTCGCGGCTTCGCTCGCACAGGAAACCGTTTAATACCCTCGGAAATTGATACTGTTTCTCCATTAAACCTTTTAATAGAGTTTTAATTTTACGTCATGCCACCATCTTAGATTTCAAAATTGATGCCATCTTCAAAGAGTATTAAGACCAAATTTCAAGCAAATCCGACCACAAATAAAATATTCCTCATACAAACGTTGCAACCCCTTTTCACCGCCTTAGGGGTTGAATTTCGAAATATCCTTTCTTATTTCTTGTATAGATTATAAAGGAAACCTCTATGCAAAATTTCAGCTTTCTAGGTCCAAGGGTATAGCCTGGGCGATGATGAGTCAGTGAGTAAGGACTTTCTTTTTATAATACAGGGTGTCCCAAAAATGCCAGGGTTCCTTCAAAGCGGAGGTTCCTGAGGCCATTTTAAGCGACATTTTTCAAGCAAGGAACAAACAAGAGAAGAAAATTTTTCGAGTCCTATGTCGGATAGTTCAAATTTGAATATGTTGTAGTTTTTAGTAACCTATGAACGAATCTCGAAGAATTTTTCGAAATCTTAAAAAATGTTGGTTTTACAGACGTGTAACGAAAATCATCAACTTTTTTTCATTAAATTATAACACTAGAACTAACGTACCGAGGAAAATGAGTTTTTAGGAGCTTATAGTGAACATATCAGAGTATCTATTGAACATATTTCGATTTTGAAAAAATGATTATTTCACCATTTAGTTTGAAAATGTTTTAAACAAATGCAATTTTCTTATAGCCGGGACTTTTTTAAAAATTCGAAAATAAATGAGGTGACGGTTCCAAGTCTCCTCTTTACGGCCTATTTTTGAAAAGGCAGACACACTAAAATTGACGGAATTAAAATCATTTAAAGCGAACACTGCACCGCGATATTATAGTCGGGAACGGCTCCGTAGGCGCGCGGCACGAACAGCTGTTAGATACGCGACCACCGCACACTCTAACACCGTCAATACTGAGAAAGCCTTTGCTTACCTTGGTTCTCATGAAGAGCCCCAGCGAGGTGAAAATGATTCCTGTATTCACAAATTATTCGGTGTACAACATTGAACCTGCCTACTCGTAAAATTCACAAGAGCATTTTAATTATTCGCTCTATGAAACTATCGAGCAGAAGGGGTCAATGTCCATTCACTGCACAATCCGGCCCACATTATTAATTTATTCACGATCACAGTAAAATTATTCACACATATCCATTGGATCCACAAACGTTGAATGAAATCCACACAAGTGATTCACAGAAATCCACATATCACGCACAACTAGTTTACATTTGATGCACGTGAATCGACTGTTTCGACTGCCCGTGCACGAAAAATCGCCCGTCCATGCTCGCGACCGTAGGAAGACTAGTTCAGAACAGCTGACGAGGTTAACGGCCTCTCAACAGCACACTGCCGATTTTCATTTCAGCAACTGTTCGATGGAACCGTGTTTTCAAATGGAATGGAAAGAGTAAATGACCGCCCCCAAACCGGGAGTCACTCGCAGGTACGCTTGTACCCCCGAGCGAGAAATCCGCGTGTCCCAAGGGGGCACCGTAGCCATAAACCAGCGCCTTGACTCGAACAAAGCAGGCGGAAATTAAGAACTCGACGATGGCACGACTTCTAGTTACCAAATGTGTACAAATAACGATAAAAATATACATATACTAAGAAGTATTAATATTGGTATTGTTGATACAGTTATCTGGCAAATCGCGGTTACATCTTTGACCGTTATGAAAAGAACACATGTGCTGTTCAGCGAACGTTACGCGGCATGCGGAGAGCGAATCGACGCGCTGCGGCAGGCCCCAACATTACTCGCGGCGCGAATTGTAACCCAATTACAATATGTACATGCAGGTATGTTTAGTTTGGCGATTAACACGACTGTACTTAAAGAAAGATAAAATTTAATTTTCCGTAATTGGCTTATTAGTTTCAATCGCTACGACCTGTAGAGATCGCACTGCCATATGATATGATTGACGTAAAGTTTGGGCATTATCGAAATAAATTATTTGAAAAGTAATCGTTAAAATAATATATTATCTTATTTGGCTACATGTCATATAAAATAATTCTATGTTGGTTCATTTGAACAACCAAATAATGTTTCAAAAATTATTTCATTATTTGGGTTTCAAGTAAAATTCAAATCATTTTTCATTTGACCTTTTATTTGATCAAATAATTCGTGTTTTTAAAAATTTTATTTATTTCATGTAACAAAGAACAATTTCGAACGCGAATGTAGTTAAACTTTAATCATTAAACTACAAAAATTAGCGTTATTAGGATTATGGAAGTTGCGGAGATTAAGCGAGTTAAAACTTATTTTGCACTTGTATTATTCAATTGGAATTGGATCAACCGGATTTACTTTACAGGGAAAAATACATGTGCTTGTTCAAAAGTGCGATACAGATAGTCAAAAAACGTTCTAACGCGACATGATCATGCCCAACGATCGATCGACCAATAGATAACGGTTGGGGCGCCACGCATGCGCGAATTGTAAAGCGCTATCTAACACGCCTCCTATATGCGTGCGCACCTTCAAATCGTCTATGAATTTATTAATCATTTTTAGTTCGAGTTTTTCACACAACTGTACGTGTCGGGGGCCACGTAAAGCCTTTGTGAAGATATCTGCAATCATTTATTTCGTAGACAGGTATTTGAGCACGACTTCACTTTTGTTCACGGCATCTCGAGCAAAATGATATTTGATGTCGCTATGTTTTGTCCTTTTGTGAAATACGGGGTAATGAACCAGGTATTGTGCTCCCTCATTGTCAACATATACAATCACGTCAATAACTTACTGAATTCCAAGTTCGTTCCAAATAGCACGTAGATAAATAGCCTGCTTGGCAGCTTCTGTCAATGCCATGTACTCTGCCTCAATTGGCGCTAATACAACAGTTGATTGCTTCTGTGATTTTCATGAAATTGCGGCGTTTCCTAGAATGAAATTGTTTCCGGAGAAGGATTTTGTATCCATTTCGCATTTGCCCCAATCGGCATCCGAGTACCCAACTATCCGTAAGTCAGTTTTATGACAAACAATTTCGAGTTCGACGGTTCCTTTGAGATATCGCAGAATTTTCTTCATCGCACGCCAATGAACTTCTTCAGGGAAAATAGAGAATTGTGCAAGTTTCGCTACTGCATTTGTAATGTGAGGTCTTGTAGCCATGGATAAGTATACCACTGTCTCGACGAGTTCGCGATACGGCCGTGACTCTTCCATTTCGCATATTATAATTCGTCTTGACGAATTTCACACCAACTATTGGAGTTGATACGGAATTACAATCTTGCATCTTGAACCTCTTAAGTAGTCACAGGTATAAGCAGCTTGGGACATAGTAATGGTATCACTCATCTGATTAATTTCAATTCACAAGCAGTACTGTACTTTTTCGAAATCCATTAATTCGAAGTATCCGGTAGTATAAAATAACAATAAATAGATGATGATTTTTGTTGGTGGCGTAATTCATGCACGGTTCTCTCTTCACGACAGACAAACCCATTGTTCGGTATCCACTTAAAGTTGTAAATCTCAAGCCCGATCGTAATGGACGCGTGGATCCCGAAATCGCCGATTGTATTACCCGCCAAATTAATCTTGGGTAACCAGTTTAATGATTAGTTCTACGTGTGAATGAGATAAAAGCGTTTCGTCCCAGGCCTGCTAGAGGATTCATCAGTAAGGCTAATCTAGCAGGCCCTGCCTTAGACGCGTGCGGATCCGATCACGATGATCCGCATTGTTACTTGCCTTGTCAGGAATGTGCAAGAAAGTAACTGTTCGATCGCGACTGTTATATTGCGCATTTTTGATCGCAACTGACTGGTTGTGACTAACTGACCGTCGCGGTTTCGGGAGGACCCTTCGTCGTATCGTAAAGGCTGTCCTCCATTTCTGGGTGTCAAGACGGTGACACCCATTGCCATGCTGAAGAAGCGCACTGATTGGTTCCTGCCGAGCTCTGCATGCCCCAATCAGTGCATTCTTGATGACTTTTAGATCGGCCCTAAGCGAGCCTGTCCCGAGGAAAGCGTGGGACCGTATCCGACTCCCTCCGAGGGCGAAGCTAGGTAACCCGAGAACCGTACTTCTCGGTCAGGAATATCCTTCGCCAATGATAGATTTATTTATGACGCGTAACTCTTAAGGAGACCCGTTGTACGGTTCCTTGCGACGGAACACCCATGCTGGTTAATTTCTGTGTTAACCTCTCATTGCCCTCCGCCTTGTATCAAGCCATACGGGGCTCGATGTAATTTGCAAATGTTGCCGTTGGTATTTACGTCGTCTAACGCTGTCGATGCTCGCTTTCCGAGATCATTTTGCCTTCTCGATCAACCAACCTTCCCAGCGTTTCTTGAAATGTCTCGGAAATCTTAATAAAGACTTATTCTTCTAAATATCCGTTGAGGTAGGGCGTAGTGATGAGCAGCTGATGAATCTTTAGTCGTAATTCAACAGCTGTGACGCATGAAAGCCTTATTGTGATAGTCAACCCAATACATCTGAACGAAACCCCTTGCAACAAGGCAAGCCTTTTTACGTGCAATTGTTCCATCAATTCCATACTTATTTGTGAATACGAATCGATTTCCGACCTTTTTTGCACCCTTTGCCTTCTTAACGATCTCCCAAGTATCCTTCGATATGAGACTCATAATCTCCATGAGAATAGCCCTTCCCCAGTCATCACGTTCATCACTACATATAGCTTCTGTCATAGAAATCTCAGTACTGCGAAATTTGCAAACACATCATCTTCGACTACTTCTGAATCAGCCAATGATAAGTCGTCTTCTTCTCCTCCCGATACAGTTCAGTATACCTTTCGTGGTCGTCCACGAAGACCTGTTCTCAAAAATCTGGGTCTTCTAGGGTTTCGACGCTCCATCTCTAGCGGCACTACAGTTGCTGTGGATTCATGAACAATTTCTTCCTTTGCTTGAATCGGTGCTTCCATGATTTCTATCTCACTCGATGTACGGCCATCTTCAATTCCTCTAGAATCTGTACCTTAAGTTCTTGAGGTGTTAGCAACTGATCGCGAGATTCAATTGCGCATCTTAAATTTTCAAAAATTCCTGGGAGGCTGTACAGTAACATTATTGTTATTAGAGCAGCATTTACATTTACCTGCATCAAGTTTATCCACGGTGTCAAAAATATTATACACGTGGTCACGCATGTCCTCGCTCTCTTTCAATCGTAACAACATGAGGTTCTGTAATAATGTGGCTTTCTTTGCCAGCCCCCTCGAGGAGAATACGGACTCTAACCCCAGCCACACCTCTCGTGAAGTTGCACAACCGCCTATTTGTTTCAATTCGTGGGGACTAATTGACAAAATGATATCTGATTTTGCCTCTTGATCGGCATCCACCCGCGCGACAATTGCATCGGCTCCTGTGACTGGCTTGGTAATTGCACCACGAACGTAGCCCCCATATCCATTTTTAACAAGCAAGGTTTCTAAGGTTTGAGACATTCTCACTACGTGTTACGCACGTTTAACCTCAAAATCCTTTATCCAAATTTCCAATCTCAAGCAACCCTCAACGATGGCCCCATAACCTATTAGAATTATGGAAGTTGCGGTGATGAAGCGAGTCAAAACTAATTTTGCACTTGAATTATTCAATTGGCATCGGATCAACCGGATTTACTTCACATGGAAAAATACACGTGCTTGTACAAAAGTACGATACAGATAGTCAAAAATCGTTCTAACGCGACACGATCATGAACAACGATCGATCGACCAATCGATAACGGTTCGGGCGCCACGCATGTGCGTCAAGAGCGCGCGAATTGTAAAGCGCTGAGAAACTCGAGCCCCTATTTTCCTCGTTTACTTCTATATTAATTTTGTCCACAATGTTCATAGTGGAAAGGATAAGATCAATGTTTGACTGCAAGTTTCTTTGAGTATTTATGTGTGTAAAAGTATTTTCATTATGTATGAAAAGGTTATGATTGTCAATGGTAGGCCAGAATCTCTCTCCATTCTTGTCGGTGTATCTGCAGTTCCAGATTATATTGTGGGAATTAAAATGTCCAACTAAAATACCATGATGATTTACAATATATCAATATTATCTACAGTTTGATCCCATCGATCTTGTGTTAGAGTATAACCTGGGACTCTACAACAAACAATAAGATCAAGAGGCAGTTTTGTATTTGCAATTTAAGTACCGAAAATTCCTGCCGATTTGTCCTGAGATTTTATATCGCATAGTTGTAAACATGACATTTTTTAACGGATTGAAATAAGGACACCTCCTCCCCAATAATGAGTTCTGTCTTCTCTAAATGGTACAAAGATTGAGACCTGGTGGTGCTCTTCAGATTTCTGCCAGGATTCCACGCATACAAAAATGTTGACATCTTACACTTTGTGTATTTCAAAATAGGATCTTAGAGTTTCCAAGCTCTGATCCACGATATGCACTTTAAATCCGTTATGCTGTGTAGTCGTCACTAGATGTTAAGTAATCACTGAAGGAATAATGCGGATCTTGAGGCTAAATTCGTTTTTTAATTCTAAAATACGATTTTTCATATTTTGTTCACTAACAAAGCTATATGAGTCTATAAGCAGGTTGGTTAGAACTGTGCTATTACTTATGTATCTTTTTGCAATGTCGGATATATTAGATTGGCCATGTGTTTCAAATATCAATTTTACAAAACTTTCAATAGTCAGCGCATGTTTTTGAACGTTCGATATAATATTGTTTTCATCTGGTAGCAGTTTTTTTCGATATCGCTAATGGAAAATGGATTTTCATTTGTACTCTTAATATTTTTCTTCGTCTTTTATATGACTATTTTAATTTTCTCGTTATCCTTATTACTTGCAATTACTAGCTCAGTGTAGCTTGTAGCCGATATCGAACCGGAGAGGAGCCTTTTCGTCTTATTATTTGTAGAAGGTGGCATATTCTGGTTGGAATTTTTGTCTTCTTCGTTCGTTTGCGGACTAACGATCTCGTTTACTTGATTATTTAATGTCATCTGAGAAGTAGTTTCCCGTGATTTAAATGTATTGGATTCTGAGTTTTTACAGTGCTTCGCGAAATGTGCATACCCTGGGATGCTTATAGCTGCTCTCATGTTCGTAATCTATGAAGCGGATTCAATATTTAATTTTCTGTTCTTTTTCTGTAATGGAATTAGGAATAATTGGACATACGTTGGATATTGTAATCCGTTTCGATGTAGATATTAACGGCCAGATTTCTAGAGTGTACGATCTTATGGTTACTTTCGTACGATTACTCGTAAACTCGTCAGCTATCCCTTTTGTGCTCAAATATACAGTAAATATACATTACATAACTCGCTCGTTTTGGACGATACGAAAAATGCATCAGACCAAACATGCTTGGTATCGAGGGAAACGTAATCCGATGTTTCTAATTTTTTATAGATGGAGGAGTAAAGGAGGATATGAAGGTGAGCCTTATTGTTTTTAAATGGAATAATAAATGGAGTGAGTTCTCACTCACTCGTATCTCTCCGATGCGACACGCGAGGTTCAACTCGGAGTTCGTTCATTTTGTATTGAAGACATCTTTCATAATTCACTTGTTTTCTATGGTAGTCATTTCTAATCGATAATAGATGGGATGACACGTAACTTCTGGTATAATTACAAGAGAATGATTATTCACATAGAAACGGACGAAATGTTTGCTATTAAATTTTTACATTTACTAATTGTGTTTAAAAACTAGTCTCGTTCGAGAAGATCTGAATACAATAAGACTGTTCTACTCATTAACGATTCTTTCTGTTTCACTTGCGAAGCATTGTTGTACTATTTCAACCATATCATTGTTAACGTTTGAAACGTTATGCCAGACGAAAACGATCAATAATAGAAACATGCGAGGGCTATGAAAACGGAGTTGCATACGTACACAATTTTACACTGAATTCCATGATTCTTTCCACACGAACAAACATTCCTTTTTTGATTATAAATTGAACACGAATTGAGGTCCATTGTGTACATATGAAATAATAAAAGCTTGTGACACTTCTGGTCGTCATTTTATTTTTTATGTACGATAATTGTATAACTTTTTCTTATAATATCCATTGAATCTTCTGTTTATGACACTATCCCATAAAAATCGGCATGATTTAATTTATTTAAGAATAATGTAATGATGCAACAGAATAACAGTAGGAGATAATATAAATATGTTACAATAGAAGTAAAAGATATAGTAAAGTACATTCTTACGTGAAACCTTTGTAAACGGAGGCACATGAGGCCTAGTTTCCCTAATATTACCTAATTAATTATTTATTATAGAATAAAAATAAAAATAAACAGTAATAAAAGAACTATGGTTGTCACAAAACGATGGTAGACGCGACTTGAAATTACCGGGTCACTTGCAATGCCAGTTCAGTGCTGAGAAAAACGATTGTTAGTAGCCACGTGGCGAGTGGTCACTTAAGTTGACTTGAATTTCTAATACTTGCACTCAACGGTTTCGTGGAGGATGAGATGCTTTTGAGTGTAGAAATGCTGACGAGAAGCACAAGAGCAGACAATGTTACAAAACGTGTAAATCAATAATCTATTTCACAACTGAGCAAGCAACTATGTATAAGCACGTGTTAACTACTCAGAGACTTGAGAAGAACAGGACTAGTCAAGCGTCGTTTCCGGTACACGAAAAGAACAGCAAACTAGAGCGAGACTGACCCTCATTGGCCACCAGGGCTATGCGCAGTCTCTGATTATCCAATGAGAGACAACCGACCGATCTATTGGTTGCCGTCAATACGATGTGATCGTGATTGACGGCGAGCCCGCAGGAGCAGCCCGTTGGCTGGCAGCGCAGTACGTCAGGATCTGATTGGACGGTGAGCGTGGTGCCATCGAACCAAATGATCGATTGGCTGTTGCAGAATCGACGGGCACGCCGTTAACTGCGTGTCGAGTCAAGCAACCTGGAACCTGCAGACGTGCTACCGCCAACCTTACAAAGTCGAGCTGTCTTGACAGTGTGATCTTCAACAACGGTTAAACTGTACTTTGGGGGACCAATTTTTTTTAACTTTTTGTTTATGCAGTCCTATAGATTTCGACGAGAAAACGCGGAAAATGAAAGTCTTATTGCTAGGAGTTCGCTGGTTCAGATGTTATACGCGGTAAAGTTCAGCACTTGTAAGCCTTTCGGTCAGCCCAGATAGCACAAAGACGCCTCAAAGATGCCTTTAAGACGCCTGCCGCAAGACACTCAGGCGTCTTAAAGACGACTCGAAGGTCGCTCGACGGTCGCTGGAGCATTGTAGGGAGGTCGTTTGTTACAAAAGGGTATGTCTTAAAGACGAATATGAGACGCCTTTCAGACGCCTTTGTATTTCAGGCGTCTTTCACATGTCTTTTAGAAATCTGTTAGGGGCCTAAAAAACGTCTGCTTTGGAATTTTAAAAAAATATCATATCGACATGTGTGGGTAAGGAGGAAAAAGAAATAAAGCGTGTTTCGACCAGGGCCCGCTAGAGGACTCGTCATCAGTAAGGCTATCTAGCGGGCCCAGCCTTAGAAATAGTGATATCGTAAGGATGGCTTAGGACAGTATACAGGGTGTCCCAAATATGTCTGATTTCCTTCAAAGGGGAGGTTCCTGAGGCCATTTGAAGCGACATTTTCCTTTGCAAAAACGGCCATTTCGGCTTTGTTAAGGAGTTATTAACGAAAAATACGGACCAATCAGAGCGCGACCTAGAGGTGTATTGGCAGAGACGGCCGCGCGCGGCAGCAGTCGAGCGATGGCGATACACCGCGAACGAAAGCAAGGAACAAACAAGAGAAGAAAATTTTTCGAGTCCTATGTCGGATAGTTCAAATTTGAATATGTTGTAGTCTTTAGTAGCCTATGAACGAATCTCGAAGGATTTTTCGAAATCTTAAAAAATGTTGGTTTTACAGACGTGTAAAGAACTTTTTTCATTAAATTATAACACTAGAACTAATGTACCGAGGAAAATGAGTTTTGAGGAGCTTGTAATGAACACATAAGAGTATCTATTGAAAATATTTCGATTCGGAAGAAATGGTTTTCTCACCATTTATTTTGCAAATGTTTTAAACAAATGCAATTTTCCTATAGCCGGGAATGTTTTAAAAATTCGAAAAAAACGTGGTGACAGCCACGTTAAATAATCTGTGTGCAACACTGAACCTGCCTACTCGTTAAATTCACAAGAGCATTTTAATTATTCGCTCTATGAAATTATCGAGCAGAAGGGGTCAATGTCCTTTCACTGCACGATCCAGCCCACATTGTTAATTTATTCACGATCACAGTAAAACTATTCACATACATATATCCATTGGGTCCACAAACGTTGAATGAAATCCACACAAATCATTCACAGAAGTCCACATATCACGCACAACTAGTTCACATTTGATGCACGTAAATCGACTGTTTCGACTGAGCGTGGACGTCCGTCCATGCTCGCGATCGTAGGAAGACTAGCTGTTCAGAACAGCTGACGAGGTTAACGGCCTTTCAACAGCACACTGCCGATTTTCATTTCAGCAACTGTTCGATGGAACCGTGTTTTCAAATGGAATGGGAACACTAAATGACCGCCCCCTCTTCAAATCGGGGGTCATTCAGGTACGCTTCTACCCCTGAGCGTGGCCGTAAACCAGCGCCTTGTGTCGAAGCTCGACCTTGACGATGGCTCGACTTCTGGTTACCAAATGTGTACAATAGGTCAATAAAATGCTAAAAGTTTTAACGAACAGTAACGGCTTTTTGGGAATATTGCTACTACGGGTAAGTCGGTGTTATTAGTCTGTTGTTTCGAAAAACGTGCAGGGCAGATGGGGCATCGAAGGAGGCCGCAATTGAATTACCTGCAGTTGAAAATGCTCTTTCCGCATCCACGCTGGTTAGTGGTACTGTTAATAATGAGCGATATACTTTATCTGAATATTTGCAGCGATGTCCTTCATTTTATAACAACTCGGTCTCTCGTCTGACGGTTTTGGATATATCTATTTTTTGTATTATTGTTCGTGGAAAATTTTTTTATTTATAGCTAATTGTAATTTCTTCTCGAGAGACAATTCTTTTTCGATATTAACATCATCATCATCTTCAACGAATTCTTCTAGATAGGTTTGTGTTTGCTTTTTATAAATGTTTTTGCGGAAATTGACGACGAACTTAATTAAATTTGACCTTGTTAGCTTCTTTTCTTCCTTTTCGTTTTCTTTATTAAAGTCGTTATAATTATATAAATACCTTAAAATATTTTCTAGTTCTCTATGCCTTTCCTGTATACGAATTTTCAATGCACTGTTATAATTCCCCAGACAGTGGCGTGTCCTGATCTTTAAGTGATTGTAACATAAAATTTATTGTTGCATTCGCTGTTAATAAGTTGGAATCCTTCCGACATAATGCTTCCACAGCCAGCTTTATTGGAAGCAGAGCTGATACAGTTTTTGATATTAAATCGAATTCGTTATTAGAAAAATTAATTTGTAAATTTCAAATAATAGTAGATGCCCTAAAAAATATTTATTATTTATAGCTAATACCGAAAATACCAGTATTTTACCTTAGCAAATACCGGTTTCACGAAATTGCAAATTAGCACAAAATACCGGTATTCCGTATACCCGTGTAAGAAAGGCTACTAGCAATATTCCCGAAAAGCCGTTACTCTTCGATAAAACTTTTAGCATTTTATTGGCCTATTGTACACATTTGGTAACCAGAAGTCGAGCAATCGTCAAGGTCGAGCTTCGACACAAGGCGCTGGTTTATGGCCACGCTCGGGGGTAGAAGCGTACCTGAATGACCCCCGATTTGAAGAGGGGGCGGTCATTTAGTGTTCCCATTCCATTTGACAACACGGTTCCATCGAACAGTTGCTGAAATGAAAATCGGCAGTGTGCTGTTGAAAGGCCGTTAACCTCGTCAGCTGTTCTGAACTAGTCTTCCTACGATCGCGAGCATGGACGGACGTCCACGCTCAGTCGAAACAGTCGATTTACGTGCATCAAATGTGAACTAGTTGTGCGTGATATGTGGACTTCTGTGAATGATTTGTGTGGATTTCATTCAACGTTTGTGGACCCAATGGATATATGTATGTGAATAGTTTTACTGTGATCGTGAATAAATTAACAATGTGGGCTGGATCGTGCAGTGAAAGGACATTGACCCCTTCTGCTCGATAATTTCATAGAGCGAATAATTAAAATGCTCTTGTGAATTTAACGAGTAGGCAGGTTCAGTGTTGCACACAGATTATTTGTGAATACAGGAATCATTTTCACCTCGCTGGGGCTCTACAGGAGAACCAACATAAGCAAGGTTTTCTCAGTTTCTAACATTAATAATTAAAAAGTGAAGAGTCAGTTTTACCAGTATGTATTGACGGTGTTAGAGTGTGCGGTGCTGTTCGTGCCGCGCGCCTTCGGGGTCGCGCGCCTCCGTAATATCGCGGTGCAGCGTTCGCTTTAAATAATTTTAATTCCGTCAATTTTAAAGCGTCTGCCTTTTAAAAAATAGGTCCGTAAAGAGGAGACTTGAAGCTGTCACCACGTTTTTTTCGAATTTTTAAAACATTCCCGGCTATAGGAAAATTGCATTTGTTTAAAACATTTGCAAAATAAATGGTGAGAAAACCATTTCTTCCGAATCGAAATATTTTCAATAGATACTATTATGTGTTCATTACAAGCTCCTCAAAACTCATTTTCCTCGGTACGTTAGTTCTAGTGCCATAATTTAATGAAAAAAGTTCTTTACACGTCTGTAGAACCAACATTTTCTAAGATTTCGAAAAATCCTTCGAGATTCGTTCATAGGCTACTAAAGACTACAACATATTCAAATTTGAACTATCCGACATAGGACTCGAAAAATTTTCTTCTCTTGTTTGTTCCTTGCTTTCGAACGCGGTGTATCACCATCGCTCGACTTCTGTCGCGCGCGGCCGTCTCTGCCAATACACTTCTAGGTCGCGCTCTGATTGGTCCGTGTTTTTCGTTAATAACTCCTTAACAAAGCTGAAACGGCCATTTTTGCAAAGGAAAATGTCGCTTCAAATGGCCTCAGGAACCTCCCCTTTGAAGGAAATCAGACATTTTTGGGACGCCCTGTGTATACGAATAGGCGACGGATCAGGTACTAGCGGAAAAGGCGTTTTCTTGTCTCTTTGTCCATCTGGTGACATTACGGTCGTCTCAGAGAATTCGTTAAAATCATATGAATGAAAGTAGACAAATGACCGCCCCAAACTGGCGCAGTCACTTTTATTATTGCAGCGGCGCAGGTACACACCCTACATAAATTGTACCATCGAGAGGCACACGCGATGAATACCTGTGTCCTAGTAATTAAGAAAGAACCGTAGCAGACAATAAACCAAAAGAGGCGCCTTGACTCGAACAAGCGTACGAAAATAAAGGACTCGGTGGTGGCTCGATTTCTCGAATCGTGGACAATAGCTCACCAGTTTCGCATATATTACACTTTTTTATTTTAATTCCGTGAAAAAAAGACGTGAATTTCTCTACTTTTATCACCCATGTGTTTATAATAAATGATATTTTGAAAAACATTTTCATTATCATTCCAAAAAATAGGAAACTTAAAAACCAGTATTTTAATCATTGCACAGCAAACTGATCCCTGTCATAACATCTCCAAAAAGTTCAAGTTGTTCAGTCTCGGAAAAGAGATCCCTAAGACGCCTTATTTCAGACGTAAAAACAGCGCCTCCCAGAAGACGCCTCTAAGACACCTTATTACAGACGTAAAAACAACGCCTCGCAAAAGACGCCTCTAAAACACGTTATTTCATACGTAAAATCGATGTCTCCCAGGAGACGCCTCTAAGGCGCCTTAAAGACGCCTTTTTGCGACGTAAGACGCTCAAACCTAAAACAGACGTAAAAGCGACGTCTCTAAGGCAACTTGTGCTGTCTAGCCATATTGATATATTTGCTAGGTGGTACACTTAATATCGGCTAAGTAGTACCGAGCAGATCCGTTAGATGGCAAATCTAACTATTTTATTTATACCTTGTTGTGATGCACCCGAACTATACTAACGCGTGGGTTTCGAATGTCAACCCACCCGAGGTTGTAAATCTCGAGATCCCGTTTTAGACGCGTTTCGATATTCGTATTGCCGAATTATCACCGGTCAAACTAAGCTTGGGTGACAGGATTCAAGTGAAGAGCGGTGGTTGCGTATGATTTTACTTGTATTTTCGAACGATGTTACGAGTTTGCTGTCTGAATGTAGAGTGTTATGAAAAGGGCTAGTTGAGGAGCGCCTAGGCTTCCTTCATACTTGCAGGCGTTGCCCTTTTTTGGAAGGTTTTCCATGTCCATGCACCAGAAATGCGCCAATTGGTTCTTGCCGATGCATTTTCCCAATCGGCACATTCTTCTCTGAGCGTACGTTGTCTTGGGTAGATCTGCAAGGCCGTGAAGTCTTTGGGGCCTTCGATCACGTCGTCGGGATTCCTCCAGGTCAACTTTCGGTAACTTCGAATACAGTCGATCGCTCGCTCGGCTTGGTTTAACTCTTCGGAAATAATGGGTTTATGAAACTTCACGGCTATTGAAGAAGGACGAAAATGAAAGTTGGACGTCGGATGATCGCCAAATGTGAAAAAGGTCTTAATCTCAAAAATAACCTTTTCGTCACGTTCGTGTCATAAACCTTGACGACGCAAACTCCACGTACGCGTGTTCCTTCGCGATGGAACGTACCTTATGGTGTACTTTATAGAAGTAGATAGACAGTTTCTCAATATTGATTAGTAAAATGTAATTTTTAGTTTATTTTAGATTGTTAAAACTAAATTCGAGAATTTTCGATACCAAAAGTGGTAGATGCACACGTAAATATTACATACTTTCTATTTTATGACTAAACTGTGGAATTTATACATTTACGACAAAAAAGGGAAGGTCAAATTCAAAACAGAAAAAAAATTTAAAGAATTAAAAATGCTGTGTCACTCTTAACTCGTTAAAATGATTAAAGAAGACATAAATGTCTATAGTTTCTTATGTATATCTTGCAATTGTGTATTGAAATCGTGAATCTACTTTAGTAGAACATTATTAAATAAATTCGTTTATTCAATCGTACAATAAATATTGTGTCAAATCATATCACATATACTCTTGTAGTTTTTATTAAAAATATAAAACCAAGTAATTTTAATTTCTCAGTATGTCTAGTATTAATTTCGGAAGAAATTGAAAAGCCTTAATTGAATCGGAATCAATTAATCCAATTTCCCGGAGAAAGACAAAGGACAAACATAAAAGAGGAGGAAAAACGCGTCGACATTTAAAGGTGAACGCGGAGAGGCGAGTTTCCGAGCCAATAAATGGATCTTCGTAAAATCAAAGGAACACGGTTTAATTTAAATCGCAGTCTGTCCCTTAACCCTAACTGCTAAGACCAAGCCAATCAAGAATCGGTCTCCATTATGAATAGCTCCGTAAGATTTACATTCTGTCGTTCCACTACAGTCATGGTCATTAGTTATTTTAGGATATGGCAATTTGCCTTTTAGACATTTGGTAGTCTTTGACAATAATCGAAAATTGTAAAATTGCCAAGGAAATGATTTATTCTCCATTTAGGATAAAATGCTTTCTATATTTCATCTGACAGTGTACACTACAAATACAAATTTTGGAAGCAGTTACATTTTTTATAGTGAAACATGTAATCCTGTGTTCATATTAAGAAATTAACTATAATGGCTGAGAATGGTACATTTCGAATAGTTTAACAAATAAGACTGTTTTCTCAACCTTTTATAAATTCTTTGTTTTACTTAACGTTACATACAGTCGGCGGCAAAAGTAATTGGCTAGCCTTTAATAATAAATAACATTCTTAAAGTTGGAGTAAACGATATTGTTACATAAGGGCGAAATTCCCTGAAAAGGCCGAAATTCTGCAACTTTCACCCTTAAGCTTTTGTCTTGTAATGTTTGTAGCTTAAAGCAACATCATCCGATTTCGATAAAACTCTGTTCGGTGCGAATCTCGAGAACAACGCGCGGATGACTCGTGCCCGCTTGAGGTTGTAAATCTCAAGCCCGATCGTAATGGACGCGTCGATCCCGAAATCACCGATTTACTACCCGCCAAATTAATTTTAGGTAGCCGGTTCAATGTCTAGTTTCACGCGTGAATTTTAGTGTTTCGTCCCAGACCTGCTAAAGGATTCGTCAGTAAGGCTAATCTAGCAGGTCCTGCCTTATACGCGTGTGAGTTCGCGAGTTCAACTCCACTTGAAATCTATGAATCTCGATCGATTCGATTGTATGAGATCATTGAATGAACTTGACGTCGACTTCGAGAGACTCTTTGTCTCATTCGAATGTGTCTTCGTTCGTTTTCATTGATCTATACCAGCGACGGTTCGACTTCGACTGTCTGATTGCGCCCGACTGACCGTCGCGGTTTTGGGAGGACCCTTCGTTGTATCGTGAAGGCGGTCCTGTTGGAAAAGTGCACTGATTGGTTCTTGCCGAACTCTGTATGGCCCAATCAGTGCATTCTCGATGACTCTTAGAGCGGCACTAAGCGAGCCTGTACCGAGGAAAGCGTGGGACCGTACCCGACTCCCTCCGAGGGCGAAGCTAGGTAACCCGCGATTCGTACTTTTCGGTCGGGAATATCCTTCGTCAGTGATAGATTTATGACGCGTAACTCTTAAGGAGGCGAAACAAATACGAAAGTTAGGCGATGGTTCGACTGGTCACCAAATGTGCATCGAGCGCCTAATCCTTGAAAGTGGTCTCAGAGTCATGTGTAGACGCCATAAACAATTCTGAAGAAAAGACCCTTTGTAGGGTTCCTTGCGACGGAACAAACTCTGTGCATTAAATTTTCATTAAAGTACAGATGAATAAGTTAAAAATCGTGACCTTTATGTTTTCTTTTCCCAATTCCAAACAATAGCAATTTCCAAAAAATTGGTTTCCATATTACCTAGTAAACTAATATTTCTAACATCTAAAAAAAAATCCGATCGTTTGGTTCAATTTTAAAAAAGTTATTAGTTTTTATATGTTGACCAATTACTTTTTCCGCCGACTGTATGTGTGTATGTTTTTCTATTTTCCCTCCTTTTAAGTAGACATTTGTGTAGTGTATAGAACCATGTTGTTTTATAAAATTTTATAAGAGAATAGAATAAATATATAAAAATAGAATAAAAATATTGTTTAATTTCTTCCAAACTTTTGAACGGCAGTGTAGGTAGTAGGTATACAGCGAAATATACTATGTAACAAGATTTACTTAAAGTGAAGTATCTAAAAGATTAAATGCTATGAAACGATCACCAACCAAAATTTTTAATAGAATTGTTATTTATGTGATGATTAGACTGCAAGTTTTGTATATTTACAATCAAAATGAATCGATTAAATATAAACTGTGAAGACGTTAAACTAATTCATGAACACTATGATACTATCTTCAACTTATTAAAATTATCACAAGAGGGAATATATCTTAATTTAACTTTAGCTTCCTACAACCGGCTCATCAAATTTTTATTTTGCAAAAAGATCCGCAATCTAGTTCTGATATAATGACACGTTATAAATCGATACTACTTTTATTTTATTATAAATGTAAAAATGATGAACGATGCTAAAATTGTCGAACAATTATTCAAAGCAGATGGAGATGAATCATTGCCAATTTTAATTACGTTGAAACATAGTGGTTTCCTGTTCTTTATCCAGTTTTTGAACTTGGTGTCCTCATTATTTCTGACGACTACAAAAATTCAGAAACTATTTGACGAAAAGTGAAAATCCAGTGACATTGAGTGTAATTGTAATTTTCTTGATAAAGTTAACTTATTAGCGATAGAATTTTTCTAAAAATGACATCAAAGCGACCATACTCAAAATTTTAAATAATATACAACTTTAACTGTTGTAAATTAAATCCATGTTCCGACAAATATTTTTCAAACACCTTTTCAATAATAAAGAGACCTTAAGAACATAAGCTGGAATACTTTTTCTACATATATCTACATCTTAACTATTCCTTTCTAGATTAATTACGATAAATATAATTATTTTTATACTGCGGATTTTTATGCCAAATAAATTTAGAAATAATTTAAAATTAATACAACAGGATGTCTGGATTTTTTTAAATATTTCACTGTTTTGCACTTGATTTACTAATGTATATCATAAATGCATAAAATCCTCAGCCTATTAATTTCATATCTAATAAAGATTGCGCTGAAACTTTTGTGTAATATTATATTAATCACTGAATTGGTCAAAAAAAGCCTCTTGAACGCTTTAAATATTTATGAAATTGTTCACTTATATAATTTATCATCTATATATACGAAATATGACTGCATATGCAGTTGGTGGATACACACGAACAGAAGCTCATTTTACATGCAAAAGTAGAGTAACGGAACAATCTGCGATGCGGTAATCTTTATCTACTGTGTGAAAGAACATATAAAGTTTGAATGGAAGGACTGTTCCAGGAAAACTGTATTTTAAGATGCATCGGATATGAGAGCACTTAATAAATTGTCATAATATCATACATAGTTTATTTTTAAAGAGTCTACAAGAACGGCACTTTTAGTAATAATTCATACTTGAATATTGAAGTTCAGTTTTCTTACATGATACATGTGTATCTTGTGAAAAAGCTGTGCTTTATATTGTTTATTTGTTTTTACGTACAGTACTGAATGCATTCCCGCACACAATTCTAAAGGTCACTTTTGTCTGTCTATTTTACAGCATTTGCGTGACAGTGGTCGTCCTTAATGTTCACTTTCGATCACCGCAGACACATAAAATGGCGCCTTGGGTGAAAAGAGTCTTTATTCACATTCTTCCTCGCTTGTTAGTTATGCGGAGGCCGCAATATAAATTTGACACGAACAGGTAAGAATTTCGCAAATATTCTCTATTAAAAATCACTGGCTTTGGAAAAAAAAAGTAAAAATGTTAATGGACATGGAGTTACAAATTTGAAGAATTTATATTTTCAATTTATTGTTTTCTAAAATCTACCCTATTTTAACTGACAAGTTAATTGGCATCCATAAATTATGCTAAAGTCCCGTTCTTTTACATGTTTAAATTTGGTATTTGTGTGGTTAACTGTAGTTGCCATTCCAGAACATCATTTCTTGAATGTATATACATAATTATAACTGTTATTATATTAATGATATCTCATGGATTTATTTTTATTTACAGGTATAGTTCGGGTAGAGTGTTAATGAGAACGGTAAGAGGCAAAGAGAAAACTTGCTATTATCCTTACCAATCTTCCACTCAGGAGGACAGCGAAGAACATTTAACACCTAAGCGATTTCATAGTCGCGTTCCTTCGAAAGAAGACCTTTCACCTTCCAGGTATTGTTAATAAATTAATATCTTTTGCTTGCGATTACATAAAAAATTAGTATCCTTTAGAATTTCAATCATTAATCGCACAGATTTGCAGCAAGTAGCGTAATTTTAGTTTATAATTGAAAAAGAAAATGAAAACACTAATACTTTTTTGGTACTTACATATCTTGGAGGAATAGACATACATTATGCCATAAACTTTGAAACAAGGACTGAATATGAATGCACAAACCTGAAAACTCATCTGATGTTGAAATAAAAAATTAAAATTCACAGATGGCTTCAATAATTAGGAATAATTATATAGCGCTTATAACTAAATTAATTTTACGAATTGAAACAAATCCTTTTGTATATATGGTCAGGACACTTATACTTAAAGGAAATGCAGAAAATGTATATTTTTAAAGTTGAAAACTAGAATACCTCCTTAAAATGCTGGATTCTTAGTCAGTACACGACATATCGCTATAATTCTTATCTTGATCCAATTCGCCTCAGTCTATCCTAATTTTTATAATCGATGCACATTCATCACGTCAGTGAAGGAGAAATGGCATTGGTAGGCTAACATGCATCGTGTTCTTGTGCTGTGCATTTAAAATTGCATTGTCTTATTCATAATTCAGTCTCGCTGACGGTGCAAGATTCGGCGGAAGCTGTTTAATTCACGGACCCCCGTTGCCGCCACTTCCTCTTCACACCGAGTGCGAGGATCTTTCCGTTTCCGGCGACGCAGGGATCGAAGAAGTTAAAAGTCCAGTTCTACGGAGTCCACCGGCTTTTTCACACTCGCGCTGCCCTCCTGAAATTCATAAATCTTGCATCTGTGTGCGTTTCATCGCCGAGCATACAAAAATGCTTGAAGACTCGACTAAGGTAAACTTTTCCATAATAAATATTATGCAGCAATGGAATATTTACACCAATGTTTGCAATGATTGATACGACACTGTGGATTTCATGCATCTATGATCAAATTGTGTACATGAAATTTAAGAAGTGAAACAATTAAAAGAATTTGAGAATATCGATGCATTAAGTCCAATTTATTAAAATTATTAAAGAAGGAATAAAATGTATATTTGTTTCCCGTGTTTTAAAATAGATACAGACCATTTTTATTTTGCATAAAGATCCACAGTCTAATTAACACTTACCATACCACGTCTGGCCAAATCACCGGTTTCACATTCATTAGTTTACAATTAGAAATTATTAAATTTAAACATTTCGTTATAAACACAAGTTATTTCTATGATTACATGTTATATAAAGAATAAATAAACTTTTGGCTAGATACCTTTTTGTTATTTTCATAAAGTAATGCAAAATAATCTATTTTAATGCTCCGTAAACTTACGTTTAACAAAGTAGAGATTTATTAGATCAGTGCAAAAGATCGTGTCCGATCCCTTGTTGTATTTTAATACGAAATCGGACACGAACTTTTGCACTGACCTAATACAATCAATCATTTATAAGATCATTAACTATACGTAGCTTTATTAAATCACGGTTATTTGTGTTTGCAGTGAGTCATAACTCAATCGTTACATGTAGAAGATATTTATATTGGAAACCAAAAAAATTTATGTTGTAACCGAATATATCATTATACGGTACAAAACTGATCTTAGCTAGTAATTATTACACTGTGGACTTTTATGCAAAATTCGAACAGTCTAAGTTGATTGTGAGAAATAAATGCTAAATGAAAATGTATTTCTTCTTTTAACTATTTTAATAGTTCGAATAGTAGAATAATGCTCTTACATTCTTCTAGTGTCCTTACAGTTTCCTGTTTCACCTATTCATTTTTTTCAAAAACGCATAAAATCTGCCGTCTAGTAACTATGTAGATAAGGGAACTCGTTCGCGACACACCATAATCCAAAGAGAGATTTTTCCAACCTAGCGACTCCCCAATTTCGCATTGGGAATCATTCACGCAAACTATACCTACCATCCTATCAGCTCCCTGATTTCGCATCAGGTTCGTCTGTGCTCGATTCCATTCCTAGAGGCTCCCTGTCTTCGCACCAGGTTCGTTCTCGCCGTTTATAATCTTCGCGTGCCCCTGATTTCGCATCAGGTTCGTCCGCGCACCTAAACTAACAAATCCGATCCATATTAAAAGGGTAATAACCCTTCCGCCAGCCTCTCACGTTACACATCGCCCTGGCTCGTAAGAAGGTCTTTACAAACGTTTGCGTCGTTGCGTAATTGCGTTATTGTTTTCGATTCGGTTTAGTTTTACAACAATAGTATTGGTAATACTGTGTCCAACCATATGTATTAAGAACCATTGTTACTGACATAACTTCGCTTCTAACTTTTTTTACAATGGAGATCGAAAAATTTCATATCCGACACTGTATATTTCATTATTACCATCGACGTAGAACCGCGGTTGAAACTTAAAGTTCACGTCGGAACTGGTTTCGACGTTTTAAAACTGGCGACTTTGATGCAACCGACAAACCACGCTCTGCGAGGCCTCAAGAGCGCATGCTGCCGCTATGATCAAGAAAAAGTTGGTAGATCTGCGACAGAAAGTCTTACCACTGCCGGCTTATTCTCCTGACATTGCCTCTTCAGATTTTCATCTGTTTCGTTCGATGCAGCACGGTGTATCCGGTTCACGATTCCGGAACAAGGATGAAGTCCGAAAATGGGTCGACGAATGCATGAAAGCCTTAGAAAATGAGGAATTCTTTCGACGAGGAATCTACCTCTTATTAGAAAGATGGAAGAAGATTGTAGTAAGTCAGGGAAACTATTTTCAGTAAAAAATATTCTACGAATTTTGAGTGTAAAATAATTAAAAAACGATGGAAACTTTTGCAAAGACCTAATAATTGACGGAACACGTGATTTAGAAGCCGAGCCCTTCCCCGGCATACCTGCCCATAACACCTACTCCAGAGCTAATCAAAATTCGTTTAAAATGGCGGAGTTCGCTGTAGTAGACCTAACACTATTTTACAAATATTTCTGCAATACCTCAACTAGTTGTTAATAATTATTTTCTGTGCATCAGCTTTTTCGCGGGAAGCATCTGTTTCAACGCGAATTTCTTCTACAGTGTCATAGCGTCACTCTTTAAACTCTGATATCACTTTTCGGGACAAGTAGAAGTTACAAGGTATAATCATGCTGAAGCAGTTTCATGTTTCTGTGACACATCTTTGCGATTTGACAAACAATTTCACGTCCATCCCTTCTTTTTTCAAACCGAATGACAAATCGCATAGCCATGCGAACGTAACTCTACTAAATTGTTTATAATACATATTGGAACATTCTCAGCTCGGTGAAATTTGACAAGCTGGGGCATAAGGGTACAAAGAAGCAATTAGCAAAGCCATCAAACTTTATCTTACATCTTCGCAAGGAAACTGACTAAATCCGGTTTCGTTTTGGTCACACCTCGTATTTGAAGCCCTTGAAAATCAGTAAGCAACTCTGTTTCTAGAACCTACATAAGGTTAGGTTCGTACACTTTTTAAATCAATTTTGTTCCCCGCTCTACAGGACGAATTCTGTCATTTGGAAAAGGCGCAGTTGGCTATAGTCACACTAACAGTTCTTTGCGAATATCTAAAAGACTAAGCGACGGTAACATGTATAGGGAAAAGTTGTTCGGAATGATGACCTAGACAACATACTTCAAGTGTAAAAGAAACGCCGTGCACCGAGATATGCATACCTATGTCAGTTACACGAGAAAAAACCGTCGTTCCTCGAACATTATTATGACACGCGGTCGTCGCCCCATATTTCGTCACAGGACAACAGCTGACCAACGACGACTCGCGCTCTAAGGCCAACGTTCGAAATCAGATGTTTTAAAGAGTTCAGTTAGCATTCGCACTTGACCGAACACACTTCGTATAATAAAGCATATTCTTCCAACCTTACGTTTCGATCTCTCCTGAGAAAACCCTTCCATTCTACACAAGGTCATTGAAATCTGTGCGGAGTCCCCTTTTCTACATAATTACCCTGTTTTTTAATTGCGTAACTTCAATTTTTATTTAGATATCTAATTTTACTTCTAAATAAAGCTCATTTCAATGCTGATCAATGTGATTGCTATGTATTTTACTCATATGACTGGAAAAATAAACATATCGACGACAGCACTGTCATGCTTCATTATAATCTAGTAGTAAATGAACGCGTTATTCGTCGGTGAAAAAAGAAAGAACTCGAATATGAAGATCACAGTTCTAAAAATGAAGAATGTGCACGACTAAGAAAATTTAATCGTAACACAATCGAAAACTTAGTAACTCATTGACATAATATGTCCATTACATTGATGCTTACTTTGATCAATAAGATTGAATTAGAACAAAGTTATGTTTGTATGCAACAACCTACTAAATAAATAGCAAAATTAATCTTCTTTAAGAGAATTTGTTATATTATCATTAAAAATCGGATTTTATGCATTTATGATAAAAGTGAATAGGTAGAATTTGAAACTGTTTAATGGTTAATAGTTGTAAGGATACTGATACATTATTTCCAATTTACTAAAATTATTGAGTGCAGAAATAATTTTCTGTTTGATTCCTGTTCCTTGCTAACAATCTTTATTTTGCATATAGATTATTATTTTTTAAAATGTTGTATGTTAGTAAAAATATTCTCGCTTTTAGCGAAGTATAAAAGTTGTCAATTTTTTGTTAGTCATTCAGTAATTCCGATTATTATAAATTAACATTTTAGAAAGATAAAGTTACGTCATTAGTCCACGTGGACAATGGAATGTTCAAATATAAGAATATGGATTCAATACTGATCCACATAATAAAGAGTCTATTTTTGGCTTTTAGCCAAAAGTCTTCTTTGTCGAAAATCTGGAAATATATACGATATACGTTATGTTTTGACAGCGATTCTTATGCATTTATAGCAAAAATAGGTAGGTGTAAGTCGAAAAAGTGCAAAGATTGAAAGAATTTAAAAGTATCAATTTATTGTTTTCAGCTTTCTAACGTTATTGAAAAAGGTTACTAAAAAAGTTATTAAGATAGCTTGGTACCAGATCTTTGCAATTGACAATTTTTATTTTGCATAAAAATCTGTTGTCTAGTTGTGACAAATATACGAGTTATTATTTGTGAATGATGAAAACAATCTTGGATAAAAGAATTTTCAAATTATACAATTTATTTTTCTATCACTCACAGTTACGCGTATTTAACACAAAGGGGCAAATTAGGTTGGAAAAATGAACTATGAAGAGATATTCTTCTGAAACAATAATGTAGGGGAGACAATCCAATTGGTTTTAGACTATGATTACACAAAAACCATTACATTGTTACAAATATTTTTATATTAATCAAATCTTTCATAGCTATCTAACATTATTGAGTCATAGCGACAAATCGAAGTATTTATCAAATTAAAGCGTTACAACAAATGAAGAGAAGGAAAATTCTAATTGTATTCATAGAAAAAGAACTAAGTATGATTCAAATTCCTTAAAAAATTACACTATTTTTACCCGATTATAAATTATTCGATTTCAAAATGAAATTGTTAGCATATATACAATAAGAAAACGCCAGTTACTATTTTCTGTTCGTTTTGAAGCAAATGTAATATTATCCAAATTTGTTTGCAAATAATCTAGTGAACTAGTCCTTCTAGCTTCGCAAGAACCGTCAAGTCATTTGACTCAATTCTTAGAAAGGTATCTTGTTATATTTCGTCTGTCACTGTATATTCAAAGTTTGCTGGAATAACTATGGTAGATTTCTATTTCCTGAAAATGTTCCTTCTACTATTTGTTATCCCGATCTTCTCTACAATAACGAATTGATTATAGCATTATTAGGAATCCGATATTTATGCAAAATATAAATTTTCTACCTGAATTATAACAAACTGGAGTGAAATAGAAAGTTATTTTCGATTTTAATATGTTTAATAGGCTGAAAATCATTCAACAGTATTTTTACATTGTTCTAATTTCATCACTGTCTTAAATTACACCTACTCGTTTTTGTCATGAATGTATAAAATCCGCAGTCTAAACTTTACATTACAGTAGTGCTTACTTTTTGCTAAATCTGTTACACTTAAATTTGTACGACCCATCCCAAATCTTCTCCTACGACTTACAATGAATGCCACGAGTACAATGGAGCCTTATCTCAGTAGACAAGAAAAGAGAATGGAACTACCATAAGAAGGGAGACAGATATACTTCAAAGAAATTTTTAGGATAAAAGTGTTTTTAAGATTTTTCGGATTAAAATGAGTCCAATCATGACGTAGATCGAACTAGTTTTATAGACTTAATGTAAATAACAAAATTGGTGACATATTGTTATGTACGGAGTCTATAAAAGTAGACCGATTTACGTCATGTTTCAACCAATTTTAATCGGAAGAATCTCAACAATCAATTATTGCACGTTTATTTTTTACGCTTACGTCTTCCTTTTGAAGCGTCGAACGTCGATCGTTGATGCTCACTACACGTGTCCCGAAAAGTTTGAACATAAATGAAAGGTGTGATTCCTGAGGTTCTAAGTACCTTTTTCCTATGCCAATTCGCGTCGAAAGGTTTTGCTTTCGAGTTAATAACAAAAAACGCAGTCCAATCAGAACGCAGTTGATCTCGGCTCGGCGACAGGTCCTGCCGAACGTGGCTCCGTGGTTTTCGTTAATAGCTCGAATACATGCGTTTCGGCCGTGACCTGGCAAAGGAAAAGTGCTTCGAACAACCTTACAAATCCCGCGTTTCAGTTATGTTCAAACTTTTTGAGACACCCTGTATATCTAATCTCTCACTTTGCCGAAACGCTACCCTGAAACGCAAGAATTTCACTTTCGCATCCGAAACATTGCAAACACTGCTGTTATAACACTGTCATTTAATAAAACTGGACAATGAATTTTCTTAATTGGTGAAAAGGTGAAGGAGGACTGGAAGTACGTGGCGATGGTCCTAGACAGACTGTTCCTTTGGATCTTCACTTTGGCAGTGTTCGTTGGTACAGCTGGGATCATCCTGCAAGCTCCGACACTCTACGACGACAGGGCACCAATTGATAAAAAATTCAGTGATTTCGCAACCACCACAGTAGTGAACTGCCCGCCGCAATAGTCCATGCCCGAGCCCTGCACCGTAATCAAAGACTAAGGACGAAGAACCGGAAGTAACTCACTACCAACCCGGAAACCTATCCTAGTCTTAGGAACTTCCGACTTCCAGCAACGTTCAATAACGAAATTACGGTAAAAGGGCTCCATTTTCTAAGACGATTGTAAAGTATACGACGTACATCAAGTACAGGATGCGAAACAAACCAAAATGAAGGGAGATTCGATGGAATATTTTTGAATTGCTTTCTCCATCTTAATTAACGATCAATATTCTTCACTATGATGTTATTCATAAAATCCGATTGAAAACATTATGTCAAGAACATCTCAAGTGGAACTTCTGTTAACTTCAAATAACTTTCAGGTAGGAAGTAATACTTAATTAGAAAACAAGCAAAATTTAATGGGAATAGCAAATGCCAATTGAAAGCTTATTCATAAATGACCAATATATGATATGTGTATATATTTAATGTTAATCCAAAATAGATTTTTGAAAATAGTTTCATTATAGGTAACTAATAATTAATATTGATGACCGAATAAAATGTTGAAGAGTGAGTAATTATGATGGAAAACAATTGACTGTTTACTAATATGTAACTTTCATTTAAGAAAAAATCATTAAGTCACTGATATATAAATTTTTTGTAATTTAGTTAAGTTATTGAAATCGTCACAGGACAAAGATTTTGTTCAACTGCGTTATCATTCGGATAAAAAATGATTAATCATTTATGAATAAAGGTCGATACATTTGTAAATTTTATTTGTAACTGGCAAACGTTCCTTGTAGATAAGGAAAGAGAGTTTTGGAATCTTCCTTCATTGCACCACCATCGACTCGAAGCAAATAACTCGCGATCATTGATTCCTGACTTCATTCGAGTGTCGTCACGGAGAACAGCGAACGACACCATTTTGAAAAAAACTTATACCTATATAGTCTGCTCAAGTAAATCGTAATATGAAGCTGCCACTACTTAATCGGGTTTAAAGCAACAAGCTAAGTAAAGGTAAATAATAATTTAGTTAAACCCTTGACTCACGTCACAGATATGTGGTAAAGTAAACGTGTTAACTATCGTGAAATCGATCGATCGACCAAGGGTTAATAAACATTGACGAATAAACTGTCGTACGGTCGCGTGTTTTATATATACCGTTTATCCGACACATTAAGAAAAATTATTCTTAGGCATCACGACTGTAGGTAGCTCGTTGTACGACACGAATTTAGTGTGTAACTTAATGTATAATCGATTAGCTTTAAACATTTAGGAACGTACATACCCGTTTGTACGAATGTATCTTTAAGGAAAGAGATCATGGATCACGTATGAATGTAACGAAATATCACTCGAAGTTCTTAATTGTTTTGTAAGATACCGTTAAATACTTTTCAATTAACCTACATCTTGATCCCATCACAAACGCACCTCGGTTTATTAGCGTTTAACGTCTCAAAATGATTAATTGGGCTTCATAAAAAATTACAGATCTATCTCTTGTGTCTACCGAATTTACAGATTATTCTCTATATTCTTTATGTAAAGATGCTCCTGTGATTCATACTATTCGAATGATATTATGGGCAATTTTGTGAGTGCATGTTTTCATTAACTCTTGTGCGCTGTCAATTTAATCGAAAGGAGCATAATTTTGTTTTTAATCACGCATCCCTGTTACTCCATTAGTTTCATAAGATTGTAATTTAAAATTTAGCTGAACAATGCACAATGGTTAACGAAGAGAACATATTTCATTAGGAATTTACATGTACATTTCAAAAAGCGATGCAGTATGGTCACCGGTGTATCATGTTGAATTCAGAGCCATGATTGAATATTGCCAGATAATAATTATCCATAGTTTGAATTTTCAAACATTGGAGGTTTCTTATTTAAAATTATGAGATGGTGCTCTTTTCATACAATATGTATACAAATTTTTACTGTTTATTGTAAAACGACCATATGCGTGCCAGCCTGCGTTCACAAGTTTCATTGTCATCTGATAACTGGCACCTGTTGGTTACGCTATCGAATATAAATAAGCTTTGTTAAGAATAATTCTAGTTATGTTCTCTGGTGGCTCACGCTTCCGATACCTAATGTTCTATACCGATTATTTGAGAGTCACGGATGCTTTTCCAAGAAAAGTGTTTCGACAACTATAACCGTATTCCGTTAGAATAATTAACATAATTTTGCGAAAATTATCATTCGTTCCCGCCATTCGGTGCGCGCGGTTTAAGATTGAGTGAAGTTTCGTTACCGATAACATTAGTCTCGGTGAGAATACTGTATTTTGTAACGAAAGAATCGAAACATGCGAGACATTACAATAATAATAACCAATAGTATGGTAAGAACAAGTAAAGCATACGAATTCTAAAGCTGATAGATGTAGCTGATTGAACAACCGATGATGTCGTTGTTCAATGCCGTAGTACGTGGTTAATGTTACTGTGGGTTGTCATCGTTTCTTCTCTTTATTAGTTTCGATCGTTTCTTTGTCCAATCACGCGCCATATATATATAAACATCCTAACTATCGCAATTAAATGATCGTTAGTTGCGCATCGTCATGAAAAGCGGACTGATACTCACGTCGGAGAATCTGCGATTCCTTAACGAGAAGAAATTAAACATAAACTTTCGCGGAACGACCATTAATTTACAACTCCGCGGAGCGTTCACTCGTATGCATACATATATAAAATTTTCGACGAGTACCTCGGTTGAACATCCGCGCGAAGTTCACGAATCTCGAATTCTTCGACGTCCTTAGGCATGTTCATAGTTGAGAGTCATAGCTCTAACGCATCGGAATGTAAGATGCCTTACGTCGCGTTTGATTTGTAAATACATTTGTAGGATGAACTGTATCGGTATTGCGTAAATACTGCCATTAGATAGTGTTGTTAGCGTAAGAGATGTTTTTTGTATAATTGTATCGGTGAAATCCTCGATTCTTCGTCAGCCAGTGGCTGAAATGATGACGGCTACGAAGGTTGATTGATAAATGACATGTCCTGAAATATTCGGCCATTGGCGACGCCAACCAAATTTTCATATATTTCGAAGATGACCACCAGTAAGTTACCGCTACCTACAAGGCTTTTATTATACTGAACGCGAATCAAATATGTAAACTAACTTGTAGTACCTCGTCGTGGTGTTATTCTTACCAGTGGGTCGATAACACTTTTATTATGATAGGATTGCAACTGGTGGGTCGTGTTAGATTGTACATTTCGAGCAGGGCTTGAAACGGTTCCGAAAATAATTGTTTCAAACTGTTGTAGAAAGATTCTGATTAATACAGTTATGAGGAACCTTTGTTCTGAATTAATTCTGTAGAGAACCGAAATTTCCAACTGCTATCTATTTCGGATAAGGTTTTTATTTTCGTTTTGATATCGATTTTATTGATTGAGTGCAAAGGTTTGTGCCCGATTTGATGAAACACAAGTGGTTACAATTTATCGTAAACAGTTTATCAATCAATTAAATACACACTCCAGGCTTCTACAATTATTCCCTAACGTTCTGATGACGGTAGTTTCTTTATTGACTTACACACACTATTGCTCGCAGAGTTCGTCAGAAAGAGAAATGGAGGGAGAATTAGCATAATGGTACTAACATTCGATAGGTATTGAACATGGGACAAAAGAAAACATGTGTGCCAAATTGCGATAAGGTTCACCCCTGAAACTCGGACAGGAACTTTTGCACTTTTCCAGTATAATTGTTATTTGGTCGATTCCAAAACGGCTCTAGAATCGATTCTTGTTTATTTTGGATGGGAAAAGTTCTCCAAGTACCGAACATATAAAGTTTTTTTATAACGTACTTAAAATTAGGCATGTCTGTTAGATTTTTTTGCATTAAATTGCATTATGAATCTGAAGTGGTTCACTGTCTAGGTATTTAGCATTTTATGGAGCATTAAAATGCTCACTTCAAATGTCCACTTTTACAATTATTAATTATTCTTCACCATTTATCTATCATACCTCTTTTCGACTAATACATTCCTATTCTGACAGTATTGTTATTTATCGTATGTTTTTGATAAAGTTTATTGAACGTTGATAGTAACAGTGAATCACATATAATGCACTGGACCGTGAAGTGATAAGTATCCGATTAAATAAACGAAATAATTGGAAGAAATATATTTATTTAACATAAATCATCTTCAAACTTTGATTCACGATTTTAAAGAAACATTTTATTGCACCTAATGTCGGACCTTTTCTAATTATCCGAACATTTAGTAATATGCTTGCGTACATAGCTTGTCTCATGATTTCATTCCTGCCAACTCGAAAATTGAATCCAATTTTTCTCATTACCCTATAACTAAAGAATACAAATTGTTTATTTAGCTACAAAATCGAACGAAATGGGTCAGTATCAAATGGTTTCAAAAGTCTGTACTCGCTTTATTATTCTCATATTCTTTATTTTGTGGGACTCATTAGTGTTATTGGATCCGTTGCTCCTCTTCCTGTCCCATCATGCTTTGGACAGGTTAAATCGGTTCGTTATGTTTAAATTCTGTAAGAGATCGTCCAGTCTTAGGAGATTTCCACCTTCTAACATTTTTTCTAAGCCACCACTGCTCGTAAACGAAATTAAATACGACAAATGATAGTCTACCGATTCGTATAAATGAGCCGTTTAATGCAGAAGTGTATAGTTCGTCTGAAAGATCTAATCATCATTAAATATAATAAGGTCATCATTAAATATTGTAAGGTAAATATTACATTCAGCGGATCCACCTGCAATGACCTTGAACTTGACATATGTATGCGTGTTATACACGGTAGAGTTGTCGAAATGCTACGGTTTCGCCGATTTGGAGTTGGCTGGAGTTAGAATCACGACGGGCCGAGAGGGCCGGCCGCGAGACATACATGCAAAACTCCATGCGAAATGCGGAACATTGCAAGTTCCACCACACTACCCCTAACCAACTTCAACTATTCCTTCTTTTTGAAATCTTGTATATGGTCCTGTATATTTTAATTACCGTTTGGGGATAGCTTGTCCTAGAATGAAGTGTACTTGTGACCCAAGTTTAATTAAAGTTTGTTTGCGAATATCTCGGAAAATAAGACCGAGCGATGGGTACATGTAGAAGGAAAAGTTGTTTCGAATGTTGACCTTGACAACATATGTCAAGGTCAAGATCATTAGATGTGGATCTCCTGAACGTAAGTAATATTTACCAATGGCAGCATAATTTTAGCGTGGCTTGCATAAGGCAAGTGTTAATTCTTCATTATCAAATGATTAACTGTTTTGACTTGCACCATTTTTTCATGAAACGACTCAAATATACAAAAAACATAGGAAAACATATGATGAATTTTAATACATATAACTAAGTTTATTATTTCGTATTTCTATGTTTTATTTCTTAAACTAACTACAACATAAAAACAACTAAAAATTGGAAACAAGAAGCCGAGACTTCCGACACTTCCAACTTCGTACCCTTGAATAATATATTGTGTACATTGAATAATATATTATTTCAACGCTCTGTCAGAAATTAATAACGTGAAGAATTTTATTTTCTTCTATAACAATTTTGTCAAAAATGTGCACATTTACAGCTATCTGTAAATGTAATAATTAGCGACATATGGACTGTAGATCATTATGCAAAATAGAAATTTCATTCATCGATCACAATAAAACAGGAGCCGCATGGGCTTTAATGTCTTCAGCAAATAATTTGAAAAAGTCAAATATAATATAATCGAATTTCTAAAATCTTTTGATATTTTCGCAATTGTATCTTTTTCTCATAAACGCATAAAATCTGCAGTCCAGTGTTATTAATTGCAGAGAAGTCGATATAATATTATAATTTAATTGTATTATATTCATATATTACATGTTATTAAATAACAAAATCTGTCCTGGAACCTTTTCAGAACCGATACAGTACCAAAAAATAAGGTTAGAAAATCGATATGTGTACCAAAATAAGAACCACAACCGAAACATAGTTGTAAATTTTGTTCATAACAGTTATTTGTTAGTTCACAAGCGTTCTAAAAATCGGAATTGGTATTACGGCAGTTTTCAAGCCCTGATTTCAAGATGCACGTTAGGACATCTTGTTTATCAATTAATGCTGGTAATATAAAGTTTGACGTCATTATAATCTTCCAGATGCAATTGGTAAATAGAGTATTGACCGGGAAGCTGCGTTGAATGAATTATACCGAGCGATCAAAGATCGGTCTCGGGAGATGTAGTATCCGAACATGAGTAAACATATTCGCTACCTGATCGACAAATCGTCCAGAAAACGCCGAAACACGGTAGAGTGGAAGTCGGGGTCTGTATCGTCGATCGTGGTAAGCTAGAAGCCAGAATTCTCCCTTAGAGGACCGAACAAATAAGAAAAATTTACTTTGCACTAGAATAATAGGGAAGAACGCACACAATTTTCTATGATAGAGTTGGTTACAAATTTACGTGTAACTTCGTAATTATTCGTTAGTGTGTTATAATCAGCTGTCACATGGTGGCCAATGTCAGTGATTGAACAGGCTAATTATCATCAATCCTTTTCCGTATAATAAAACAAAAGTAGAAGAAGGTGTAGCTTTGTAAGAAATTCTTTTCAACTGATGATGAAATACATATTGTGCATTCGTTCTTATGATTCATAATTGGACACCTGCGGTACCATTATTCACTTTTTATCAAAATACAAATGATAGAATCGTGTCTTTCATTGTCACTTTAAAAGTAATTTTTCAACTATTGCACATTCTCAAATTCGCTACGTAACAATAGTACATGCATCGTTACTAATTAATACTTAGTTGTTACAAATGAAAAAGAATGTTTCCATTATCGTATTTTTATTCGAGTAATCAACACGCCATTACACGATTAAAATACCGCGTTTCTTAGTTGAAGTGTCCAAATACTTGTAAATGCCAGTATGTATAAATTCAGTAAATCGTTATAAAAATTGTTACTACTATCTATATATTATATATGTATTACAGACGCAGGTATAATTTATTACAAATAAATAATATAAATCATTTACTGATCATTAGATTGTGGATATTTATGCAATTATGGCCTCTGAAGATTTTCAAAAAATGCTAGAATATAAAATTCGACAGAATTTAGTACGATTTTAATTTATTCTTTGGCTACAGAGGCTACTAAGGCGAAAAATAAGATTTTATGTGATTCCACTTTTTTAAAATTCGTCCACAAAAATGAAAATTGCATAAACATCGCAGTCTACTGATCGTCAATAATCCACGAATCAAGTGCTAGATTAAGTAATCTTTCGCGACGAGTAATCAGCGTATATTATTTGATATCCTATTGTATCACGTGACAACAAGTCGCGTTTCTTACTTGTCAGTGTATTTTCGAATATCAGAAAAATAATTGAATTTCGCTTAGATCAATCACTAAAATTGGTTACTGCGTGTCGGGTCATTAACTCGATCCCAAAATAACGAACCTTAAAGTTTCACTTTGACAATAGTAGATTATTTCATCGATAGTCAGCTATTGTTACTTTGATATTTTAACAGATGTTGATCAATCGCAGACGTTTAATTAATGTTAGGGGACGTTGGTCAAAATAAAAAAAAAAGTGCTATTTCTGTCGAGGAAAGCTAATAATATTTGAAGAGAAGAAGAACAAGTGGTATCTAGCTAGATACTAGCGAAATAGAAGAAACTAATTAACCTTAAGGTGTAAATAACGTGTACATAGACAAACGTAACGTAAGTCAGAGGCTATAAATTCGACTTTTTTTACTATTTCAAGAGCCTGGGGAGTCCCAGAATATTGTTCAGAACACGATGATGATCTGTAGCGAAAACATACTTGTAAGTTTTATTTATCAACGACAACGAACAAATCAAACTGATTTCTGTCCTTTTGAATTGCACGATTACTAGAAGTTTCGTTCGATTATTCATTCGAAATAATATAAGTTATGATCGATTCGTTTCAAATATTCGTTCGAATATCATTTCTGAACTCAATGAAACGATTTTCGTTTCATCACATCTTGTAACTCGCTTTGAGAGTAAGCATTATTTAAATTATATACTACTATAAAGAGTAATGTGTCAATGTCACAGTTCAGCGAATTGACTTTTGCAAACCAAAGGCTTTGAATGATTTGGAACGATAGGAACAGTTTTACGTTAATATTTCAATGACTATAATAAATAATTGTGAACATAATGCGTACAACTTAAGCCACTGTGTTGTCAGCCATTTCGTCTTCAAAGCCTTATTTATGGTATTAATTTTTTTTCAATAACAATAGTTGTCATTAAATTTGTCCACGGCAATAGTTATTAATGAGTTAATTCGAGTTGTACAGGCTACTTCATGCAGTCTGTTGCCTGTCAATATTTTAATCGTCGTGGGAAACAGTTGAAATTATACTTGAAAATATTTTTCTTATTTAAATAGCTTTTAAACTGTCGCATTTTTATAGCAGCTATTCACATCGATAATTGTAATACTGACTTTTCACTGATCATATGATTTATCCTGTACAATATAGACTAAAATGGTACCACTGAAAATGTTTATGCAATAAATAGAAAATTCAATCAAATAAATTGTCACAGAAGTTTAATAGTACATTTATTTTGCTGTTAACTTGTGTTATTAAAGTACTTAATAAAGAAGACAGACTTCTGATCGATTTTAGCTTTTGTAAATTATTCCATGAAAGTGTGATTCTGCATAAACATTTGCAGGCTAATGATAATACGCTATCATCGTCGGTTATAGTGGCCTTCGACTAGAACTACCCTCCGCAATAAAAAAAATAGCACTAATCATTTCCATCTTGCAAACAGAATTTTTAGAACTTTAAGTTCCAATGAAATATTCTAATTTCATTTTAAATATTATCATTGATCATAAGTTTAAATTTAAACGGTTAAAGTAATATTGGCATTTACATGGTGTCATTGTAAATTACGATTAAATTTAAAAATTTATTTTTCTTGGCAGTGAAATTGTAATTCGAATCTATATTTGAAGATCTAAAGTTATAATTTGAGTACGAACGCTATAAATTAAATTTTACTTCCAATTGGATAATGTAACAGAGCATGTAGGAGTCGCATTGAAACTTGAATTTTAAACTCAATTTAAATGTTGGAAACTGTACTTAAATTCAAGTTTCAGGACATTATGACATCGAAGCATTGATTACACCATGTCAGCATGCAGTATAGTGTATTTACCTACAAACCAACTACGTACGCCCACGAACTTACAGAAAACTTTGCGAGGATTTCTGAAAACCTTGGACAACAGAAATGAAATTTTGTTATGTAAAACCAATATTATCCGAATTAATAGAGAAACACAACTGTTCGGATAATGGTACAACCATCTCATCTTATAATGATTCTTCTACAACATTGCAAAAAGATTGAGACTAAAAATGTTGAAATGTTAGAATAATTTTTGTTAAATAATGGAAGAATAACAATATCCGGCCCAAAAAGTTTTAAAAACCATGTACGTGTAAAAGAATATTTTATAATTTCTAAAATCGAGTTTGGAGAATCGAATTGCGAATGCGTGACAAGGTATACATTTGTTGGCTATGCAATCAACATCGATAAGTATGATAGTTTAATGACAAGCATATGTTATGATAAAAAATGGCACTTTTAGGGTGACTAACGTATCGAATGTTAACAGACTGCTTTGGTTAACTTGTTGACTACTCTCTGTTTGCAAAAGGGGTTTAAGCAAAAGTACCTTTTTATCAAGGGGTATATATATGAAACAATTTCTCAAACTCTAAATGTTTATTGGAATGTGAAAGTCACCATCAGTTTTCTGAACGAGAAACCCAAATTTTTTTTCAAATTTTGATAATGTATCAATGATGACCTGAAGATGGATTATACTAAATATGGTACAAACGTAATAGCTTCTAAAATACTTGTAAAATCATTTTGATTTCATTTGTTGTGTAAACATGTTTTCCTTTCAAATCCATTCTTCACTTTATTGTGTTATAGAATTCATATTCATATAAACTAAATTGTATTGACGTTTATTGCGACAAACTTTTGATAATTTAAATTTTTTATCATTTTATTCGTCTAATGTTACGACTCTGGAAGCGTGTAAAACTAAAATTTATTAACCTTTTAACTGGGAATGATGAGTTCACTCGTCATTGATGTTCACTATTACCCGTTAATAATTTTTTACTTTCTTCTCAATTCATTAATTGACTTTTTCACTTTATTGTGTCATAATATTCATATTAGTTCAAACTACATTGAATTTACATACGTTTTTTGTGACATAATTTCCGTTATGTTAATTTCATTTATCTTACATTACGTCTCCTTAAATGTTCACGATTGAAAAGTCACTCTGTTAAAAGGTTAACGGATATCAAGTTAAACATTTCTGATGTTTAAAACAGACTGTATTTACTAACTTAACTTGTTTACCGTGGTTTAACAATCATATTGGACGTCTTAGTTTTATTCCAAAGACAATATTATTTATTTGAGAATATCTCGCTCCATTCATTATTGAAATTTAACAAGAATTATTTAACGTCCTGTTTAACTCCTCATCCTATAATTCCAGTTACCACAGAGTGTATCAAAGCTACATTAACGATAAAATTTAGCATGAAGATGAGGAATTCTATTGTCTTGGTGCAAGTGAAATATTCAAATTTGAAATTCTTAGTGATTATACATATTATCCAGTACAATAATTATATTTAACGTAGTTAACACGTCACTTCCATTAATCCACAATTGCATAACGTAGTGACGCTCCCCTTTATTATAACTATTACATTTGATTGCTATTCAAAAGAATTGAATAATATATAAGTTAGTTAAATTCTGTTCGAAATTATTAACAGGAAATTACAAAGCCACACAATAAAATACCCAGAGTACAATAATTTTAGTAAATTAATAAAAAGTTAAGATTGCAAGAGATGAAGTGTTGTCTTACACTAAACGTTTTCTTACATAACAAGTAAATTACTACACATAGTAGTAATGGTAAACGTATAGTACGACTGGGGATTTTTATGCACTTATTTGTATGAATGCATAATAATTTTCAAAAACATATAGAATCTCTGGTATCGTAATGTTTAAATTTCGTTTTACTACATTTAAAAATAAATAATTACGTATATCATATCTAATTTAAATTAATCGTTTCTTGTAATGTAAAAGTTCCGCAGTCTGTGCATACTACATGGATAATAGGAGTAAAGTGGACGTATAGTTGTGTTTGTGGGCGAACGGTACATGTAAATAGTTTTTCCGTTAAGCTTGTGCTAATTTTTTGTTGCGGAGAAAAATTGGATTCTCTTGATCATAACATAATTGATCATCTGTCCGCGATGGAAATAAGAAAATGTTCGACTCGTTCCTCGAAATAAAATGTACACGAGAATAATAATGAGAATAATAATAAACGAAACTTCCGGCGGGGAAAGAACAAAAGAAAGAATAACGGGCGCGGTTGTCTCGTAGCATTAATGGAAACAAGTAGCTGAATAATTCTTGATAACGGAGAACGTTTTAGTAACATAAACTAAGAATGAAGTAAGAATGGCGGTATGAATTTCATAATTAACGATTAACTATAGTAAACAAGTGTACTAAATAGTGCTAGCGCTATTAAAATTGATGAAAACTAACGAGCAGAGAAAAGTAAAAGTAAACGTTGAAAATGATCGAAGTATTGATTACCATCGTTAGATACCAATACTATGTATAGCGTTTGTTAAATATGTACCTATGAATTATCGATGACCGTCGTTCTAAGACTACATGATGTAAGGACGAGATTCTTGTTGCTTGGTTTTGTAATCATGCTTGACGAAAGCATTCGAAGAATAAAACTTGTTGTCGTAGAAACCTTCTTTTGTTATTTTACAAACGCAATTAAAAAGGAAATATCTTATCGATTAGAAATAATCGATGAAACGAGACTTATCATTCCAGGGCGTATATCAGTGATTAAGGAAGCAGTCTCGTTTAAACACTGCAAAATTAACAACTTTCATAATTATTTCTCAAAGTGGTGGCACTTCTTATGTTATAATTTTTTTTGGTAATTGATTTAGCTACTCTTTCGTCGTACAGAACAATTCTTAATATGTATAGTTTCAATTACATGTTTTTGGTTCTATCTCATCCGTAATAAATACATATTTAAAAATCGTATTTTGTGGGCGTAAATGATCAGAAACGTGAGGTTGCATTAAAACGAAAAAACAAGATGATTCTTAATTGAGTATTTTTATCGTTGTCACCCCTACCAAAATAAATATTTCACCTTGAAAATAGGCAAAATGGCGAATGCCTAAATTGCAAATTCCGAAATTTTTTTCTTTTTTAACCATTTTTAAAGTATAATGAATTCAACGTAAGAATTTAATTTTGGCACCTGCGAGAGCTATACAGTACAGCCGAATAGCTTGACAAACCTTCGAAGCAATCGGCCATGTAGTTTTTGAGATTTTATTTATGCCAGCTAAAAGGTCCTACGTTTCGAGAAAAATGAGTTTAAAGTTTTGTACTGACACCGTTCTCCTGGAATCGCCACAACATTTCTATGAATTCAAACATAAAATTTTTAATTTGCATTTTCTCTGAAATTCCGAGCACTTACAATTCTTTCAAAATATTTATCACATTCTGTGGTAAACAAATTTTTGTAACTTCTCAAAAAAATATAAGTCGTATGGTCCAATATTTAAAAAGTCATCGTCCTTTAATTTAAGAGTGTCCGAATACTTCTGCGATTCACCGAATGTCTACTTACCTAACGCTATTCCGCACATCTGTTCACCAAACATTCCCATACCTGTGCACTTTATTATTACTTCATTACGCTGTCCTTCGAATTGGACATTTCCCTAGACTTCTCTGTTTCTTTCTTTCATTCTGTCCTTTTTCGAACAAAATATATTAAGTGAAAATGGGAAACCGGCGAACTGGGTGCGGTGAGGCGATGTTATTAATCCTCAAGATATTAATATTACAGGAATTAATGCTGGAGCAACGGAGTGTCTCAGCTGAAGAAGACTACATCAATATTTTTCTTGCTTTTAATCTCATGAGGAATTTTTATAGTAAGTATAATTTGAATGGTTTTCAATAATATGCTACGTACGGAGAATATTTCAACTTTCTCTCAAGAATCTTTCGAGTTCGTCTCTGGCAGGAAACGTCCTAGATAACCTCCGCTTAACCCTTAATACAAAGACCCAGCTGCAGTCTGGATTCACTGGAAATTACCAAAACTAAGAATGCGACCCTACGTGACCTATTGTACTACATCAGGCATACCCATTTTATTTCGATCCCCTCTGGTCCATAAATGTACAGCCTCGCGTAGAATCACGTGGTGTCACGATTATAAGAGTCAATCAGTAAGATCGGGATAAAATTCCTTTCAAATCATAGATAACCATATAATTACTCTTAGACGCACTGACAGTGCGTCAAAACCACGCAACATAGGTAAATACAATTCCATTTTACATTTACACATATCAATCGCGACAATAACAACTGTTACACACCTTATTTAAAAATATAACGATGTTATCTAACAAGTCGTAAAATCTATTAAACCCTGAATTATCGTCCAAATTCCTAATTTAGTAATTGAACATTCCCACTTCATACAATCCTACCGCTCGGATTGTATCGACTAAATTATATTATTAGAGTTACGAGTCCTACTACACTCTCGGACAGAATGATAGCACGTGTGTGCTATCTTTAATTTCCCGGAGTGATCTAGAATTTTCCAAAGGTAGTAAATGTAACATGAATGTGATGATGCAAGGAAAAGGAATTTATTAGTAAATAGAATTGTAATCAGTAGTTTTCATAGTATACAGAAGAAATCTATATACACAGACGGCGAAATGATAGCACAATTACCGAAATTTATTTACAAAGTACATATATATATTTTTTTTCTTTTTAATTCAAATTATACTTAAATTAATAATGCGTGTAACCGCTTCCATTTTGAATCACTTCAACCGTCTGACTTGATAACGATTTATAAAGTTTTTTTATTAGGTGTTGAGGCACAATTTCGTCTTTTAATTCCTGCGTGTTGTCGTACTGCCTGCTATTTCTGTAGACAACGCGAGCAAGATCTCCCCAACATTTTTTTATAACATTTAAGTCCGGCGATCGAGCAGGCCACGGCAAAACTTAAATTTTTTCGTTCGAATTTACGCCTCGACCATTTTAGCCCGGTGCGCACTGTCATTATCGTGTTGCCAAATGAATTTGCCTTTTGTAATGCAACGAGCGCGCTTCCTAATTTGTTCCTTAATTAAATTGATGTAGCTTTTGCTGTTCATCTAGCCTGTTTTGCCGAAATAGCGGATACTGCACCAAATCATTTCTCCACCACCACTCATTTGTCGTCGCTTTTTTACAAGTTTTTCTTTTCGCAGATCATGATAACAATAGGCGAAACCATCAGGGCCATCTAAGTTAAACTTCTTCTCGTCAGTAAAGATGATCCGTTTCCATTTGCTCCTCCAATGAACCCGGTCTTTTGCAAACGTGAATCGATGCTACTTATGCTCGACTGTCATGTATTTATTCATCCATGAAAATGATACCATCCTAGCGGCTCCCAAATTTCGTATAGGGTTCGTCCGCATCCTGCAGCTCGCTCATTTCGCATTGCGTTCGTCCGCATCTTGCAGCTCCCTGATTTCGCATTGGGTTCGTCCTCACCGTCTATAACCCGAGCGACACCCTAATTTCGCATTGGGTTCGTCCGCATCGTGCAGCTCCCTGATTCACATTGGGTTCGTCCGCATCATGCACTCCCTGATTTCGCATCAGGTTCGTCTGCGCTTGATTCCATTCCTAGAGGCTCCCCAATTTCGCATTAGGTTCGTCCGCACCGTCTATAACCCGAGCGACACCCTAATTTCGCATTGGGTTCGTCCGCGCACCGAACTAACAAATTCAATCCATATTTCAAGGGTAATAACCCTTCGCCGGCCTCTCGCGCTGCTCGCGGCCCGGATCGTAACAAATGATTACCATGGAAAAATCGTTTTGTATCAAGCCATTTTTTATGAGTTTCCTTCAAGATCATCAGTATTTTTATACTATTCAAACTACGGAACTGATAGAACATAGTTCTACTATTACATATACACTACCGTTCAAAAATTTGGAAGGAGTTACATAAAATTTTAAAAAGATTAGTTACAGAATGTTTATTGCACTAACAATCCTATACAATGTAGTGACACATATTATAGATAAGTTTTAATTACTATTATTACTAAATTCTGAACTCAACAAAGTGAACACATTTTTTACTGTTACGTTCCGAACATAAATTAATTAATCTTTTGCTCTATCCGTCGGTGGTACTGTCGCTTAATAATGCTTTAGTATTTTGGGATTCCCCTCATCGAACGCAGTACGGCCTTACGGAAGTTAGATTCATTTTATTAATATCGCGGTAATGTATTCTATAACAAATACCCTCCTTGAAATCAACGTCGTCCAAAGACGCGTATATTCAAACAGTCAAGGCCACATTCCAGCAAACCGCCGAATCTTGTAAACAGTTAATACTGTAACAGCAATAGAGACAATAACGCCCCGTCCGTCACCTTTCATGCGTAATTAGAACAATAAGAACAGCGAACTCGTCGGTCGGGTCATAGGATAAGGATGCCTTACCAACGGCCGAGGAAGTTTGTAAAATCTAGTAATGTCGCGAAGGCATGCTTGGCAACGCGTAGTGTTTTGGGATTACCCTAGCCAGCATGCTGAGCGTTTTCAAGGACCGGCGTGTTTACGCGAAGTATATCTCTCTTCGACCGTTGGTAGGTACGCAGCGAGCGAAGGAGTGAGTGAGAAAGAGAGAGTGAGTGAGCAAAGGAGAGAGAACACCATAAGATTCGTCGTTGAACCGTGCGAACAAAAGAAATCGAATCCAATTGGTTAAGACGCGTGATGGGGATTTGGGTAACGAGCCCGTGCCAGTCCGAAACGGCGTGAGGCAAATTACACACCGATGGATAAATCGCAAGGTGCGTGCAGTGTCTCCGCGTTGTTCATAAAGAGCTAGAGCTTCTGATCGCGCGTTAAAAGTTAAAATTAGAATAGTTAAATTCCTGCCTATTTGTTTATACCTAATAGTAGTTTTAGTATAATTATCAAGTAATAGTATTATCGTTGAATATTGATACGAGTATAAAGCTTTTCAATTCGAGCCACGTATTTCGTAGTGCGGTCGCGAACGACTAGTCTAACGAGCGTGTGGTTTTCTCTTTCTTTTGCAGATACATCAGCAAGCAGATTAATTTCTACCAAGCCGTAGGCAATATATATTTATATGTATATACATATTGTATACCACGTGCACAAGTTTAAGTGTAAGACTTATTATTATAAACGCTTGGTAAGTTTCTTTCGTTTTGATTTTAGGATTTCCATCGCTGAGGCTTATCGGCGTCTCGTACGATCTCGTTCGGGACGGTTCTCAAATGTACCGTCGAAGTTCTAATTTCATATACTATTGTTTGTGATTTTTATATTCAAAGTCTTGAAATCGATCCGTGTGTCTTCGTTCTCGTGTGCGAATGCTCTTTCCTTCCGAAAAAGGAATTCATAACGGAACCATGAACGGTAATAGCACGTGAAATTTTCCGGCAATCAAATTCTTGATTTTGGGATTTCGCTAGCCGGGGGTTCCCCGTCTATTGACACGTTCCTGCCTAGGTTCCGAGTTAGATTATCGTAACGCAATTTAAGAACTGTTCGAGCGACGATAGATTGTTGTAGAATCCACCGAATTCAGTACGGAAGCGTACACGTTGATCAGGCTACACGGATTCGAATTCATAACTTACATGCATAATTATAAAGAGATATTTATATTTTTATATTTATTTATACGTGTATATATCTTATTTATTTGTTATGGTTTTATTCTTATTTAATATGTTGACATTTGTTTATTTATCTATTTATTGTTAATATTATACAATTGTCAGATTTTACAAGCTCATGGTATGGACTTTCACGAAACTATTATTTGTACAAAATCATTCAAATGTTCGTTCAGTCAGTTAATATTAATTTCAACCATTGTCAAGCAAAGCGACCATCGATTTAAAATTTAGCTTTCCATGTACCATCATAATTATTTTGTTCAGAATATATTGTTACGTTGGTCGTAAACAGAACCTTCAGATTGATTAATCATCCGTTACATTTCATCCCATAGATAAATATTAAATATCATTAATCTCCGATCTTAAAGAAGGCACCCGTATGGGGCTAGAGTTGCGTCGAACTTTACCTTCCGAATAAAAATCCTACTTTTCGGCTCCGCTACCGTATAGGCTATTAGGAGTAGGTAATTATTTCTTTGGGCCTAGGCAAGACGCCCGCGGTTACGATTACGGACCTTCTGTCCGCCCGTAATACGCGTTAGGCCGTCACTAAACAATTGGTGACCGACGGGACTTTCTTAAGCAAAGAAAGATCCTTCACATACATAACGTCTAAACAAATTTTTAGCATTCTATTGAATCATTTTATAAAACAACGTCGTCCGATAAGCTTAAAAAAGGCAAAATAGCAGAACACACACATATGTAATATTAACCAGAACAAAGAATTTATAAAGTGTGAGGTTAGAACAACGTTTCGTTTGGTTAAACTTATCGAAATATGCAGTAAACTTTCACTATGAATGGTTACTTTTGGTATATTAACAGAGGATTACTTATTTAACCCCATGGCATACCCGCTAACTCCTGATTGCTCGGGCCATAATAAACAAGAAGGTCGGTCACGCGTCGAGCCGTTTAGCTATTTATAACATGTATATTTTGGCGCAACGAAAGGTATTGTGAAATAATAAACACGTTTGAGCGCAACTAATATTCTTCAGATGTCTGGGAAGTAATTATGATCAATTCACCGATGAACAAAAATGATTTATAATTTTAAAGTGGATAATGTATCAGTAACAACTTGTAAATTAATACTTAATTTAAATTAATAATGTTTTGAGAAAACTCGTAGAAAATTAGTAATCTTCGTGTTAGTGTTGTTTACGTATGTCACGAATGAAGTACCACGAGCCAGGCTCGTGTTGTTTACGTTTGGTCCGAACGAAGTACCACAAGTCAGGCTCGTCCTTATTGTTTTTGGCCCAAATTTCTTACCACGAGTCTCACTCGTTATTGTAAGCCAAGGGGTTAACAAGAGAAGTAACACCTTCCAAACTTTTGAACGAGGGTGTACAGTATTTGAATAGTTTTCAATTATGGTGTAAATTATGTAAATAAAATGTATAGTACTGTTAACTACACATAGTACGACAAAATTATACTTGAACATGAATGTTATTTCAGCTTTATGAACAAAATGCGGAAAAGTCCAAATTGTGTGATATCCAAAAATTAAAGTTGCTCACTGTACATTACGTCCTCGAACAAGATGACAATGTTCATTCACGAATGAATAAATGACTCTTGGGTAGCCCCAATATTTCAAATGGTGCAGTTTATCGCTTAAGGGGATATAAGAGTATTGGATAAGTAAATTCAATGGTTTCTTCGCAATTTAATTGCTTTGATACGCTTTTATGAACATTCTAATTCTTTTACAGTGTATTGCGAGCTCCTTTAATTATTATTTAGAAAAACACAATTGTTAGAATGTTGTGAATTGTTGACTTTACGGAGCGATAAAGATAATTGTATTGATCACTCAGGTGTGGTTGGTGTTTGAAAGCACGAAGCTTCGGGTTATGTAATCTCTATCTCCAATACTAAAGAGTGGAACACGTAGGCGAATTTGGAGAATCAACCGACGAATCAATTTTTCACATTTTTGTCAAAAAAAAAAACAGTCAATATTTATTGACGTTCTACCCCCATACGTAATAACCATTGAGATGACAAACCTTCGCGACACGACAGTTAATGGATCCCGTAAATGCACAACCCTCTTGCGTACATCATCCCTACGGCCCACTTCACGGATAAATATTACCTCCTATACGAGTGCTGATATAGCTTCATAATTGATTAGCCATGATTTCTGTTGAGTATTCATTTGAATCAATGTGTGTTTTGAATAGATATGAACTCGGTTTAATGTAAATGTTGCTGCAGCGTAGGCCATGGATTTTAATTCCGTCGTGATCGCGTTGTGTGCAGATCGCTTTGATACGTGATTCGATTATTGTTCAAAATCTTTTCGTTCGCCTCGGCACGCGACTGCACGGCAATTGTAGTTGAATTTTCTTATAACGCTTCTTGCCCGATACACCTGGGTCTCGGCATAAGAACCAACAGCCACGGTAGTTTTTCTGCCTCGCACCGTGCTCAGCTGTTAGCGTTCGATGCCGAAATCCAGGTGAACGACCACGATTGTAAACCGCTCGGCGGAGCGTGTTTACATGCCGCTGCGTAACTGTCTCGCGGGCCATCGTTCCTACTTTTCATATGCCAAATCCACTGCCTATTTTCCATTGTCTCCTTAGACGCACCGGCCGTTAGGGCATTGCCCTCATGCTCTAACAAACGGTCGGTGCTGTCGTCCTTGCAATTTCAAACTTCCCACTCCTTATACTGTCCTAACCGATGGCCCAAAAGCAGTATAAATAGGCCGACGACAACCGCTCTGCCTCTTCTTGTCTCTCCTTGTCTTATACGCGATTCACTGCGTTCACGATCGACTGATCACGCGATTCTTACAAGTTTTTCTAAACTTCTGTGGGCTACACAGAAGTGTTTTTCTTCGTACACTCGCGGGCTTCGCGACTGTTCATCATCCTCTCACTTCATCTCTTTCATTTCTATTCTTTCCGTTCACATCTTTACCTATTTATCTGTACATTTCACATCTGTATATATTTCTGTCAATATAGTATTTATTTTCGTACGTATCTCTACACCTTTCTTCACCGTACACTAACCTACCTCAAGCTACCTTTCTCTCTATATACCTAATTCTCTGTCCTGTTCATCCTCATCGTTTCTCTGTTTCCACGACGTGGAAACTTCCAAAACCACACGGCTAGATCTCTCACAATTATGTTATATATTTAATATAATTACGTTTCGTTAATACATTGTGTATTCTCCAATTTATGTAATTAAACCTGACAATTTCTTATAAGTTGTGTTATCGCGTTATAAATACACTTTCATGGACAGGCAATGCCACAGTGTTCATACAAACTTCGCCTGTGTGCTCCACACGTCAACATAAGACCTAATGTTACGAGTAGAATGCGGATTTTTATGCAAAGTATAATAACTTTTTACATCAATAATGAGAAGCAGAGAATAATTAGAAATTGATTACCCCCCTTAAGCCCTTGCCGTATCATTTCCTATACGGCTACAGTGATTAGAACGTCCTTATCTCCAAAAACAAAGCAGAAGAGAAAAGAAAATTTATATTTTTTGTATGGCTGCATTCACTCCAATGAATAAATATTGATTACAGAAGAATAAAATTTTATTTTGTCTAGAAAGACAAAGGCATAACGTTCGTTAGACTTTGTTTAAACTCTTCATCACGAGTCTGACTCGTTTTAATACTCGTTATAATTAATTTTAATAATTGCATAAAATGCACAGTCTATGAGATAAAATGTCTCTAAGGGGGCAGCTGGTTTATGACGCTAATAATAAGTGGATAAGAGATTTTGAAATGAAAGTATTCGTTGTACATTCGTTGTCCACACTGAAGTAACATCGAGTGACATTATGTCGCGTCTTGTGCCCTTCTTCGTCTTTTATTCGGTAAAAGCGTCGACTTTTATAAGAAGATTAACTAAAAGCTGCTCGTTGTTGTTTCAGTGTTGGCATAGCTTAAGGTTTATTCTCTTCATTTGTGTCAAGTCAATAGGCTAACTACGAAACTATTTCGCGCAAACGCCGTTAAGCCTAATGGACCAGGAGAAGGATTTTTCAAGTTAACTCATCAAACGAGGAAATTAATTAGTTCAGAGCTATGGAATTCAACACTGCAAATTCCGCGGCTCCTACCATCGTTATGACATTACATAATTGACAGAGACCTTGTGCTCTCGTGCAACAAATATGTATCCGTATATCAGGCAATTGAGAGTATCATTTCATCTATCAACAGTAAGTATCTTGTATCAACGTATAGTGGCTTATACGATAATAGTCTGTATTTAATCCATTGCACAAGGTTATCGTAAGACTAATTGTGTTTGATTTCGGCGAACAGGTTCGATCAACGATACTATTTTTTTGTTTTTTTTTAACGTTTCGACCCAGATGTGGGTCTTTCTCAAGAGTGAGATTTTTTTGCGTTTGTAACATAATTTAATTGTAATAAAACATTCAGTGTAACATAAGGTATGTTAATTTCAACAGAAGAAAAAACTTTTCCATACTTGCTATAACAGGAAACAATATAATTGAAATTTATTGAGAACGAAACTGACTACATGCCGGCAGAAACTGAACTGGAACTTTTGAAGGTTGTAAGGTAAACAGAACATGCATAGGAACGACGTATTCAAAATCAGTCAATCAGAGCCAAATGATTCATGGACTCTGGTCGATAATAGGCTGAGTAGATAATAGTATCGTTGATCGAACCTGTGCGCCGAAATCAAACACAATTAATCAAAAATTTCGATCGATAAACACATTTAATATGTTATCGTAAGACTGCGGATCTTTATGTAAATTAAAAATGTTCTGCATCTCTTACACGAAACTGAAACTACTTGAGAATTTCTTTCATTCTGCAATAATATTAGCAGTTTAAAAGTAATGTGTTGATACTTATAAATTCTTTTTCTCTTTTTACTAATTTACGATACATCTACTCATTCTTGTTATGAATGCATAAAATCCACAGCCTACAAATTACCATTGAACTATATTGATATTTTTCGTACCATTTAATACATTTCATAAAAGAAAAATACGTTAACCTTTAGCATAGCTACCCTATCCAAGTCGGGACACTGAATAAATCATAACAAAATACAAATTTTTAAATCGGGAAAAATAATTACATGACACATACATTGAAATTAATTTGTAATAATATTAAGAGGAATTAACTCATAAAGTACGATATTCCTAATTGATTCGAACAAGTATCAAGGATTCATAATGTAAAACAGTAATATTTCTAATAGTGGAAGAGATAAAAAGAGAAATACATTTGGTTTAACAAAGTGTATTTAATAAGAGTTTACAAATGTGCCTTTTCTTACAACATTTCTCAATCAGCAATGTCTCATCTCCCCAAAACAAATACCAGATAATAGCTCATACGTTAAATCACCAAAATGAATTTAAGTAATGAACGTTTTGTGAAAGCATACTTGGTAAAAATCGATGAGCTTTATCAGATTAGACGATCTACTTATATCTGTCAAACAGCCATTACATCAGTAAAATAATAACCCACCTTTCTCCTCAATATACTTTCATAAAGCTCAAAACATATTTACATTTAAATAAAATCCTAGACATGGATACCCCCCAAATACAAAAGTGATTGATTTAATTGGAATAATCCTCAACTTCTTACAATGGACAACATCAAATTATGCGATCATTTAGAGTAATCGGACTATGCTTAAGATTTAATTATCATTTAATTTCATACTTCCCCAATAATTTCTATTATGATGAAAGTAGATTTGTATTTTATTAGCGATTTATGGCCGTTTTGTATGTTTAATTAAAGTATTTATACCATGTATTTTTCATACATGTTAAACCATGAATAATATTATATGAAAGAAACATTAGATAAATGAAACAAAGAAGTGATCTAATTGTAAACAATATGTTTATTACAAATATATTTTAGAGTATTCAAGCTGACAGTTTGTTTAGTTAATGACTGACAAAGAGCACGGTAATTACTTTTGTGTACTGAAACGTTACAATAAGTACGACATAAGTACAATATAACGAAATTTATACATTATATTATACGTATTAAAATATATGTAACATACATACATAATGATAAATGAACATTTTCTGACATTCTATAGTCATTAAATTAATGCAGATATTACTCGTAATTATTTTATTTGATTTATACTTACTACTAATTACCTACTTAAGTACTGATAAACAATTATAAATAACTTAATTATTTGATATTGATTAAAATTACGTTCCTACTATGTTACGTGACTATATCGACACAGAAATGATTATGCGATTGTTCCTGCTTTTATAAACAGTATTTGGTAGATAATTTTTTCAGGCGACGAAAAGCGAAAGAAGGTAAAATTTGTTACGCTAAGTAATAGACTAATCTTATCTCTTTAACAATTCTTTACACACAAAGAAAATAAATGTGTAGTGAAATTTTCTCGATCTCCTCGAAGTAAAATTTCCAATTGTTTTGTTCTTACTTCTTATACTCATAAAATCGAAGTCTTATTGGCATCGTCTGTTTTTATTAACTTCTCAATTTCCGGTAACGAGTTCTGCAGCCACGATATTATGAAATTTCCATTCGCTTCCACGATAGCTGCCGCGTACCTAGCTCCTTTCGTGCTTTCGTAATTATTCTCTCTGAATGCTTGAAGCTGCAACAAAATAAGTATTCGATGAAGGAAAATCGAAACAGTGAAAACATTTACAGATGGCTGCAAAAGTCATTTTTTCTTATATCTTTCCAATTTATTTTCTATTAATTTTGTTTTTAAGTGTACATTAATCGTGTACAAAATTCGTTGGATTTGATTGTAGATTGTTCTTGTTGATTTTGAGTGTGTCACGTCAGCGACCAAAATTTCAATTCGTGTACATAAAATTATAAACTTGTTTAAACATTAAACACGAAGTAAACAATCGTTGTGGTATAAATTATTATTTTAAAAACAGATATAACTAGAAAGCTGGTCTAAAGGACTAAGTTGTGTACATTCTATTGTCCGTCTCTTTACCCTAACTTCTTAATGTTTATAGTACAAATTACGTTAGTTTTATACTATAACTACAGTATTACAATTACATCATTTTTTGGCAAAAATTAATCATACAAATCAAGTGTTTACCACTGTAATTATTCATATTTTCAATATGAAAAAACACTTCCATTAACAATATTGACAAAATGAACAAATTAGATACTGATTTCACAAAGAGTTTTATCGCATCTTCACGCATTCCGAACATTTTTGTGGCAATGTTTATTGTCATCTTCACCGTGAAAAATATTTGAATCAGTTGTATTGCTTTCTAATGCTATTTAAACTTTGTTATAATTTTCTCATACAGGTAAACAGTTTATTATTTCCTATTTGGTAAAGAGCAAAACAACCCATTATTTTATTAATATTTTTCCAAAATATCATTATTTCTTATTAAATTTTTGTCTAATATGTACACTGTACTTTGTTTTATATTTAATATATGCTGAAATAAATTTTTAATCAATTATTTTCTGCCAAAGGTGGTATTTACATTGTTCGATCTTAGATGGGACACCCTCCATACTGTAATTATCCTGTTTGCCGATGTCCGGAGCACCATTAACACACACGAGTAGTGCGATTACTCCCTTGGCAAATGTTGATAAGCATTTCACACGCCATGATTTTCGTGTTCGCGAGTGTTAATTGCGAATTCTGCGAGTTAATTACAAACGGAACTGTTATTAAGACTCCGAGTATTCTTTAATTAAAAATCATGCACTAAAGTTTGGAAATGAACAAAGTAAGTTTCCACCTTTTGCAACATCGACTTGAAGTGGTGACATGGTATAATTCGACGTGAAAAAGTCGATCACTGTTTTGCGCTTTTTGAAAGGCTACTATACATTTTGAATACGGAGAAGTAGAATAAGCAATGGCAATAGTTTATAAAAATATTAGAATTTGCTTCACTGATTTTAAAGAGTTTAAATTTTTAGAAAGTACTTCACAGTCCGACTCCTAATGTTTACTTCGTGTAACATTTTATGTATATATTTGGTTCAATATAAAATAAACACTTGTCAACAAAGTCGCCCGATTGTAATAATGTGTGTCACTTTTGCAACCAGCTTCATCTTCATCTAATTCCAGTAAGTTCTTACGTCCTCCAAGTCTTGTTCAGTAGTTAAGCCATTGCTCATCGATAACACGAAGGATTTCAGCATTGCGTAAGACCCAGCGAATCTAAAGTAATGAAATCATACTGTTATTTTTCATTGTCTCACTTTTTTTGAACCACCAGTATGGTGCCTATCAGAGTAAGGAACGCGCGCGTAGAGTGCACACTATAGGGTGTAGGGTTAGTGAAAATATTTAGAGGGTGGGGGGTCTCAAAATTGCCTTGCGCTTGGGGCCTCTCAAGTGCTAAATCCGCCTCTGACCGGGTATACAAATTAATTCGTGGACCTTCATGTACAGTGCCGAGATAACTCCGGAGTTTGTTCGGGCAGTCCCATAAATAAGACGCAAATAAGGCAGATATAAACAAAGCAATTGTTGATAAAGTAACTCGCTATGTAAGCCACGGATTAGTGAACAAATGGGAAAATATCAGCCATCAACCGAGAATACGACCGAAGATTGGGAATACTCGAATCGCTTCATGCCGGACAATTGCCAGCCGGAATCACTGCGTGGTTTGGTTACAAGAAGACGCAAGTTTACGACCTAGCCAAAAAATTCAGATATTATGACAACCAGGATTGTTATCATTGGTATCCCGACTTGTGGCTTTACTGTAGCCCTGACTGCAATCCCCTTGACTATTACATGGTGGCCGCAGTCCAGGCAAAGGTAAATTCAAAGCATCACAATATCAAAAATAGTCTAAAGCCCAGCATCACGGAACTGATGTCGAAAATGTACAACGGGGTGCAGCGAGCCAGCAGTGGGTTCAAATAAATACAAGCTCAAGAAGATAGTGGCAGAAGAATAAATTGACATTTTCCTGGAATTTGATCTGTCTTTCTTTATACAATGACATTTCCGGATTTTCCTCGACGACTCTCTATGAGTGTATCACCTGATTTTGACATTTGATTTACGTCGCCATTATAATATGTAACGAAAATATTTTGAGTGATTTTTTAATGGCTTCGAGACGGGCATATTATGATATTATTAGACTGTTTGTAGGCGGACGCGTAAAGTAATATCGCTGAATGTGGCAAAGCATGGCGCGACACATTAATTAATGTAGAGCAATTACTAATCCGTCGATATCAAAAGTGCCGTGATTATTACAAGACTGCGGATCTTTATGTAAAGTAAAAATTGTCTGGATGAATTATAAGTAACTGAAGCTAAACAAAAATGTATTTTCTCTTAATCATCTTAAAAAGTAGTTAAATTCTCTTAATGTCCTTTGACCTTTATATTAGACCTATTCACTTTTTGTATAAGTTTATAAAATCCGCAGTCTAGTCATTACATTGAGCCTAACTTATAAATAAAGGTAAGTGATATTTAAATCAAGATATTTCTTACAATAATGATTTTTTGACAGACGCGAGTTAATACTTTGTTATAGAGAATGTCGAGCTGCATCGATGAGTACATTAAAAAAGACATGATTCTATTTAAAAAAAATATTGTTGATGTAAAGAAAATGTCAAAATTAAATGAGAAACCCTGTGTAGTTGTTAATTTGCAATTGCTAAAATACTAGTATTGCAAGTAACCTTATTCTAGAATATAGAGATATTTATTAGAGTGAAGATACTTATACAACTGTACAATGTTGAACAAGTTACAAATGAACAAGTGTTTCCTCTTTCATTTCTTTCTCTACTAGGTAATACTTCGGAAAAGATCTCCCACCTTTTCGGCACGACACTTACGTCATTGTCTTCGTTCTGACATGATTATCACGAAATTTAATTTTCATTTTTGGCGGTAATGAGTAGTTTTCGAGATATTCGCGAAAAACTATTGTTACTACTACACGAATGGTGTGAATACCTACGCGCCCGAGACGGCCTGCCGCTGCGTGTATGCAGCATAGAACCCCCCGTCTTTTCTGCTCCTCGGTGTATTCGGCTGGCAAGCAACCTATACAGGGTGAGTCCGAAGAAACAGAACACCTAAATATCTCCTTTACTTTTCGTTGTACAAAAAAACTTCTTAGGACAAAGTTACATTGTTTGAAGGGCCACATATAACGGTGTGAGGAAAAAATTTTTTCAAGGTCATTTTTTTTAATGAGATTTCAAGGTCATCGATGTTTTTTTAAATGGAATGATATATCTTCGTTAACGTAATGTTGTAGCTGACAAAATAACGAATTCATCCATGTAACACAATATGACCTACAAATGACCTTTAAGCCAGAAAAATGGAATAAATAAAATGCAACGTGTAAGATTCATTTGCTTTATTTCTGCTACGCAAAATGTTCAATATTCCTTGAGTTGCGTACATTAAAATGTATCGCAATACACAACATAATAACAGATTCGGTGTTTACAGGAAGACATTTATGATATCATAAATACCTTCACCTATGCGTTCGTACAGAATCGTGTTTATCAACTACTAATTACTCTGAAGACCTTCTTGCTATCAGATTTCCACTGTTTCACAATGCGTTACTCGAAGGAAGATAAGATTGATATGATTTTCATTTATGGAGAAAGTCGACAGTGTTTAAGGGAAGCAGTGCGGTTGTACAAGGACCGTTTCCCTAATCGTAATTGTCCATCAGTTTCCGTTTACTTCAATGTAATAAATAAATTCCGTGAAACTAGTAGTGTTGAAAATAAAAAATGTACGAAAGTGAGGACTGTAAGGAATGAAGCAAACACAATTAATGTTCTGGCAGCAGTGGATATAAACCCTCATGCTAGTACGAGGCAAATCGCACGAGAAAGTGGCATTAGTAAAAATGTGTAGTGCAAATACTACATGAACAAAAATTTCACCCCTTTCACGTATCAATTCACCAAGAACTTCATGGTAGAGACTTTGTAAATCGTGTAAACTTTTGCCAGTGGGTATTGAGACAATTGATAAACGATAGAGCATTTTTTAATAAAGTATTATTTACCGATGAAGCTTCGTTTACGAATCACTGGCAAATAAATTTAAAAAACATGCATTATTGGTCATCTGAAAATCCGCGGTGGTTACGGACAGTCGACAAACAAAGACCATGGTCCGTCAATGTTTGGTGCGGAATTTTAAACAACCAAATAATTGGGCCTCACTTTATCACCGGAACATTAAATGCAGAAAAATATATTGCATTTTTACGAGAATCGTTACCAATTCTCCTTAAAACACAACCTTGGACATTCGTGAAGATATGTGATATGAACATGACGGATGTCCAGCCCATTCTTTCGTGTCGTAACACAATTCTTGAATAACAAGTTTCCAAATCGTTGGATTGGACGTGACGAACCCGTATTATGGCCAGCTCGCTCACCAGATCTTACACCACTTGATTTCTATCTATGGGGAAAACTGAAAGACGATATTTATCATGAACCACCAACCACTCTAGACGACATGAAAGAAAGAATCGTCAGGGCTTGTGCGTCGATTCCCTCAGAAATGAATTAGACAGCAGTACGTTCTGTAACTTCACGGCTAAATGAATGTATAGCAGCTCAAGCGAATATTTTTGAACATTTTGCGTAACAGAAATAAAGCAAATGAATCTTAATTTGTAGGTCGTATTGTGTTACGTGGATGAATTCGTTATTTTGTCAGCTACAACATTACATTAACGAAGATATATCAATCCATTTAAAAAAACATCCATGACCTTGAAATCTCATAAAAAATGACCTTGAAAATTTTTTCCCTTGCACCGTTACATGTGGCCCTTCAAACAGTGTAACTATGTCCTAAGAAGTTATTTGTACAACGAAAAGTAAGGGAGATATTTAGGTGTTCTGATTCTTCGGAATCACCCTGTATAACGGGTGAAATTGTTAAAAAGGTATTTTCAGCATAGCTTGTAGCGGTCTGACTCCGACACTAACAAAGGGACGGCCGGAATCACCGCGTGTAAAACTTTCTCAAGAAACTAAACATCGATCCATTCGAGCACTTATTTAAGTCCATACAATTAACATTCCCACTGAACTAATGGATTTTCGATAAATTTTTAAGCTATACATATATTATCGAATTTGATAGTTAGCAGATGAAAAGTAGAAATGTTTAAGCGTCACACATTCGTAAATATTAAAAATCTCGGAAATCCCAACGTTCTTATATTCTATACTGAAAATACGTTTTTAACAAGTTCACCCATTATATAGGTTGCTTGCCAGCCGCTGCGCCGAGGAGCAGAAAATAGGGTGGGTGGGGGGTGTCTATGCTGCATACATGCAGCGGTAGACCGTCTCGGGCGCGTAGGTCAGACATGTCCAGAAGTAGCTCACTTGGAGGCAAATTCGAGGGAGACGCCTACTTCTCCCGCCCGCGCGTCTCGTTCCCCGTGGCGGCCGTAGTCCTCCGAGCTCCTCAGGCCCGTGCCTACCGCTTACAATATGTACCGCGTGTGGCGCGTTGGGGCGACTCTCGGACCCACGGTAGGCAAGTGAGCTACTTCTGGACATGCCTGGCGTAGGTTTACGCACGATTCATGTAGTAGTAGGAACAGTTTTTTGCGAATATCTCGAAAACTACTCATTTCCGCCAAAAACGACAAGTACATTTCGTGATCAGCATGTTAAAACGAAGAGAATGACGTAAGTCTCGTGCCGAAAGGGTGGGGGACTTTTCCAAAGTTGCCTTGTAATATTTATTATTTGCAGGAAAAACAATAGCTAAGTATGAACGCCCGGTATAATATTACTAAAGAAATACTTACTTTTCGGCAATATCTTGCCAATTGGCTCGTACAAACCGAGATGCAGCCTGTGCCGCGGCTGGATTTAGAGGGAACGCCCTTAAAATGACTAAGATTTCGTCCTGCTGAAATGTCTCTTCATGGACGATCTCATTGAGGATACTAGTATTGAAAGAAAACAAAACAATATGCGACAATCAGTGATACTGTAACAAATGCTGTAGGGTGTACTAGAAATGTTACTTATATCGTGCACAGACATTATTATTTGATCTCTTACCGTTCGTGTATTATAGAAAAGAATAGTTGATAAGCAAAAGGTCAATACCACCGTGTCAGTGAAACAATACTAATTCAATGATCATACTTTTCCTGCCCAGACTGACGGACAATTACCTGCGGACAGTACTTTGTCCACGGACATTTTGCACACAGTCTGTGGACAATTATGTATATCGTTCGCGGCTTATCCTCAGACAACATGTGCAGTATTCATACTACGAACAATTGTCCGTCAGTCTGGACAGAGCTATATGATGTTTTTCAAACATTGACATCGCTCATGCACGACACAATTTCACAATAATCAGGACAAGGTGAATGTTCGGATCATGGACAAGTTACTCAGCTACAGTGTTAAATTAAATCTTTATCAATTAATATAATTAATTATGCTGTATATGGATCGCTTTAGACTGACTGTGACTGTGAAACACGTATTCGTATAATGAAGGATTCAAATCAATTTCAACTTAAATCGTAAGAATTCAATTTTATATCTTTTTTTGTGTATTAGAATTATACTATTATGCATACTATTATATGCATACTATTATAATACAATCTTTATGTTTTCAAAGAATAGAATGTCAACTACATTATTTATGTCTTTTACATTATTATAACTTATTTTCTTTATGTTTATTTATTAAACGCTTCCCTGTATACAATTGAAAGTAATATGTAATGGTTTATATAAAAATCGTTTTATTTCATTGGTTGGGATTTAATGGGATAATTGTTTCCTGAAAGGTTATGATAAAGGAGGAAATCTTTTGGCAGATTCGTGTTCAAATCATTCATGTCTGTAAGGATAATGTTGTGTATTACTTTTCGGAACATGCAATAGGTGTTGGGTTGTATAATGGCATGTAAATCACATCCCTTTGTTCTAGACTCTGGAAAAACCCACCAGTTAAACTCGACGAGGATTATAGCTGATCAAGATATTATGCCGTGAGGTAATTGTGGCTTCATGCGGTCATTATTATTTACATGAACAAATATACAACTACAAAGAAGTATTTTGCAAAAATTAGACACCATGATAAATCAGTTACATGATTGTAAAAGTTCTTGTTGGACTTAAAAGTCAAACGCAAGAGATTACATTTTAAAATAACTTTATTTTTTAAATAGATTGTATAATTACTGGCATTTGTTACCATTGTTACTCAACGTTTTATAAGCTCGCTAATTCCTTTTTCGTGATTGGAATCTCTGCTTGATTTTTCTTCAAGGAAGATCTTTGTGTAACTTTTTTAATTTATTCTAGATGATGATACGCGATGTTGGAAATACTGATTATTTAAGCAACGGTTTTGTACTAAAAATATCTTAAATTGCAGACCATGTCTACAATAGAAAAATGTTTAGATTGTGACACTTTAATATCAAAGTACATGTTCAAATGTCTACAAACAATGTAAAAATGCACGTATGATAATTAAACATTTCAATAAATGTTACTAATAGTTTTAATGTGAAGATAAGTAGACAAATTTTATTATAATTATTATCATCCTCATTCACAGTATTGACCTCTTTGAAAATCAGGAACGAGAACTTTCGCAACCATCCAATACATTAAGGTGGGATTATCTCGTAATAAGTATTTTTTCTGCATAAATTAAAAGTACATCATTTTGAAAATATTAGCTCCAATCTTTGCAAACGAATTCTTAAAAATAATAATGTCAAGTTTATTTAACATCCAAATGACCAAAAGAGTCCATCGGACACACTTTAGTAATAAAGGTTATGTAAAAGTGAAATGCCTCAGTAAGCAAACTGCTGGCAGACGACAGCGGCAAATTTCCGGCAGACTATGGGCAAAATCTGCCATCAAAAACTGTTACGACATCTAGCGACAATTTAGTGACTCGCTAGCATGATTTGAACTCTCCATTTTGTTACGAGCCAGGGCCACCAGCTGCGCGAGAGGTCGGCGGAAAAGTTATTACCCTTGGAATATGGATTGTATTCGTTAGTTAGGTGCGCGGAAGAACCTGACGCGAAGTCAGGGAGCGTCTAGGAATGGAATCAACTGTAGACGAACCCAATGCGAAATTGGGGAGTCATTAGGAGCGACACGCAGACGAACCCGATGCGGAACTAGGGAGCTGCTAAGAGGTTGTAGAACGGCTCGGACGAACCAAATGCGAAATTGGGAAGACGATAGGATATAATTTACGTGGACGAATCCAATGCGAAATTGATTGTACCGTGTGAGAACGTTCAATTACTGAACTAGGATATTAGGCGATAATTAAGGGTTTAATAGATATCACGAAATACTAAATAACACTGATATATTCTTAAATAGTTGTGTATTTCAAGTGTTATAGCGTCGCGATTTAAATGCAATGAATTGTAAATTAAGGTTTCAGTTGTGCATGATGCTCAGTTTTGACGCACTAGCAATACGAGGTCTAAGAGCAATTACTGAATGCCAAAATAGAGCTATTATCAAACTAACGGACTCTATAAGGTTAATATGATTCAAAAGGAACTTTATCCCGATCTCGCGGGAATTGACCTGTATCGAGTACATAGGTCACGTAGGATCATATTCCTACTTTTTGTAGTTTCCAATTAATCCAGACCACAGCTGGGTCTTCATATTAAAGGTTAAGCGGAGATTATCCAGGACGTTTCCCGCCAGAGACAAACTCGAAAAATTCCTGAGAGGATGTCGTACGAAAATATTCTCCGAACGTAATAATTTCTACGACAGAGAGCGCGCATATACAATTATACATAAATTCAAAGAGCACTAAATCAAAGCTGGGAAAATTTTTGCAGAAAAATATTTGGATGTCTATTTTAAATAATCGTTGTTCCATAATTCAAATAAAATGCGATTTTAAATAAACAGTAAATTTCTGCAAATAAAATATTTTTATTTTGATAATCTCAAACGTACAGTACAATATTTTTATTTTAAATCTAAAAGATCAAATAACATATTTGAATATTGCGTTAAATAGTATTTTAAATATTTCTCGACGATGAAAATAGATTGAGGATGTAGGTAATACCCGCGAATATCCGTTAGCGGAATCAACGCGACTTTAGGGAAGAGACGATCGACAGACTCGCCGTAAGAATAAACGTGTGTGTGTGTGTGTGTGTGTGTGTGTGTGTGTGTGTGTGTGTGTGAATTAGAGATCCCTATTTTACGTGAATATAAATACCCGGGGTATGTGAACCGTGTAGTACGAATTTAAGGATCCGTGTACACGGATTTGGAATACGGATACGTTCGGCACGTCCGAGTCCGACAACTGAAGCGTTATTGTTTTTCGATCGAATACCTTTCGACTGTTGATGTTAGAAGTGAAACCATAATAAAGTCGCGGTAAATTGTTCGATGTTATATCATCGTATATTAAAATACACGTGTAAAATAAATACACGAGAATTTGTGAAATTAAAATACACGAGTACCCGTGTGTTTAGTATTACATGGATTAAACTTCGGATTCGTTTATTGCACGTAAAATAGGCTGCTCTATTAGATTTAATTCTGGAAACGGGTAGCGAAAAAGGAAAGAGATACAGAATAAATTAGCGGAAATAGTGTACGAAATAAAGCAGCTGTTAGAAGAGCGACGCGTTAATTACGAAATAGAGAGCGATATTCGCGTGAAAGAGGACAATACAAAGAAAAAGATACGATTACATAGCATAGATAGACGTAAGCATGCAATTGAAGACGGTAGTGATGTTATAACTGTTACGAGAATATCGGTTCTGGATTTTGGTTTTGGGTTTCGGTGCCAATTTTGGTTCTGTCATTCTGTATTCTATTCTGTATTGTGTTCGGCGTTCGGCCTTCTATATTTATTATTTAAGTAGTTCCTTATTGTTATTTATAATTTAACCAATTTTTAAATAAATAAATTTTCATATATTTGGTTCTATATTCATATTTGAATTATTATATCGAACAATAATAATTTATTGTTAAAATAATTGTTCAAATATATAAATTTTTATAATCCATAGAAATGTGTTTCTATATTCATTATGTAAATACTTATATTTCACACAAGCGTTGCCGGTCTGTCATGGCAATTTCTGAAAATATCTCGGTAAATAAAGACATATGTCGGTATATTTATAGAGAACAGTTATTCAAAATGTTGATTTCTGCAACGTACTAAAAAATCGTTGAAATCGATGAGATGGTGGGGATATCGATAATTACTGAAGAAACGAAATTAATATGCAGGAATATTGGAAAAGGAAATTGAAAACTATAGTAATGTGTGTGTGTGTTTCATTTTTTCATTTATATTAACAATAAATTATTGAAATAATAATTCAAATGATGAATATAGAAACAAATTATGAAAATTTATTTATTTAAACATTTATTTTAACAATAAATTATTATTGATTGAAATAATAATTCAAATAATGAATATAGATACAAATTATGAAAATTTATTTATTTAAAAATTGGTTAAATTATAAATAACAATGTCCGCGTTGTGCAACATTGAACCTGCCTACTCGTTAAATTCACAAGAGCATTTTAATTATACGCTCTATGAAATTATCGAGTAGAAGAGGTCAATGACCTTTCACTGCACAATCCGGCCCACATTGTTAATTTATTCACGATCACAGTAAAACTATTCACATATATCCATTAGGTCCACAAACGTTGAATGACATCCACACAAATCATTAACAGAAGTCCACATATCACTCACAACTAGTTCACATTCGATGCACGTAAATCGACTGTTTCGACTGCCCATGCACGAAAAACCGTCCGCCCATGCTCGCGATTGTAGGAAGACTAGTTGAGGACAGTTGACGAGGTTAATGTCCTCTCAACAGCACACTAAATGATCGCCCATAAACAGAGAGTCACTCGCAGTTACGCTTGTACCCTCGAGTGACGCACGCGGGTGATCCGCGTGTCCCAGAGAGGTGTTGTCGTAGCAGGTAATAAACCAGGAAAGCGCCTTGACTTCTTCGTTAAAACGTTTAGCATTTTATTGACCTACTGCACACATTTGGTAACCATAAGTCGAGCCATCGTCGAGTTCTTTATTTCGTCATCCTTCGTTCAAGTCAAGGCGCTTTCCTGGTTTATTACCTGCTACGACAACACCTTTCTGGGACACGCGGATCCCCCGCGTGCGTCACTCAGGGATACAAGCGTACCTGCCCCCATAAACGTACCGTACCCCATAAAGGAGCGCCTTCACTCGAATGTAGCAGTTAATAAACGAGGAAAGCGCCTCGACGTGAACGAAGGATGCGGAAATAAAGAACTCGACGATGGCATATTTTGGAAAACTTGCAGAGCACATGGGGCATCGAAGAAGCCCAATGGCCTTGCTTACGGTTCGCAAATACAGTCTAAGAACCAGTCGATAGTTTTGGATAAATCTATTTTCTGTATTATTGTCTGTGGAAATTTTTTTATTTGCAGCTAATTGTAATTTCTTCTCGAGAGACAATTCTTTTTCGATATTAACATCAACATCATCTCAACGAATTCTTCTGAATAGGTCTGTGTTTGCTTTTCATAAATGTTTTTGTGGAAATTGACGAAATCGAATTCGTTATCGGAAAAATTAATTTGTAAATTTCAAGTAAGAGTAGATGCCCCAAATAAATATTTATTATTTATAGCTAATACCGAAAATACCGGTATTTTACCTTAGCAAATACAGGTTTCACGAAATTGCAAATTAGCACGAAATACCGGTATTCGACATACCGGTGTAAGAAAGGGTAGTAGCAATATTCCCAAAAAGCCGTTACTGTTCGTTAAAACTTTTAGCATTTTATTGACCTACTGTACACATTTGGCAACCAGAAGTCAAGGCGCATCCTGGTTTATTACCTGCTGGGACACGCGGATTCCCCGCGCGCGTCACTCGAGGGTACAAGCGTAGCTGCGAGTGACTCTGTTTAAGGGCGATCATTTAGTGTACTGTTGAGAGGCCATTAACCTCGTCAGCTGTCCTAAACTAGTCTTCCTACGATCGCGAGCATGGGCAGTCAAAACAGTCGATTTACGTGCATCAAATGTGAACTTGTTGGATACGGTTAAATTTGAGGATATTCCCTATCGTCTAAGTGTGTATGTGTGCAAATGTTGGTATGCCTGCTTCTTCGTTAGAGGTGCGTATGCCGGTCGATAGATTTGAAATCGGCCGAGCCCAGTCGATCGAAGTCGGTTAACATAAACAGTCACGTTTTTGTACGAGGTGTTAAGCGCGTAGAGACAAAGAGTTGTACACCCTGTGCTTTCACTATTTCCGTGAAGTTATTCTAAATACTTCTTTTTCACTTACTTCCAAAACCTTTCGGGTTTTTCTTATTATCCAACCTTCACAGGTTATGGGCCCAGATAGGTTATACGTAGAAAAGTAATACCTAGTTGGGTTAAACCAAGTAAATTTCGGTTAACCCAGTATCGAAAATTCGCCGAAAGTGTTTCAAAAGTTAGTGAGGTCGAGTAAAGTGAACTCGAGAGAAAAAGCGTCGGTAAAAAGTGAAAAGGCTTGAAGAGATTCCAAGATGACGACATCCACGTTCAAGATTAAACAGCTCACAAAAGACAACTATGAAAGTTGGGCAATGCAGATGGAAGCCGTGGCAATAAAGAACGGTACCTGGAAGCATGTGAGCGGCAAAGTGCCTAGGCCAATAATCAAGCCGGGAACAGAAGAAGAACAGTCCAGGCTAGATCAAGAGAAATGGGATGATGATGACGCCAAAGCAAGGGCAGACTTGATAATTGCAATTGATCCGAGTTTATTGCGTTTAGTAAAAGGGTTGAATACAGCTACGCAAGTGTGGTGCAGATTAAAATCTGAATTTGCATCGATAGGGCCCGTCAAGAGGGCGAGCTTGCTAAAGCGTATTTCAACGTTCAAGATGGCCGAAGGCGACGATCTCCGAACACAATTAATGGAGTTCTTCGACGTCACAGCGCAATTAGAATCAATGGATATTCCCATAAACCAGGAGTTGTTGTCGTATATGCTATTGAACAGCCTTCCACCGAGTTTCCACACATTAAAATGTTCCATGGAGTCGCGGGACACCGTACCGAAACCGGAATCTATAAGGCAGAAAGTTCTAGAAGAATTTGATTCGAGAGCACAACGGCTGGACGACGAGAAACCTGAGGCGATGTGGGCGCACGGAGGCAGGGGGAAGTTTCAAAATGGCCGAGGCGATAGAAGGAACGCAAATTCCCGCCAAGTGACTGGAAATAAAGCGAAAGTAAACAAGACATTCAAATTCAAGTGCTTTAGGTGTCATTGTGTGGGTCACAGAGCTGCCGAGTGTCCTGAAAAGGTTTCGTTTGAAAATACAAGTCGCGAATCGTCATCGAAAGCCGAAGTCGCAGGGCACGCGTTTCAAAGCATAGAAACAGAGGAGTTGTTATATGCGAAGGACAATGCTTATGTTAGACGCTGGTGTTTGGACAGTGGCTGTACATCGCATATGTGTAACGATGTAAATATTCTTCGAGAGTGTACAAGTACAAGGAAGGATAAACTGTTGTTAGCCAGCGACGTCCAAATAGACATTGACGCGCGAGGCACGGCGTGTGTTGTGACCACGGAAGGAAGACAAAGGAAGTCCGTGAAACTTGACGACGTGTTGTTAGTGAGAGAGTTACGTACGAATCTACTGTCGATAGCGAAAATCACCGATCATGGACGCACTGTTCTATTCGGAAAAGAAAGGGCAATAGTGCGCGGAAAGGACGGAGAAATAAAACTCGTTGCTAAGCGCGAAGGTAATCTATACTATTTCTGTGAAAAATTAGAGCAAGTGTATCACGTAAATGACGGTGCTGTAAGTGTAGATATATGGCATCGCAGATTGGGCCATTTAAATGTGCGTGACGTTCTCGAATTGTCGAGAAGAAGACTAGCAACCGGGGTGAACGTCAAGAGTGAGAAACAATCACAGCCGTGCGGTGTGTGTATGCGCGGGAAGATGACAGCGTTGTCGTTTCCGAAAGGATCGCAGAGAAGTTCAGAAGTGTTGAATATAGTGCATTCTGACATATGGGGACCGGCAAGGACAGAATCATTTAAGCGTTCAAAATACTTTGTTACTTTTATCGATGATCACAGTCGATGGTGCGAAGTGGCTTTCCTTCGAAATAAAAGTGACGTGTTACAAGCATTTAAAGAGTACAAATCGCGAGTTGAAAATCAGACTGGTAAACGAATAAAGTGCCTAATGACAGACAACAGACGAGAGTATTGTAACCGGGAATTCGATAAGTTTTTAAAGGAAAACGGTATTTCTCGGAGGTTGACCGTAGCTCACACGCCGCAGCAAAATGGCGTTGCTGAGCGTAAGAACCGAACTCTCATGAAAATGGCACGTTGTTTATTCGTGCAAACAGGATTAAAACGTGCTTTCTGGGCTGAGGCGCTTGCCGCGTCGAATTATCTAAGGAACAGGTGTCCGACAACAAGCTTGGAAGGTCATACTCCGTATGAGTATTGGTATAAGTGCATACCGGATCTGAGTAGTCTGCGAGCGTATGGAGCAAAGGCATACGTTCTGCGAAAGGAACCTGGTAGAGGAAAATTCGAAGGCGAAGGAAGGCGTCCTGGTGGGATACTCTGAAGAATCCAAGGGGTATCGAGTGTACGTTCCTGAGGACAACAAGGTTGTGGTGACCAGGGATGTGAGATTCGTTGAAGAAGGGTTGACAGAAGAGTTGACTGAGGGTGACAGGAAAACCGAAGACGTTAACGAGTCAACGAAGCAGTTCGACGAAGAAGAGGATAGAGTTGAGATACAGATTATCTCAAACGAAGATGGTAGGCAACGTGCGATGACAGGCGACCCGTCGGTGCCGCAGATCGTAGTTGACCCGCCAGCAGGATCGTCTGCAAGATCATCAGCGAGGTTAGGTGCAACGCGGGGAGTTGGCAGACCAAGACTAGTGCGTTCGGGCAGTAGAGGAAGACCGAGGAATGTGTACCAAACGAGATCGGCTCCTAGTGTGTCAAGAGCGCATGCAGAAGAAACGGAAGAGCTTGATGATGTACCAAGTGAAAGTCAATCTGATTTAGAGGATGAAGTGTTCATGGAAGCCGCAGACGATGACATTCAAGCGATGAAGATGGAGAATCTAGCTGATCTGTCGTTGAAGAGCGCGATGAGCAGCCACGAATCTCAGGAGTGGTTAGAGGCAGTCGCCGAAGAAATAAGAGCGCTGATAAAACATGATACATGGACACTGGTGGAACGGCGTAAAGACAGGAAAGTCGTTACGTGCAGAATTGTTCTACGAAATAAAATGAAACCAGATGGAAGCTTGGACCGTAGGAACGCGAGAATCGTAGCGCGAGGATTCACTCAACGTGAAGGGATTGACTTTGTCGAAACATTCGCGCCGGTAGCTCGCTTAGACTCAGTAAGGTTGCTGATGGCTTTGGCTGTGAGGGAAAATCTACAAGTTTTCCAGCTGGATGTGACAGCTGCGTACCTGAATGGAGAGCTGGACGAGGAGATCTTCATGGAGACACCAGAGTACATCGAAGAAGCGCTTAGTGAAATAGTGCGTAAAGATGGCAAAAAAAGTGAAATTGGTGTCAAAGCATGTAAAATGCTTCGTGATTTGAGTGAAGGTGAAAAAGTGTGTCGGTTAAATAAAGCGCTGTACGGCTTGCGTCAAGCCGGTCGCCAGTGGAATAAGAAACTGGACAGAGTGCTCAGAAGTCTGAACTTGAAATCAGCTGTGAACGACACGTGTTTTTATTTTGACGTGAATGAGAGAGAGCGCACGTTTGTAGTTGTGTATGTTGACGATATCTTGTACACGTCAAACAGCAAGGAAAGAGTGCGAGAGATTCCAGCGGGATTGAGTAAAGCGTTTGACATTAAAGATTTACGCCTTGCAAACTGTTGTTTAGGTATCGAGATCGAGCAAAAGGCCGGTGAAATTAAATTGAGTCAAACGGGATATGTGAGGGACTTGTTGAAAAAGTTTGGTATGGACGAGTCGAATCCCGTGAATACACCGAGTGAGCCGCCAGAAAATCTGCCGATTAAAGTGTCGCGAACCGATGAGAACCGAAAAGAAAGACCGTATAGACAGCTAATAGGTTCGTTGATGTACTTGGCCGTTGCCACGAGGCCTGACATCACCTTTACTGTAAATAGATTAGCGCAATATAATGTAAAATACGGAGAGGAACATTGGGCAGCAGCAAAGCGTGTGTTACGATATTTGCGAGGCACACAAAATCAAGGGCTTGTGTACAGAAAGAATGAACTCGGAATAGTTGGTTACTCAGACGCGGATCATGCGGCGGATGTGAGAGATAGAATATCGTATATGGGATATTTGTTTGTATTGAGCGGTGCGGCGATCACATGGCGATCTTGTAAACAGAAGACTGTCGCGATTTCGACAACAGAAGCCGAGTATGTAGCATTGTCAGAGGCGACAAGGGAAGCGGTTTATTTGCGTAATTTAATGCTTGAAATGAAAATGCCTGAGTTGTCATGTGTAACGATTAGGACTGATAATCGTGGGGCAAAAGCAATTGCTGAGAACGCGGTCTACCATTCGAGAACAAAACACATTGCAACGAGATATCATTTTGTTCGTCAAGCACTAAAAGAAAATAAACTAAAATTGGTGTACACACCAACAGGTGAGATGCCTGCTGATATGCTTACAAAGCCGTTGCCGAGGCCAACGCATTTTAAGCATGTGTTAGGCATGGGAATGAGTGATTGTTGAAAGTGTAAAAACGTCAAATTTGAGGAAGGCGTGTTGGATACGGTTAAATTTGAGGATATTCCCTATCGTCTAAGTGTGTATGTGTGCAAATGTTGGTATGCCTGCGTCTTCGTTAGAGGTGCGTATGCCGGTCGATAGATTTGAAATCGGCCGAGCCCAGTCGATCGAAGTCGGTTAACATAAACAGTCACGTTTTTGTACGAGGTGTTAAGCGCGTAGAGACAAAGAGTTGTACACCCTGTGCTTTCACTATTTCCGTGAAGTTATTCTAAATACTTCTTTTTCACTTACTTCCAAAACCTTTCGAGTTTTTCTTATTATCCAACCTTTACAAAACTAGTTGTGCATGATATGTGGACTTCTGTGAATGATTTGTGTGGATGTCATTCAACGTTTGTGGACCCAATGGATATATGTGAATAGTTTTACTGTGATCGTGAATAAATTAACAATGTGGGCCGGATTGTGCAGTGAAAGGTCATTGACCTCTTCTACTTGATAATTTCATAGAGCGTATAATTAAAATGCTCTTGTGAATTTAACGAGTAGGCAGGTTCAATGTTGCACACAGAATAATTTGTGAATACAGGAATTATTTTCACCTCGCTGGGACTCTACAGGAGAACCAAGGTAAGCAAGGTTTTTCCAGTATTGACGGTGTTAGAGTTTACGGTGCTGTTCGTGCCGCGACCCTTCGGGGCCGCGCGCCTCCGTAATATCGCGGTGCAGCGTTCGCTTTAAATAATTTTAATTCCGTCAATTTTAAAGCGCCTGCGTTTTCAAAAATAGGTCCGTAAAGAGAAGACTTGGAGCTGTTATCTCGTTTTTTTCGAATTTTTAAAACAGTCCTGGCTATAGGAAAATTGCATTTGTTTAAAACATTTGCAAAATAAATGGTGAAAAAACCATTTCTTCCAAATCGAAATATTTTCAATAGATACTCATATGTGTTCACTACAAGCTCCTAAAAACATTTTCCTCAGTACTTTAGTTCTAGTGTTATAATTCAATGGAAAAAAGTTCTTTACACGTCTGTAGAACCAAAATTTTTTAAGATTTCGAAAAATCCTTCGAGATTCGTTCATAGGTTACTAAAGACTACAACTTGATTGTTCCTTGCTTTCGTCACTCGAGGTTACAAGCGTAACTGCGAGTGACTCTCTGTTTAGGGGCGATCATTTAGTGTGCTGTTGAGAGGACATTAACCTCGTCAACTGTCCTCAACTAGTCTTCCTACAATCGCGAGCATGGGCGGACGGTTTTTCGTGCATGGGCAGTCGAAACAGTCGATTTACGTGCATCGAATGTAAACTAGTTGTGAGTGATATGTGGACTTCTGTGAATGATTTGTGTGGATGTCATTCAACGTTTGTGGACCCAATGGATATATGTGAATAGTTTTACTGTGATCGTGAATAAATGAACAATGTGGGCCGGATTGTGCAGTGAAAGGTCATTGACCTCTTCTACTCGATAATTTCATAGAGCGTATAATTAAAATGCTCTTGTGAATTTAACGAGTAGGCAGGTTCAATGTTGCACAACGCGGACATTGTTATTTATAATTTAACCAATTTTTAAATAAATAAATTTTCATAATTTGTATCTATATTCATTATTTGAATTATTATTTCAATCAATAATAATTTATTGTTAAAATAAATGTTTAAATAAATAAATTTTCATAATTTGTTTCTATATTCATCATTTGAATTATTATTTCAATAATTTATTGTTAATATAAATGAAAAAATGAAACACACACACACATTACTATAGTTTTCAATTTCCTTTTCCAATATTCCTGCATATCAATTTCGTTTCTTCGGTAATTATCGATATCCCCACCATCTCATCGATTTCAACGATTTTTTAGTACGTTGCAGAAATCAACATTTTGAATAACTATTCTCTATAAATATACCGACATATGTCTTTATTTACCGAGATATTTTCAGAAATTGCCATGACAGACCGGCAACGCTTGTGTGAAATATAAGTATTTACATAATGAATATAGAAACACATTTCTATGGATTATAAAAATTTATATATTTGAACAATTATTTTAACAATAAATTATTATTGTTCGATATAATAATTCAAATATGAATATAGAACCAAATATATGAAAATTTATTTATTTAAAAATTGGTTAAATTATAAATAACAATAAGGAACTACTTAAATAATAAATATAGAAGGCCGAACGCCGAACACAATACAGAATAGAATACAGAATGACAGAACCGAAATTGGCACCGAAACCCAAAACCAAAATCCAGAACCGATATTCTCGTAACAGTTATGACATCACTACCGTCTTCAAATTGCATGCTTACGTCTATCTATACTATGTAATCGTATCTTTTTCTTTGTATTGTCCTCTTTCACGTGAATATCGCTCTCTATTTCGTAATAAACGCTTTGCTCTTCTGACAGCTGCTTTATTTCGTACGCTATTTCCGCTAATTTATTCTGTGTCCCTTTCCTTTTGCGCTACCCGTTTCCAGAATTAAATCTAATAGAGGAGCCTATTTCACGTGCAATAAATGAATCCGAAGTTTAATTCATGTAATACTAAACACACGGGTACTCGTGTATTTTAATTTCACAAATACTCGTGTATTTATTTTACACGTGTATTTTAATATACGGTGATATAACATCGAACAATTTATCGGGACTTTATTATTGTTTCACTTTTAACATCAACAGTCGAAAAGTATTCGATCGAAAAACAATAACGCTTCAGTTGTCGGACTCGAACGTGCCGAACGGATCCGTATCGTAGTGACAGATCCGTGTTCATGGATCCTTAAATTCGTACTACACGGTTCACGTACCACGTGTACACGTGTATTTTAGTACACGTTCAAAACCGCGATCTCTAGTGTGAATGTCCGTTGGCCCCCCACGAATCACGCGATCAGCGGGCGTGAATCGTCCGTTTTCGAGATCGATCGCGCAATTAACAGAAGACGATCGGCTGAGGCTTCGTGGTCAACGCTATGCGAGAAGAGAGCACTCTCTGTAGAACTGTTCAAGAGTAACGATCCGACGTAGAAATAAATAATCTATTAATCCTCCTCAGGAAATTTCCCTCTTACACTAGTGAGTCACTAAAATCTAGATTGTGCTAGATTGTATAACAATCTATGGTGGCACATTTCGGCCAGAGTCTGCTGGCAATCTGCCGCGGTCGTCGGCCGGCAGACTCTATTAGTTTTCTGTAATGGCAGAGTTGCCTATTTGGGATGGCACATGACTTGAGTTTTTCTTTGATGCTCAGAGCATTAAGAAAATCAATACAATGTAAGAAAATGTCTAAATTGAATTAATAAATTAATTTAAATAAAAATGTTGTAACAAAAGAACTTATAATAATAGTATTAGTTTGATGGTTAATGTGACGCATAAGAGTTCTATTTCTTTTTTGGTTCTTCTCACAAAATATCAACTATATATGATGTTTATTGTTAATATAAAAAGTCCTGTTCAGAAATGGCATGCTAGAAGAACCTCTAGGTGGATTCGCATAAAATTGTGATAAAAGTTTTAAAACAACTGTTTAGCGTCTCATATGAAACTATCTCATTCGTGTTTCTAAAACGACTAAAACTGAGTTTCAATTGGCTGATAAAATGTTTAATGAAAATTTGTGTGCTGCATTTAAAATATTAGAATAAATGGACATTGTGATTGGACTACGACGGAGAGGTTTCATAAAAAAATAGATTAATTGATTAATCAATTGCGGAAAAAGTTCATCCACTTTGTTACAAATTTCACCAGGATTCAATCTAGGAATTTTAATTATAATGTGTTTTTAAATAACACCAATTTGTTGAAAAAGTATTATTTTTTTCTAAACATAAAATATTTTCCAACATGTTTGTTTCAAAAATAGGCTCGATTCCAGCGTAAAATATCTAACTTTAAGAAAACTCCTATACTTTTGCATCCTGATATCTGTGTTACGACGGGATATTGTTTGGCAATTACCTAGTCGCCCCTTAGATTATAAGAAAAGATTGTTATGATGCTTGCTGAATTCGTCTCACATCAGTATCTCCTAAAAGATGGCTGTAAAAAATTGTAGGTTTACCTATAACAAACTGAAGTTGACCTTGATAACTCTGGAAGAAGGGGTTTGCAAATTTGGTAAAATCATTTTAAAGTCCTCCGTGAACCGTTATTTTGGCTAAAAAAAATTTCCGATGGAACTGCTAACAGCAGACTAATCTGTGGTCCAACCTGTGTACTTTAAAAACTTTTGAAAAATACTAGATTTTGAAAATAATTTCTCATTGAGAATATACCGGAATATAGGGTCATGATTTCAGGAGCAAAAGTACACTTACATGTGAGATAAAATTCATATAAATATACCATGATTTTGTTCTTAAAGAAATTTTACGCTGTAGATAATTAATTTTACTGGAATGCGCGTTCGGTACATTGTGATAGTGGATACAAGCTGCTCTGAAAATTTAACTTACGACTGTAAAATCCAGGGGGCTTGGAAACAAGCGAACGACGATAATAAACGTTTCCTTTCTTCTTCGTCGTCGATTAGTGATACTCTTTGCACAAAGTAATTCCATTCCTTTTTTGTACCATAACGCGCAAGGGTGCAATAAAATGTTCTGCGGATGTACAATGGGACTCTGAAAGTATTAAATCTTCTGTAACTCTTAGGTAATTTACATAAGCTTAACAAAAAATATGCAAGGACCCGCAGTAATATACGAAGACTGTAATCATTTGTAGAACAATATAATTAATATTCCGCGACAATACTATAAGGCACTATACAAAACCATACAAATGTGGGCTATGAAAAAGAATTTGTCCTTCTCATACACATAGTGTTATTTTCTTCATGAGAAGTATTTTTAGGTAAACTGTAATTTATAACTATAAAAATGATAATAATAAAACTAATAAAACTAAAAACAACTGTATTTAGCCGCGACAGAACTATAAGACACACAATTTTTTTTTAAAGTCTGAATACAAATACTTTATTTTTATTGTTCGTTGACAACATATACAGCCACGTTTATTTCTTATAACTTCCAACAGTCTTTGTGATATGGATTTATGTTGTGTTTAATTGTTTTCTGATTTAAACTAATCCACTTTTCTTCGACGCAATGTTTTAATTTTTCTACATTAAATTTTATTTCCTATAGTAAAGTATACTGTTTTAGCTAGCATCTCTGAATACTATTCTATAACTTTTAGGTCAGCGATTCTTACGGGTTGTTGTAAAATACCTATTTTTTGCATTCGAAAGGAATTATACTAAATTTACCTACTTGATCTAATTATGTGTACATTATCTACGTCATCTAGTATTATCCGCACATTTTCCAGTTATACTTGTTGACGATCTCTATGTCTATTTTAATATTCATTTTTATACGAGCACACTTTGTAATTGTTCTTATGAGACACTCTATTACTGTCTGCCTCATAATACCATCCTCACATATACACGGTGTTTCGTCTAAAACAGGACACCTGAATATCTCCTCTACCTCTGAAAATACAAAAAATGTTTCTAACGTAATCTAAATTGTTTCAAAAGACGAATCAGATGGAAGAATCGCTTTTTATAAATTGTAATTTTCTAATCGTTTTTTCAAGGTCACTCGTGTTTTTTTACATATATACACACATTTTTTGTTGTTGTATGTTATAGCAAACATTATTGTGCATTTATCCATGTTTAATAGCACGGCCTTGAAATGACCGTGAACTTTAAAATTTGCTAATTAATGCAGAACTTACTTTCAGCGACATTTCAGATTTCAACGGTAACAGAAATTCGACCATGAACCTGAACTTGTAAATAAACACATTGTATCATTCCTCTGTGTACATAGAGAGTGAGAGAGATACATATGTATTTAAGAGTTTGCTCACTGCTAGATTTCTCAGTGTATCGACAAGCGATCCATAATGCGTTATTCAGAACAGGAGAAAATTCAAATGGTTTTAATTTACAGTGAAGCTCGAGAGTGTCTAAGAGAAACAATACGAATTTACCGCGTACACATTTCTCACTGGAGTATACGGAAATGTGAAAGTGATGAAATGTTTTTCCAAACAGTGTCGTTTACGGATGAAGCATCCTTTACAAATCATGATCAGGTGCACCTCAAGAACATGCATTATTGGTAGTTGAAAATCCAAGGTGGTTTAGACAACTCGATAAGCAGAGACCATGGACCATAAATGTCTGGTGTGGTATTCTAAATAATAGGATAATTGGGCCGTATTTTATCGACGGTACGCAAACTGGGCAGAAGTATGCTGAAGTTTTAGAACATATTCTACCAGGTTTATTAGAAGATATACCATTTAGGGACCGTCTAGTATTATGGTATCAACACGATGGGTGTTCAGCATACTTTTCCCATATTGCAACACGTGTCCTCAACGAAAAATTCCCAAACCGTTGGATTGGACGCAATGGATCTGTATCATGGCCGGCTCGTTCACCCGATCTCACCCCACTTGATTTTTCCTTATGGGTGACATTAAAGGGTAGGGTTTATCAAGAGCAGACCACGACGCCAGAAAATATGAAGGAACGAATAATTGCTGCATGTGCTGATATGAAACCTGAAATCATCGAAAGAGCTGTACAATCTGTCGTTTTTCGCCTCACGAAATGTATCACAACGGAAGGACATCATTTCGAACATTTATTGCAGTAATAAATGTGATTATTTACAAGTTCAAGTTCATGGTCGAATTTCTGTTACCGTTGAAATCTGAAATGTCGCTGAAAGTAAGTTCTGCATCAATTAGCAAATTTTAGAGATCGCGGTCATTTCAAGGTCATGCTATTAAACATGAATGAATGCACAATAATGTTTGCTATAACATACAACAACAAAAATGTGTGTATATTTGTAAAAAACACGAGTGACCTTGAAAAAACGATTAAAAAATTACAATTTATAAAAAACGATTCTTCCATCCGCTTTGTCTTTTGAAACCATTTAGATTACGTTAGAAACATTTTTTGTATTTTCAGAGGTAGCGGTGATATTTAGGTGTCCTGTTTTAGATGAAACACCCTGTACGTATATTGTGAGTCGACTGATTCAAACAACTAACGTGACACCCTTACAAATAATCCGTGAATAGCAACCATAAAATATTTTACAGACAACCAAAATCGTTTAACATTCTTCTATACGGTAATTGACGATACTTTTATCGATAATTACGAATTAATGCTTGTCAACTCGGTACTTTTTTCTTACAGAACTTGGAAACGTTTAGTCAAAATTATACAATTTCGAAGGATCTTCAAAATGAAGACATTTGATTTTTACCGTGTTGTTTTTTAAGTAAGTTTTCAAGATCATCTTCAACCTTTTATGTATAGTCCTGTGTTTCCTCTTCCCCATCAGCTATTAGACAGCTAGCTCGTGCTGAGAAGATCGGGTTTACCGCTTACTTTTTTAAAATTCAGTAGAAGGGTTCAAAACTTATAGCAATTTTTCAGTGTCCATTTTAAAGGAAAAACTTCAGTCTTTAAACCTATGGTGGATTCAGGCATGTCCAAAATTTTCCTATCTTGGTAGAAACTTAAATCGAGTTTGTAAATTCAACAAATACGCGTGCTGTTAAACATGAATCGTCTGGTGCATCTGATCATGACCAAACAATTTTACTGCCTGCATGCGAACCCAACGATCCTCCAAACACACTTTTCTCGTAAACGAGGCTTTTAATGAAAAGACGTTATTCTTTCTTTTCGACCTAAGGGCGACCTAATATTTCCAGTTTACTTTACATTTGACAGTTTGGCAAGTGATGAAATTTTAAGACTTCCAAATTGCCCCCCCCCCCTCCCCCCTTCCAATCTCTTGGCACCTGTTATACGTAATTCTACTTGTTTTAGTGTGCTGAGTATAGCACACATTCTGTCCGTGTGACATACACATACTTATGGACAGAATTCAACGTGCTAGTAAGAAAGATTTCTGCGAATACCTCGGGAACTTGTAATGTCCGCCAAAAACGAAAGTCATATTTGTCTTCGGCGCGTCGCAACGTATAACATGGCGTGTAATAGGTACCGATTGCTTGGGGAGACAATTCTAAAGTTCAACCGATGAGATATTAGCAAATAGATGATCGTATCTAGGGTTGGGCGAGTCTGAGTCAATATTTTCGAAGCGATTTTAGGTGTCTTGTTTTAGACGAAACACCCTGTATATACATTTCCATCATGATTTCCTCTTTTTTTAAATCATGAAAGTAATTAGTTGAGTCATTTCGCTCGTCTAAATGAAAATGTTTTTCGTCGGAAAAAATTACTCATTTCCGTTTTTATGCGAATGAAACCGTTGTTCTGCAGATTCTAACGCATCTCCTCCCTCTCTTTCATAATTTGTTACTGCAAAAATACGCATCCTAGTAGTCTCCCGTTTCAATATGTATCTTAATACTCCACGCTTTGTATTTAAATAAACTCAAAGTACGTGAAAAATCGATTTTAAGGAACATTATTACATCGGACGAGGCAAAGTGCTGAAATTTCGGGGATCATAAGCATACCAATATTCCACTGGATTTGGAGAACTTTTGGCGAGCATCGTCGAACCGACACGTCTCCATTTCTTTGCACTCGAAGAAATTTCAATTCCAAAATCAAGATATTTCTTTCAACCTAGAGCATTTTTATTCTATGTATCTTTTTTATATTGTGCACCTGAAATTAAACCTGTTTTTTCATACGACAGTTGAATTTTTAGCAATTTATAGACTCGAGTCAATTTTAATAACATGGAAACCGTTTTAAGTAATGGTATGACAATTTTGTTTGGTGACACAGAGTCACCATTCGAGTGCAAAGAGTTAGAACACCACGTGTTGCCGATAAATAAATTCCATGTTCGTGAAAAATCGATTTTAAAAAACATTTTTACATCGGACGGGGCGAACTGTTGGAATTTCGAGGATCATAAGCATAACAATATGCCACTGGACTTAGGGAATTTTCGGCGAGCGTCCTCGAACCAACATGGCTCCCTTTCATAATTTGCTACTCCAAAAATATACATCCTAGCAATCTCCCGTTTCAAGATGTATCTTAAAACAGCACGTTTTGTATATAAATAAAGTCAAAGTACGTGAAAAATCGATTGTTATTGGTGAATTTTAAAACAACTTACGGTTTTCCAAATGGCATCAACTCTTTATTGTTCATTAAACTGCTGTGAAATCGGTCTTTTACACCGATTTTTACTTTCTCCCAAAATTAGTGTTCTTACACCATCACCCGCGTTTTTTAAAATGAAATACATGCTATTTTTTCAAATAATTCAAAGATTCGTGTCTGATATCTTGGACTTTTTTCTCTAAGAATGTCCCCGTTATGAACCGCGTTAACTTCGGTTTACTTAAACTTCTCTCCTTGCAGAATTTTATAGAAACAACAAATATGACACGTTTACTATTATCTATAATACTGCACGCTTTTATTACCTTTTCTAATCAATACTCTCTTCCGATATCATTAAGATTGTCTTATAGTTTGGTCGTGGTTAATGGAAAGTGTTTCCAGTAAGCTGCGGATCTTTATAAAAAAATAATATATATATATATATATATATAATAATTTTCTATGTCAATTACAAGACACAAGTGCTGCACAGATAGTTATTCCTTCTATTGATGATTTAAATAAATTACATGTAATGTAATCCTCTGATATTTTCACTGTTTTGTGTTTCACGTACTTATTTTTGTTATAAACACATAAAATCCGCAGTCTAGTCAATTAGCTATTCTTACATAGCTTCGTAATTCTTGGAAATATTAATTACAATATGGTTTTAAAAAACGTCTTCTGATGGAAAGTGTAACATATAATACAGAAGAACAAGGAAGTCCGGTAAATATTATGTTTAGGGGAGGCAGCTCAAGTGACCTTGACAGATGTTTTCAAGGTCAACCTCCTGAGCGTCCTCCCAAAAGTTTTAGCCAACACTTGTTTTGTATAAAAAAATTATAAACAAAAATATATCGGTGCTATTACATTGCAATTTGCTTTTAGCACATGTTATCAGGAGCATTATTAACGTACTATTGACGTACAATTTTGATTCCTATTAAACTTTTAGCCTTCAATTCCTAACATAACTGCTATATTTTGCAAACTTTTTAATAAGAAACGAACGACGACTTAAACTTTTAGAAGGCGGCTCGGAAGGTTGACCTTGAAAACATGTGTCAAGGTCAAGGTCATCCGAGCTGTCTCCCCTAAACATATTATGTACCGAAATTCCTTTTTGGAACATAGAGTTTGAATGGTTTTATATACTTAGTGTATTATAGTATTTTATTATAATTATTATAATACTATTTTGTTTATAGTATTTATAGTATTTATTATTATATGTAGTCGTGGAGTGTATATAAACATTTATGTAATTAAGAATAGCCTTTCGGTTATTAGAAATATAATTATGTAATTTCACTAACATTGTATATAAAAAGTTAAGAGGTATAAAAAGTATTTGACGTACGTTTCTTTAATTTCAGTGTCAGTCTTAGCATTTTCGTATGTATTTTTGACCCAGTCCAAGCATTCCGTATGATCAAACACACACGCAATTTTCACTGCGATGCTTGTGAGATGCGTGCCTTCCATAATTTTGGATCCGACTTCAGTGTACAAAGGAGATACAAAATTCACCATAAACTCCTTAAAACGAGGTTTTGAATTGGATAAAACAAAAGGATCACAATAATGATAAAAAATTCAATTCTTAGCAACATCGCGCAATTGTAATATAATTATTTGACATTTTAACAAATGCACATGTATCACCACGCAACAACATGATTGCAAAAGTACGTAAATCTCTTTCAGAGTCCTTTCAATAACAATGACGTCCTAGTAGACTGTCACAGCATGTTTCATCTCTTCTCTTAAAAAATATTTGCATGACTAAGTGTATTCAGATAGAATCAAACTGTTTGGTTACAACACAGTTACAAATGTTTATGTAAACATCCATTTTCAGTATCAGAAATCCATTCAATAGGTATCAGGAAAAATTAAATTCTCCATTCAATTTTTACTTTTTTCATGATTAATAAGATGAAACTAATAAATTGATATTCTTAAATTCTTTTAATTTGTCTACTGATTTAAATTTCACTTATTCATTTTTGCTACAAATGCATCAAATTCGAAGTGAATTATGGCTCATTGTAAATGTAAGTAACTGATTGAGAAGAAGCCACTTGCAGTCAGTGCTATAATGATCATCATACTTTATTGAGTAATAAAAAGATATTCCAAAAGTAAATGAACATGTTTACGATATGACCCAGCAAAATAATTTTAATTTGTCATCTCTTTTTCTACGTATTCTGCTAATTATTTTAATTTCTAGTTTGTAAGTCACACCTGGAAATCAGTGTAGATCGTGGTCTCGTACAGAAGTCTATTTAATTTGAATGCGTGTCGCATCAACACCGTCCAGGGCAGGTAATGTCTCTCCTTGATTTGCATATATTTAATAAAGTCAAAGACAGTCTCGTATTTCATCAAGCCCATCGCAGCGAGGCTAAAAATGTCGTCTATGAGTGACGCCCTCGTTTCTGGCGGGAATAACTCGTGATTTATGTGCAGCGACGTTTTCAATAGCATCCAATTCCTTTCGTCGTAATGCACTCGATAGTAACCTGAAAAACATCGATAAAATCGATAATTTTACAATATAATACTTATATTAATACATACATGAAAAAATTAATGTACAAAAATGGAAATGAAATATACATTACTGTTTTTAATGAAAAATTTTAATACATTAAAAGCAATATTGACGGAGATCGTTAATCCGTTAAGTCACAGGCAAGGAAGTAAGACGTCTCTTTACACAAACCATCCTTTATAACTTTTAATTATGTACTGGAAGCGTATAAATGCTACCAAAAAAATCTTTAAACCCACACTCTTTTTGTGGGACGAAGTAAATAAATGTAAAGAAAATAACTTATAAAAATGTAAAATACATAAATAATGTCGTTCAGGATTGAAATCCTGAAATCCAAAATGTTTGAAATCCCTTATTACATCTATAACATGAAGAATAATGAATTTAATAGTAGGTATAAAATCGGAAAAAAATTCAGAGAAATCCTTTCGAAGTTTACACTTGAGCGACCGCAATAGTATCACCGAACGGAAGCCTCAATAGTCAATTAATAATCTTTGTATAGTTCGTTACATTAATAATAAATTATAAAATCTACAATTCAATATAATTATAATTTATTTTTTGTTTTATTAATGTAATTTTTTCGACAAATAATAACAGACACATTGTTGCGTATATTACTCTACAATAACGATAAATTAATTGACTGACAAATTGATATTCTGTTCCTACGTATCAATTGTCGGACGAACTGATTCGGTTCATCTCTTATAAGTAGTGAGTAAAAATGTCACAAGTAAGTATATTCTATTTCAACAAAATTCCTTTTCATTACAATTAATTTTTGAAACAAAAAAAAAGGGATCCGTTTTAGAAATATTTACATAGAAAGATTTTTAAATCAGGATAATCCCACATCAAAGATTAGATAATGATAATGATTGCCTAATAAATTATTTAATGAATTCAGTAATGTTCAAAGTATTCATTAGTAATTGTGAATATGAATGCATTGTTTAAAGTTACAGGATGTCACAATTATAAGAAATTACTATAGTTTTTAAAAACTATGATGAACAAATAGTTTGGAGTAATTTTTATTCGATTTCTACTACCAATGTGTATACATATAGTCCAATAACGTAATTCAAACATTTCTACAATTTTGCTTACGAAATAATTAAAAAATTCATAACGTACCTGTTTTGTTTACGTTAAAGAGAATCCAGGATTCATTGGCAACAACATCGTTTAACTCCAATTTTGGCTGTGATGGGAATAATATTTTCGATGGAGTTGACCAATTACCAATGTCCATAATATATGAAAGTGGAATGTACCAATATTTAGAAATGTTTTCTAGTGGTCTGTCTAGTGTATATTGCTCCTAAAATATGGAATTAGCTTTACTTAACTGAAAAATGTTGAAATATATTTTTTATCTTTTAGCAATTTTACATCAGAGAGATCAAATTTTATATAAAGTGTATTCAAAAGAGATTAATTATTAATAATCTATAAAATTGTTGTTATAACATTTACAAAAATATTTTTGTTTAATTTGAAGTAAAAATGTATAATTTTTTGATCGTTTTCTGTGATCGTTTATTAGTTACTCTAGCTCTAGAAAGTATTTGAGTATAAGCATCATAATATTAAACCTTTTACTGCAAAACTAAAATAAATATTTACTTATCTCTTTTTGCGAAAGTATTTCCTGACGTTACATTGTTTACCTGATATATAGTGATAGAATCCTCTTCGTAATTTCTTAAGACGGTAACAAGAGGATACCCGCCTTGATAAATCCAAGAATTCATCGATTCTTCCAAGGTTACTCCAGGGGACAGCGGATGTTCTAATTCTTCCGCCATGACAGTCATGAAATCGGTGACATAAGTAGTGTTAGATTTCCTGAGCGAATAACATAATCTTTTTTATCATTTTAAAATGTATGATCATAGTTCTGTATCCGAAATTAGTATTACAACCGAGAAAAAGAAAATTCTACGTGCAAAAGCAAATTAATTCATTACTACGCACCTTGTTTCCTCAAAAAATCAATTTGCAAAATTATTATTTCGGAATAATGAAAAAAATGAATTTTCGGTTCGAAATTTTTTTCTGATCTAAACGATAACAATCTTTAACGATCTGGTCTGTTACAGGCAAATAGTTGCACTTAAAGTAAAATTAAAGATATGTTTGATATCATGATTTCTTGCGTTATAATACCATTTCTTTTAGAAATCAATTTGGGTAATATTGACAAAAGGGGACCCAGTTCCAATGACCTTGACTTGACCTATGATGTCAAGGTCAGCATTTTGAACAACTTTTCCCTATACATGTAAATACCAGTCAATCAGCCTTGGTTTCCGACATATTCGCAAAAAATTTCGAATTGTTGCTGAATAGTCTTTATACTTTCAACAAACCAATTTACGTATTTTTTGAAATAATGAGCAGCATGTATCTAATAAACAACTGATTCAAGATATTAATATTTTATTTGTGACTTTCCTGCATTGAAATTTGCAGAATATAGTTTACTGGTAATCTCAATTGATTCGAGGGAAAAGTAAGGCAGAGCGAGGGGTACATGTATAACAAAAAGTTCTTCAGAATGTTAACCATGGCAGCATAAGTCAGAGTCATTGGAGCTAGGTCCCCTTTTGTCAATATTTGCTGTTATTTTGTGGAAAAGATATATTCTAGATACATATAAAAATAAGATTTTCAATATTTATTTCGTATATTTTATATTTCGTCTTTTATCTCAATCTCTGATCGCAATAATGACCCTAGTAGCATCTTTGGTTGGCCAACGGTATCGGATAGTTGGGAGTTACATAGTAGGGATGTAGTTAGTATTTTTGCCTACTTTCCGATATAGGATCTACGACGAAATTCATGACAATTTGCCAACGAATATCCAATTATAGGCCTACAATTATTGTGGTTTTTAAAATTTACAAAAGATAATACCACATTGGCTCATCCAAAGTTTGCCAAAATTTAAATATCGTCTTATAGATGTCATAAACGTTGCTACAAACAAAAAATTGTTATTATATTCCAACTTGATATTTTTGTTTTCTTATTTATGGATGTACTTGCAATTTGTTACTGTCGCGCAATAGTTGGCCTGCTAAATTTTTCTTATGTGCAATCTTGGAATTCATTTATTTCTCTAAGTTTTTCCATTTTGCGAGGGGAAAGCACAGATGTTGCAATCGCTTTCCGAACGACGGTATGTGGAGGTCGTAGGGTTCATGCAGTATAACAACAGTTTGAGTTTCTTCAGAATGGCCATCGTTTTTCAAATATTTTGATTTAAATTTGTTAACCTAACTAGTAACCCAGAACGTAGCATGTAAACCATTGAAACCTTTCTAGGTATTAGCTTACTACGGTAGCGTATTAGCTTACTACGGAGACTGTCCGGGTTCAAGTCCGACGTGGGTATGACGTTTTTCTTTTTTCCAATTTTTACCGTGACACACAGTGAATTCTCGATAATTGTCCCAAATACCTGACCCATAATTGTCTCTGCCCTATCCCCACTACCGCGGGATATACACTGTGAGTGGCCAAGAGGCCTCGGTCGCCGAGAAATGTAACATAATACGGGTCGGGTATGTCGGTGTGAAACCAGAAGACCACTACTAATCCAATAACAAAACTTTTTTATTTTTCAGTATTTTTTTATAGGACTTTCACCAACATATTCGTGACATTTTTCTAATGAAAATGATACGAAATATGATATAATTTTGATAATATTTACTTGTGTAATGAACGATAAAAGTTTCGGACGCAAAGAAAGACAGTGTATGGAAAAGGAAGAGACGCGGATAGTAGTGGGCGCTGCGGCGCGCCGCGCCGCGTAGGCACCGTTTAAAGACCTTCGACTCTTTGCGTCCGAAATTTTCATCGTTCATTACACAAGTAAATATTATCAGAATTATGTATATCATATTTGGTATCATTTTCATTTAAAAAATGCCACGAATATGTTGGTGAATGTACCATAAAAAATAATGAAGAATGAAGAGTTTTGTTATTGGATTAGTAGTGGTCTCACGCCGTTGTACTCGATCCATATTGCGTTATATTTCTCGGTGACCGAGATCCATAGACTTATAAAGATAAACTGAGCCGTCTTATGGGCGTGTTGAAGCCAACAATGGCGGCGCAGGGTCATGCTATCTCAGTCGCACACCGATAGTTGGTGGGGGTTCAGGCGAAAAGAGCATTGAGGGAGACTACCGAGGCTTTAGTACTCTATACTATATGTGTAGAAGCAAGTAGGTGAAGCCGAATCTCTCCTCACCAACTCCTCAATTAGAAATAGAGAGTACCACTCTTACTATTGTTCTCTCTCTCTCTCTCTCTCTCTCTCTCTCTCTCTCTCTCTCTCTCTCTCTCTTTCTCTCTCTCTCTCTCTCTCACTCTCTGATCTGTCCCGGCTTCAGCACTTCATACATAAGTCTATGCCGAGACCTCTCGAGCTTCGTTGGCCGTCTGTACCTTCAGCAGAGGTCGAGAAATGCTATCTTCCTCACGATAATTGTCCCTGTGCCGAACCCGTGTCGTGGTCAATTATCGAGAATTCACTGTACAGTAATGGCAACCGTAAAAGTGAAGGTCAGAATAATATGTTAGCGGCCCAGTTCGTATTATAGTGACGCAGGCCCTACGTTGCATATGATCGTTGGCCCACTTTCAAAAAGGAGTGATAATTGTAACTGTTGGTCAACCAATACTGAGGCTCATCAAAATGCCAACAATAATTGATACATGGTTAACTGCAAAAAATCTCGATTAACAATTTTTGTTTGTCGTTTGATTTTTAAATGTACAAGTATTGAAAAAAATTAAGGCACGTAATCATTTTATTTTTAAACAACATCTTGTATTAGTGATGAAGAATAAAACATTTCATTAACTCTGATCATTTAATTGCTAAACGTAACTTGTTTCATTTGTTGCCGTATACAGGGTGAAGCATTTAAAACAGGACACCTGAATAACTCGCTTGTTTTTGGCGATAGAAGAAAATGCCTCAGACCAAACTTATTTGGTATCAAAGGACTCATAATCTGATGCTCCAATTTTTTTTTATAGGTGGAGGCGTCAAGGAGATATGAAGGTCAACTCTGTCATTTTAAATGGAATAATATGTTCTTTTACTTACATTCTGATAGAGTATTTCAAGACAATGACGTATTATTAAGGTCACTGTAGGGCATATGACATTAACCATAAATCAGAACCATTTCCACTTTCTCTGCTATCGTATAACGCATGTTGGCAGATTGAGCACTGAGATTGATTATTACGAAGCCGTACACTAATCGGCAGTCAAACTACTAATACAATTTGTGGACATAAAGAAGTGTACAATGTGATTAAATGTTTGTTTACGTTCTGTGACCCTTGTCGGCAATTCCAAGAGCAGTATGCCAACAACCAGAGAATACACAAAAGTATTCGAACAGTGCTTTGAGACAATTTATTTTCTCTTGCAGTTGACCTTGAGTGACCATGAATGACCATAATAATAGATCATTGCATTCTTCTTGGAATACTCTATCAGAATGTAAGTAAAAGAACATTCTGTTCCATTTAAAAAAACAGAGTTGATCTTCATATCTCCTTGACGCCTCCACCTATCAAAAAACTTGGAGCATCAGATTATGAGTCCTTCGATACCAAACAAGTTTGGTCTGAGGCATTTTCTTCTATCTCCAAAAACATGCGAGTTATTCAGGCGTCCTGTTTTAAATGCCTCACCCTGTATATATAATTCAACAACAAACTACAATTCTTTCTGCAATTTCCATTAACATAATATCAGTTTGCACATTTCATATATAAAAAATAAAAGAAAAAAATGTATAGACAATAAATGTATGCGTGAGCGTTCCTTATTTGTCCATTTCTGTGTGTAATATGTATCTATAAAATATACAAAATAATTTATTGATTGTTTTGCATATTATGTACCCACCACCTAGTCACCAATTTCTTGTAGCCATTCCTAAAAGCAGTATCGCCTATTGCACCATGCAACGTGCGTATCAGACATGCACCTACAAGAAGTAATTAAATTGCAAACGATTTTATGCTTTTAACAGCCTGCAACCAGTTATTGTGATTTATTCAGGCTTCGACACTGTATCTTGAAGCAGATCTAGATTTTGTTTTAAAAGTTTTCTTTGAAAACTGATTAGGTCAGTTTTGTGTTGATGGAAATTCCAATGAAATTCCCAATTGATCTTTTTTAATTTGTACGATCGTTGTACCGGTGTTATTCAATGGTTGTTTACTATTTATACTATTACATGGAATAGTATCAATCGCAAATTATTTCTCGGTTTAAAATATGATTTTAAACTTGTTTGAGTACTCATTGACATTTGCAATAGATACTTTGGAATTATTATGGCAATTATTTTTTGTCTAGATCTGCTTGAACGCGAAGACTAGTGGTAGTCATATTGTAGGTTTACTTTTTGCATATTGGTCGTTGAGAGATTGCAGCAGTCGATAATTAACGTTTTCATGAAATGGCCTTGAAATGCTGTAACTATCAATATCCATGACTTGCATCTGTACATCAGTGATGAAAGAATTACTCAAATTCAATGACGAATCTATCTGAAAAGGGAATTTCATTAAACCGGTTTACAACAGTCTTATCTATGTATTCTATTTACTTTTTTCTCATTCAAACAGAAATTACTGGAAAAATTACGGTTAATTTGTATTTTAAATAGTATTTGCACGAACTGATACATTATAACTGGTTTATTATATGTATTTTGCATATTTTATGTATTAATAATGTGCACCAAGAGATCAAATATAACGGAATATAAACTTTACCGAAACTTTAAAAAAGTTTCGTCTTGCGATTCAAGATAATTCATAGTGACGAGTATAACTTACTAATTAATTTTCATTATCAAAACGTCATTATATGTGTCAATTCAAAACTGAATTTTAATCATTTTATTCAAGCAATACTCAGTTGTACGATTTAAGCACTTTTAAACAATATTATTAGAAACGAATTTAATCACTTGCCTCTGGAACGATCGCATGTTGGAAATACAACAGTGAACCCTCGAAAAGCCAAGCATCCGTTCGATTCACATTCATAAATTCATCAAGTAGTTGTTGTCCAAATAAATTCACCAGAGACGTTAAAGCACTGTTTTTCGTGACCACTGGTGAGGTTTCCGTAGTGAAGAATGTCGACTGCCTTAAAAATGAATTTAAAGCTATGTAAATTGCTTTCTGTCACGCAGTTTATACGTTGTTTAGATAACGTATAAATTTCCCATACAACACTATCTTATTATTTTAACTTTCATACGTTTTTCAGAAATAGTTGTATACAAGATCCGAGAATCGCGGAACTTTTGAGAACTCGTTCCGATCTCGAAAAAAATTCTCGTCTCGTCCCGACTCGACATTTTGGAGTTCCCGCACACCACTAGTAAATACATGTATGGGAAGAAGTTATTCAGAATTTTGACCTTGACAACATATGTCAAGGTCAAGGTCATTGGAGCTGGGTCCCCTTTTGTCAATATTTACCGTCAACAAAATATAGCAATGGAAAATCAATTTAAAAATTGACTATGACCACCTTCTAAGTTCCAAACAACTATGTATTTTGCGAGGCAAAATATTTTTTAACAGATTTCCTCTTGTAGGAGATTCCTGTTGTCATTGAGATGGGTTATATCTTGAATTTGGGTAGAGAAATAAGTTGGATTGTGTAAGAAAATCCAGCGCATTACGAGTTACTTATTTTCGCAAGTATAACGTTGCACCTAAAAATGCAAATGGACTGTTCTCAACTCCTTTATATAGCTCGATTGTTTGGAGCATTTTGTATCAAAACAATCTCAGTGAACAATGTTAAAAAGTCAACAATGCGTAATATTGAAAAAAAACGAATAGGATTTCAGTATTCAAACAAAAACAAGCACTTCTGTAATAAAAAGTATAAAGTAACAATTTATGACATTCTCATTGTGTAATCGCAAAATCTCTAAATATAAAATTTAAGAAAACGCGCTGATTACTAATTGAAAACACTTCACGAAATGCGTTCGTTTTTTTAAAACTGTGCGCTAATGCGCTATAACAATAATTGTAGTTACAATTTTAAGAAATGTATTTTCGGTCATGTGAATTGCTGAATGTATGTAGAAAGTGTATATTTTTTCTGTACAACTTGTCCTGATTTCCTACAAAACTTCAGACATGATCTGCTCCAATTGCGTAACGAAGTCCGTACATGTAATTATTAGACAACGGATTTTATGCATGTATGACAAAAAGGAGTAAGTATAATTTAAAACAGCAAAAACAGAAGAATTTAAAACTACTGTTATATTACTTTCAACTTGTTGAACATATCAAGAATGAAAATTAATTTCCATTACACTTCAGTTTGTTGCACTTCCGGCAGAAAATTTTTATCTTGCATGACGATCTGCTGTATAATAATTAATAAAGAACCATCTTTCATTTCGTCCTATCTTTTAAATTCTTACTGCAAGTATAACGTGGTTTTATGATACTAAAAAGTTCGTGGAAGTTACTCAATATTTAGATTATAAACACATGAAATGCTCAGCTGTAGATAAGCCTCAGAGTAACTATAAGTCCGACACTTTCAGTCTACGTTCAGTTGAAATAGTACCAGCTAAACCCGCATAGCGAGATTTGACTAAAGTTTAAACTTTTTATCAGGTAGTTACATAAGTTACTGTCGCCCTTTTCGTACATCAAAGTCTTTTCCTCAGATAGAAAAATAGAAAATATTTTCCATCGTTAACTATAACCTTTTCTCACTTTTCATGAAATAATTGGATTCAGCAATTGAAAAAATTCAGTTTGTGTGATTGTGCGTTTAGACCAAACAAACGAATGCTCGTTCAGCCTCCACTCCGAAAAAATTGAAATTCAAAGCATTCATCTATGCCCGTTAAAGTATTTGCCGAATGTCCAAAATGATCGAAAAATATTTACTCGATTATACTGAAACTAATAATGAAATATGCAGTCGAAATTGCAATTTTTTCGTCAGACATCGCTATGGTCACGCGGCCGACTTAGGCCTGGAATGTAAATGATTCGTCCACGCTCTTTTAACCCTTTCGCTACGAGCGTCGCCTATAGACGACATCCGCATGACGACCTATGTGTACGAGCGTCGCCTATAGACGACATCCGCGCGATGACCTGTGTGTACGAGCGTCGCCTATAGACGACGTCAGCGTGATACCACTTGACCATGAGCCCCGCGAAATATAAACATGCATATACAAATTTGTTGTTGTATAACACTTAAAGAATCGTACGATCCAGATAATAGTTAGGCTGCACCGTAAGATGTAAGTCCGAACGCCAGTTTACCGAAGCGCAACATGCACACTTTCCGGCGCAGTGCTCCGTTCAGTACCGCTACTCCGGCGGCACGGTGGCCCGTTCAGCGATGTCACTCCGACGGAGCGCACTGCCGTAGCGAAAGGGTTAAACATTCGTTCGCGTTTGTGATGAACATTCACTCGTACGAATTCGTTGAAGTGACAGAGGAGAGGGAGAGCGAACGAGCTTTCGTTCGTTCGGATTAATGCACCTTGAAGTAATCCAATCATCAAACCATTTTTGAATGTCTTCATAGAACTGAAGTACATGGTTCAAACAGATGAATCTCATCTCGTTTGTTATTATTGATTGTATATGTCATGTCAATTTCATCTTGTACGTTTGGTGTGTAAAACTTCCAAAACATAATAAAGTTTGTTTATTATTAATAAAAGCCCGACAAACATCTTCCGCAAATACTGGTTTTCGGCTCGAAATTCGACATTTTCAATGTAATGGAAACACTTGCTGTTTGCACCAGACATGTCATCATGATAACAAGGGAACATATCGAAGTAATACACGCCGATTTTGATGCAACTATTGGAAATGGTAGTTCTTAGATAAATATCGGACGCGTATTTTTTTACCAGTCATCGTCAACGTTGAATTAGTTAGAGGTCTTTAAATTGATCTAGCTATTAGAGCTAGAGGCGCGGTTCAAATGGCAAAGTTGTCTATTTTTTTTATACGAGATACAGTATTTCACCGGTAATTGTCCCAAATGTCTCCGACAGAATTGTCCCTGAGATATCCCCCCTAGTGCGGGGTGTACCCCCTTGAGGGGCCGCGAAGCTCGAGAGGCCTCGGTCGCCGAGATATATGACACCATGCGGCTCGGGTATATCGGTGAGATTTAATTTCTTTGTCTGTCACCAAAACTTACTCCATCGTCAATTAAAAAAATAGATATGTATTGTAACCGTGCGAACACGGTTACAAACAGCTATGATTTCAACGGCAGGGAAGATATCCCCACGGCGTAGACTCGCGTAACGTCGGTAATCCTTGTTCAATAAAGGATCACACGAATCCCCACTAATTGATATGCGTGCGCATCGATCCCCACTCGACACGGATCGAAGGAGGTCGATGCGCGACAGATCGATGGCACTCTACGTTTGGAAGCGGTTCCGGTAAGAACCAACTAAGAAAGGCTAGGCGAAAAACGGTACGCGAACGGGAAGTCAAACCGACTTGGTGAATTTAGCAAACCGTCTAATTCATCCTCGTTTCGTACGCGCCTCAAACCGAGGAGTCACAGCTGCAAACCGCACTGTGGCACGGCCAACAACCTTCCAGGTTTAACGACCGAACGTTTCAATGTAGTAGTCGCACAATTAATTAATTTAAAATATATTCATTTCGAATTAAAAGTGAGTAAACTAATTCAAATATCTTCGCTCTAAATTATATAGAAACAGTTCAAATCGAATTCTCGGGCAGGCATAATGGTAAAATTGAATCTTGATCGAGATTCGCATACTGGGTTTCATCTTGTTGGCTCATTCAGGCAACCGAAGTGACGCTCAGCCATCGTACCTGCCGGATCTTCTGGTTGTTCCTGTTTGCCCTGGCAAGAGGTGAATCCGTATGCCTATCCGCGAGATAGATTCTGCCTTCAGGTATCCAGGCACACTTTGTGAATCACTCAGGCAACCGAAGTGACGCTCAGCCATCGTACCTGCCGGATCTTCTGGTTGTACCTGTTTGCATTCGCGAAGTGTGACCGAGATACCTGTGGTACATCCATACGCCGCGCCACAGGACGAGATCCGACGGATCGAATCCGCGGATTCCTGTCCGTCGCGCCGTGATAACGGCAACAAGACTGGCAAGCCACGGAACGAATTGAAAGAAAGCCTTCCAAACGTAGATTCATGCAACGAGTTTTACAAACGCTCGTTGCTCGACGTTAGATAAATTTTCGTATTCGAATAACACTCGTATTGTTCTTCGAGCGCGTGAACCGTCGGTACCGTGTGTACAAACCTTGTCGGTCGACACAAGGCATTTAGAAAAACACGTGAAAGTCGCATTCCGTACCAATTGTTATGGATACGAAATAACATACGTGCGTACACCATTATATAAGAGGTCTCTCTTCACTTGGTGTGTAAATACAAGATATCAGAATATACTTCGCTTTTACCTCAGAAACCGACTTCGTCTTTCTGTACCTAGTCAAGCCTTTCCGCTTTCCAATTCCTGGAGGCACGTACCTTCGTAAATTATATTAAGGGTGGTAACCGTCCCTGGACAATACTCGAACTTAGTTGAATCCCTTCATGTACGGTATTTGAATCTTGATCGAGGTTCGTCTTCTCGGGACTCATCCTGTAGGCTCATTCAGGCAACCGAAGTGACGCTCAGCCATCGTACCTGCCGGATCTTCTGGTTGTACCTGTTTGCCCTTGCAGGGAGTGGACTCGGTTACGAAATCGCGAGATAGATCTTGCCTTCAGATATCGAGGCACGCTTTGTAAATCACTCAGGCAACCGAAGTGACGCTCAGCCATCGTACCTGCCGGATCTTCTGGTTGTTCCTGCTTGCATTTGCGAAAGTGTGCACGAGATACCTGTGGCACCGTCGTCAAGTTCGACAGCGAACATTTATACCATCTGTTAGGGTTACGGCATCGTACGCCTATAAAAACCTTACGCGTTCGTAGCTAGATCGAATCCTTGCGCGCATGGCAGTTGAATCTTGATCGAGGTTCGTCTTCTCGGGACTCATCCTGTAGGCTCATTCAGGCAACCGAAGTGACGCTCAGCCATCGTACCTGCCGGATCTTCTGGTTGTACCTGTTTGCCCTTGCAGGGAGTGGACTCGGTTACGAAATCGCGAGATAGATCTTGCCTTCAGATATCGAGGCACGCTTTGTAAATCATTCAGGCAACCGAAGTGACGCTCAGCCATCGTACCTGCCGGATCTTCTGGTTGTTCCTGCTTGCATTTGCGAAGGTGTGCACGAGATACCTGTGGCACCGTTGCGAAGTTCGACAGCGAACATCTACACCATCTGTTAAGGTTACGGCATCGTATGCCTATAAAACCTTACGCGTTCGTAGCTAGACTGAATCCCTGCACGCACGGCATTTGAATCTTGATCGAGATTCGTCATCTCGGGACTCATCCTGTAGGCTCATTCAGGCAACCGAAGTGACGCTCAGCCATCGTACCTGCCGGATCTTCTGGTTGTACCTGTTTGCCCTTGCAGGGAGTGGACTCGGTTACGAAGTCGCGAGACAGATTCTGCCTACGGATATCGAGGCACGCTTTGTAAATCGCTCAGGTGACCGAAGTGACGCTCAGCCATCGTACCTGCCGGATCTTCTGGTCGTTCCTGGTTGCGCTTGCAATAGTGTGGACAAGATATACGGCGACTACTGTAGATAGTAATAACAAAGGTAGAAGGAATAGACGAAACGGTAACAGTATGTATAATCAGAAAAATTTTGATCAGATAAATATTACAAATATGATGATAAAAGTCTCCTAAAAGATTAATTAAAAATGAAAAAGTGTCGTCATTGCATTACTGTTGCCTCACCGATGTTATGTACCTGACCTATACATCATGACCATACAACTGTATATGATAAGAATTATATCGTGTTTGGTATCAGTTTAATCAGAACAATGTCACAAATCTATTAGAAGAAGTTTCATAAAAAAATAAGTGATAATAAAAAAGTTATTCCTGGGTAATACATTGTGAGTACGCGCGAGCCTTTGAACTGTGCCGCCGACTGCGACTCTCCGCGTCTCTTTCTTTCCCATACGCTACCCTTCCTCGCGCCGGAAACTTTAATCGTAGATTACAAAAGTAAATATCATCGGAATTATATCGTATTTGGTATCATTTTTATTAGAAAAATGCCACAAATATGGTCATCGAAGTCCCATAAAAAAATAGTGATTAATAAAGAAGTTGGAAATTCGGATTAGGCTCGGCTGTCCTTTTCTACGTTCGGCAAACCTCAAACAATGATATCCCTCCGGCATAATTGTCCCTCTGCAGACCCGTGTTGTGGACAATTATCGATGAAATACTGTAGATCTGCGAAAACATATTTCGGCTGCACTGTACTTTGGAGGACCAAAAATTTTCAAGCTTCCCGTATGCTATGCTACACACTTTGACGAGAAAATAATAGACGTGTAAGTTTTAGTAGACGAAATTCAAGTTTTGGTTACCGGAGTTCAATGGTTGAAAAGTTATACACGTGTAAACATGAGCAATTTTAAGGGTTTTTGACAGGTTAGAGGGCCGCGATATTTAGGGCATGCGCTAATAATGCGGTATACTCGCGGATCGGCTGACTAGTACTGAGCGCATGCGTTGAATGGCACGGTAGTTTAGTAGATAGGAGCACGTTGATAAATGAAGCTGATTTTAACATTTTTCTGCAGTTTGTTGTATATTTTATTGTTGATCTTAAGATGGCTAGTTCAAGCATTACAAAGTTTAATTTTAAAAACATAACAATTACTTGGGCTCAGGATCATGGATTGTTGTAGAAATTTAAGAAATGTAGTGTTCATCGGTGTGACATGAAAATTTTAAAAAGCAATCATGGAATCGTCCGTTTTCGGTGTCCTATTGGTCGTGATAAATGTCGGCAGTATTCGTTAATGGTTGATTATTTTTTCGTGGACGTTCGAATGTCAGTAGATAATACTATACTGATGTATTGCTTCACGCGGAATATGAGATCTCAAAAAGAAGGTATAGTTTAAGTTGGTTTAATTCAATTTACAATGTCCCGCAATTTCGTACATGAGTTATTATTACGTACGTGCTTGTACTGCCATCTAACGGATCTGCTCGGTACTACTTAGCCGATCTTACTTGTACTACCTAGCAAATATACCAATTTGGCGGCGCTTTAACCTGTCAAAATGGGTTAAAAGTGCTCAACCTTACACGCATATAACTTCTGAGCCAGTGAACTCCTGACAATAAGACTTTCATTTTCCGTGTTTTCTCGTCGAAATCTGTAGAACTGCATTTAAAAAGTTAAAAAAATTGGTCCTCCAATGTACAGTTTAACCAAAATTAAAAAATTTTTTCATATATGTATATGAACCGATGAAGTGCGCTACAATGCAATTCATTTACTCAAGTTCTTTCATATATTATACATGTTGCAACCTTTTTGGAGGTGCAGCAATATTGTAAACACATTTAAATGAAAAATTCTTCCATTATAGACACCATTTTATATATAACAAAAAATTGTTTGTTGAGACGTGATTATGATATGGCCGGCTCGAATTTCGGTTTGGGTCTACGCTACGGTCGACTTTGGACAAGTGCCATTGTCAAAGGGTTCTTCTAACGTCTTGGAAGAATTTATTGTTTTATGACCCGGGTACGTCTGGAAACTATCAGCTGACCATGGGAAAGTCAGCCTAGCCGTGCAGCTCTCAATGGCACTTGGCGTAACGTAGGCACACTCCTGGCGCCAGGGGGGCCTATGGCCCTAAGCCTAAATTATGGTTTCCGGCGAAATTGCAGGAAACCGAGTGTCGTCTGTTTAGCGACACTCGTTACGATGTATTTCGTCTATGGGCGTTGCCCTTGTTTTGTAAGGTCATTTGTAGCCTCCCAAATATTATATCATTGGTTGGGGACCCCACTATTTTGTACTTTGTGGAGGGATTTTTCAACCCCACGAGGTTACTTGTTTCTTACGCGTTAGTTGTAAGATCAGTCGCGATTTAAGACTCGAAACTATCAGTCGTGAATTATCTGTCGCTATTATACTGTCTCTTTTATACAACCTTTCACATTCAGTTTATTAAAAGTTACTCAGTTATCCGAAACCCGATTATCTCTTTATTTAATTTACCTCTCTTTGAGGTATGTATCTCAGCGGCTCACATTACTGTTTGAGCACTGACACGACACAACATTGTTCATACAGTAACCCCGCGATCTAAGTCCTTTCTCGATTCCCTGCCTGGACTTAGATCGTGAAGGGACAGTATCTTTTTGTGACCGTGTCGTCCGCGCCGAACGTAGAAAAGGACAGCATGCGAACGCGGACCGCGCGGCCGATGGCACAACAAAAAATAGCGTAGCGGTGAGACAATACTAGTGCAATAATAAAACTTCTTTATTTTTCACTTATTTTTAATGAAATTTTACCAATATATTCGTGTCATTTATCTAATGAATATGATATTGTTACGTACGGAGAATTCATCTATGTGACTTTTTGAGCCTTCTTGAAACCACATGTTGCTCTACAGAGGTCCGCCTGTTTATTTAAAAAAACCAACTTTCCCACGGGGGTGCTGCATCTGTGAAATTCTCAGGAATTTCCACCCAGATGCACGCCTACACCCACCCAAATTTCTAGACAATTTCGTGGTATATAAAGGCCGCGATTCGACCCACGAATGGGTACAGTTGAAACCTAGTCACGTTGCGACACGTTACGTACAGCAAGATCGGGTATTAAAGTCCTCTTCGAGCATAAACTAAGTAGTACGTATTCCATCAGCTAGATAACAGTAACCCCCGCATTTCTCAGTGCGTCAAAACCGAGAGTTAGGGATATTAGTATCCGCGACTACACGTTACACATATACAATTGTAACCCTTATTTAATTATTGAATATATTGAACTTCATTTTTGAGGAATTCAATTCTATTAATTCCATACTCACATCACATTTCTATCCTAGAACTAGTATTCCCACAACGATATACTTTAGCCGCTCAAAGTATAACAATTTCTATATAACGTTACGAGAGCCGATAACAATTATCCATTTCCCGATCCACGCGGCGGCCCGACGGTGAAATACACGTCGGCCAGTCCTCGTGTCCCTACATTTCCGAAGTGGCGACCCGTTGGTGAAATACACGGCGGCCAGTCCACAGGTTCCTTCCCTATATGGCGACCCGACGGTGAAATACACGCCGGCCAGTCCATTGCTCCATACCTTGGTGAGGTGGCGACCCGGTGGTGAAATACACGCCTGCCAGTACACAAAACCGAGTCTCCTAATTATATAACCTCGGTCACGCATCACCCGCTTAGCCCTCGGCTCGTAACAATACCAAATATGATATAATTCCGATGATATTTACTTGTGTAATAAACGATGAAAGTTTTGTACGTAAAGAAGGACAGCATAGGAAAGAAAGAGACGGCAAGAGTCGCGGCCGCCGGTACAGTTCAGAGGCCCACGAGTCCGTACAACGTAATGCTAATAAAATACTTTCATCGTTCATTACACAAGTACATATCATCGAAATTATATTATATTTGATATAATTTTCATTAGAAAAATGCCACGAATATATTGGTGAAAGTTCCATGAAAGAATAATGGAAAATCAAGAAGTTTTGTAATTGTATTAATAGTTGTATCACCGATATACTCGACCCAGGATCAGATAATGCGGCATGTTTACACTTTTTGGCGACCGAGGCAGCTCGAGCTTCACGGCTCTTCCGGGGATACTCCGCAGTGGAAGGAGTAGGCCAAGGGACATAGATCGCGATGTTCCGTTGGACTTAGATCGCGGAGTTACTGTACATTGATGTGTAGTTTTGCTCCAAATCTTGCAACTTCCGTTAAATTAAGGAAGTATGCAACTCGGGAAGAACTCTTAATATTGTGTTAATGTAATGTGTATAATTTTGATGCGTTACAATTAATTTATATATGAATATATACAATTATTAATGTGCGTTATTATGAGCGTTCTACGAAATCAACATTTTATTCGTTGACAATCTTTTATCATTGCTTCAGTTAAGTTGAACTTTGTGAAGATTTCATTCAACATTTATGGACACAATGTAAAGTGAAAAGTGAAAAGAGATCGATCCCCTCTTCTCGATAATTCTATAGGGCTGATATTAGAAATCCCGTTGTGGATTTTAAGGAGTAGGCAGGTTCAGTGTTGCCCAACGATTAATTTGTGAAACATTAAAACATTTTTACCTCGCTGGTGCCCCAAATGACAACCAAGGTTAGCATGTATCTGTTCATTTGATACATGACTGACGCGCGCGTCTATGACGTAGGCAATGTATACCTCTGCTGGTCGGATTGCCGCATTTTAGGCGGATTGTTAATTGTTAGTAACTGAAAAACTAAGTCGAAATCGCAGTTTTTAATTTTTCATTTCCATCTTCTATTGTCATGGAGAACCACCCCTTAAATTTTGTCCCGTCTGTAGTCGAACATCCTGTATGTAGAACTACCACATACATACTGCACCATCTCAAATTACATACCAGTACTATTAGTTCTGACATCTATTTGGAAACGATAGAAACTTATTCAAGAACCTAATACTAGTTTTTAATTGTACCATTCAATTTTGCTTTTCAACGTGAAAACGAAAATCAGTTTGCGATTTAAATGAGCTTAAAAAGCAACAACGAACTTATTCAATTATCTGATTTTTATAGTTTTATAATAGTATCATATTGTATTACGTGTATGCAAAATTGTATTGAATATTATTTTATTTATACACGATGCACGAATTATGTTACCAGTCGATAATCAAATTGGTTATTTAGACACATCCATAGCAAACAAACAGACGATTGGAAAAGTCTAAAACGTTTGTGTACACCTAAATAGATTAGAAATTTTTAATTTTCGTATTCTACTCGAGTAAATATTCACACATTTTCTGTTGTAGCTGGCTTACAAATTTAGGTAAAGTTATGAATAATAATATATTGTATATGTAAGATTATAAATAAAACAGTCTAAAATTAAAGTATAAAACTAAGCTAAGTAAATATTAATACAGAATCTTTTGTGTAACTTCTTTTAAGGCTTGTGTGAGGATTGAAATATATTGCAGTATAAATTTAGTTCTGATTTAAATGTAAATTTGAAGGGTCAGATATACTAAAATGTTACCGATTTCTTCGAGTTCGACTATCCTATGCCAATTTTATCTAAAGTTGTCGAATGATCGCCTAAACGAGTTTTAATCTAATATTGGTATTATTTGTGATGAAAAACTACATGAGTCACATTTTAATGAAATTTCAGTTTACATTTTAGCTGACACCTAGGCAGCAAAATTCATGTTTTTAATAGGAAAAAATACACTGATAAAATACTGTTTCTTATAAAAATGGAAATGTAAATCAAATTTCAAATAGTAAAATGTCAAACTGAATATGAATATGATGTAATATTCTTCTCCTATATATTTATTAAAAAACTCTCGGAGAAGAGATGAAACAGTAGTAGAATTTTATAATTAAAATGTTCAATTTTATATGATTTAAAAGATTACCTTGCACAGATTTGAATAATGCGCAGGTCATTTCATTTTTATTGCTTGCTTAGCCATTACCTTTTCAATACTTTTACAACTTTGTTATTTCTATTCGTATAATTATTTTATTACAACTTTATGATTCAGCACATATTCTATTAATCTTTCGTTTGTATAAATTATGCATAGTTGAATCAGTTATTTAACATACATACACAGAAACGGTTTGAGAAGTGTTAATGCAATAAAATGATTATTAGAGGAATTGTTAAGTCTTACTTGATTGCAATTAATCCGGGACTAGCAATGCTATCGTCGATCCCTGGTGGCAAGGAAACCAGATCCAACTTAGGCAGGGCGTATGGTATCGGGAACACGCCAATCAGGCTAATGACAACTGGTTCGAGTTTGTCGAAGAGGTAAATCCCTTGTGAGCGTCTCCTCGAATCAGCCCAGAATGTTGCAACTACTTTGGTGTCTGCTACGAATGTCGCACCCATAGTCTCAATGTGGCCCATCAGAAACGCTAAATTGTGGGGCGAGAGTAGTGGAGATTCGTCGAACGTGTCGACTACCATTGTTGAATCCTCGCTTCAAGCAAAAATATTTCAACAGTTATACAAATAAATATTTAACCCTTTTAGTTCCGAACAACGGTAAACAGTGAACAGAAAAATTGAATCAATGAAACCATTTTTTCAAAATATCATTATGTGTTGTAGGATAGAGGCGAGGATGTATGTATGTGTGCGTGTGTGCGTGAGTGTCCGTTGGGTCCCGCGAATGTCCGTTAGCGGAATCAACGCGACTTTAGGGTAAATGCGATCGACAGACTCGCCGTAAGAATGAACGTGTGCGTGTGTGTGTGTGAATCTCCGTTGGCCCCCACGAATCATGCGATCAGTCGGCGCGAATCGTCCGTTGGCGAGATCGATCGCGCGTTTAACAGAAGACGAACGGCCGAGGCTTCGTCGTCAACGCTGTACGAGGAGAGAGCACTCTCGGTAGAGCTATTAAAGAGGAACGACCTAACGTAGAAATAAATATTATATTAATCCTCCTCAGGCATTTTCCCTCTTACAGGGGGGGAATTATTAAAACAGAGTTCCAAAAATCTCAAGAAATACATGACTTTATATTTATCTTAGCTTGAGAAACGACTAATATTCTAATTATGTTAGGTTTAGTTTACTAGTTATAGTATTTTATGCCTCACTCAGTTATGAACCAATACAGAATACTAACAAAAAGATATATTTAATATTTTGATTAAAGACCTTTGATATAATATATCGATAATGCTACGGCCAGGTGTCTTTCTAGTCATAATGTTCTGGAAGTATAATTTGTACTAGTTTTGAAACTAAAATTGAATTTAACTAGTAGTATTGAAATTAAAACTACAGTATTTCATCGATAATCGTAGCCACCACGGGTCCGGCCGGCGACGATTAAAGTTCAGATAATACTATTCTTTGACTTCTGCCGAACGTAAAAGGACAGCGAAACTCGAGAAGCCACGGTCGCCGAGAAGTGTAACATAATACGGGTCGACTATGTCGGTGTGAAAACAACAATTAACCCAGTGACAAAACTTCTTTATTTTTTAATGGAACTTTCACCAACACATTCGTGGTGTTGTTCTAATGAAAATGATACCAAATAAGATTAAGATGAAAGTTTCGGAAAAATTATTGTAAATATGATCCGAATTATATCGTGTTTGGTATTGTTTTAATCAGAAAAATGACACAAATATATTGGAGAATGTCTCGTAAAAAAGTAAGGGTTTAACTGCGTTTTGGAGAACTCTTTTGTTCAAGATTATTTTATACAATCTTATAGATTTCGACGAGAAAATACCGAAAATAAAAATCTTAATGCGGGGAATTCATTAATTAAAAAGTTATACGCATATAAAGTTGAACACTGTTAAGCCTTTTTGACAGGTTACAGCGCCGCCATATTGATATATTTGCTAGGTAATACACACAAAATAGGCTAAATACTTCCGAAAAAATCAAATTGGTTGGCAGCACAAACACGTACGTAATACGTAATAACACATTTACTAAATCAAAATGCAAAACATTATACCATGGTCGGGCCCGGCCTTCTCCGCTCCCACGACGACCTAACCCCAAACCATCTTGGACTGTACCTTCTTTTTGAAATCCTGTATGTGATTCTGTATATTTTAATTACTGGACACCGAAAACGACCGATTCCATTATTATTGTTATAAATTTTCATTTCGCACCGATGAGTACGACATTTTTTAAATTTCCGCAACAATCCACTATCCTGAGCCCAAGTAATTGCTTCTTCTTTACTACTTGGCATGTCTCTAAAGTTAAAATTTCTAATACTTGAACTAGCCATTTCAAAATCAACAATAAACTTATTAATAATTAATTTGTGAAAAACCCCTGAAATTTTTTATGTTTACAAAGTATGTGTAACCACTGAATTGCTATCTAGCACATACGCTCAGTACTATTTAGCCAATCTCGCAAATATACCATACTATCTAACACATGCGCTGAACACTCACGATCTATCCAGCGCATGCGCCGGACAGACCTACCTACCTCTGCCACTCAACGAATATCCAATATGGCGACGCTCTAACCTGTCAAAAACGCATTAAACTGCTCATTTTTACACGCGTATAACTTATAAACCAGTGAATCCCTAACAATCATACACACATTTTCGGAATGTCTTCATCGATATCTACAGGATCACATAAAAAAAAGTTCAAAAAGGTTAAGAACACGGAGTTCTCCAAAACGCAGTCGAGCCAAAGTAAGTAATAGTAAAAAAGTTTTTTTTATTCTTACGCCCGAAACTTTCATCGTCCATTACTTAAGTAAATACCATCGGAATTATATCTTATTTATGAAAATATATTGGTGAAAGTTCTATCAAAAAATAATAAAAAATAAAGAAGTCTTGTCATTGGATTAGTGGTCTCACCGATATACTCGACCCGTATTATGTTACACTTCTCGGCGACCGAGGCCTCTCGAGCTTCACGGCCCCTGACGGGGTATACTCCGCGGAAGGGGGGATTGTTTTGCGACGATTATTGTTCAGAATTTCATGACAAGTAACGATGAAATACTGTATATCATATTTGATAGGGGGAGCTCCCCCAACGCCGGACGTCATCTAATACCGGTCAGTAGCTATATCTTTAACATTTAAAACTTTACCGAGCTGTTGTAATGCATAAACTGTAAACGATCAAAAACAAACAATAATTACGTTTTATCACGATCCTGTCGTATGTGCACAGTTGATTTTTACGGCTGACAAGATTCCGATGCATGATACAAATTATAAACTGCTATATCTATTCATTTTTGTGATTAGGAGACGTGTGTGTTGTGTTATTATATCTTTTGATAAGTATCGTTTAAATGATCGTTCTTGATTGCGCATAGATTGTATTTGTTAAAAATAATTTTCGTTGATGCATAAGCTGTCTCCTAGTACCGGACAGAACAAGTTCCCCTATTGTCGGACAGTACAAATCACAGTCTTGCATATAGCTGTTTGTACTACTATTTATGATTTTGGTTGCAGTGATTAAAAAATACAACCATGCAACATGATTAGTAAGAACATAGGTTAAAGGAAACATTTTAAAAATGAACTTCAGATTGCGGGAACACTAAAACCAAAACACATGAACTAGTGGATAATCTGCGTAGTTTGTTTAGAAAATAGTAAAGAACATTGGATTCAGGTTCCGAAAATGAACCCACAAGGATTGTTACTATGTCCCAGAATGTTTTGACTACTTTACTTGCGGTCGTTACAAAATATTAGTAAGTCTGAGTGTGTCCTGTGAAAGTGGCACTTCATGATTTCTTAAATACATATAACTTTAAGTAGTATTAATAAGTATAATGTTAAGATAAGGTAATCATGACAGAAATGTCGATTATTTTCACATTAATTTAGTTTCTAATATTGTTAATATCTAAATACTGTAAAACAAAACAATTGAAGTATTATATTTTTCATTTTTTTAAGAAAAACCTTAGCTGTCCGACGATAGGGTAACTTCCTGTATTCTGTTCTGTCATCTCTATGAGAAAGAATAAATGACGTACGTGTCCCTTGAAGTTCTCAAAGGCATATTTGAAAGGACACTCATTTCTTTGGGATGTGTCACGGATACGTAGAAAGCAACCTTCTGATCTGAATCTTCGAAAACTGGAAAAAGATGTTTAGCCCCAAAACGTTTTAACTTGGTTCCCATTAACCACCTATGAAGATAAACAGAAAAATTTGCAGTTTAAAAAATTAAACGATTTGAATCTATAAAATTATAAGATAATAGATTTTTGACTGAATTTGTTATGTTTAAGTTAATTGGACAACATGGAACATATATGTATTTTTGTTTTAAATATTGGGTTATAACATTAATTCGTTTGGTCATCTTCAATATCATCCCTTAATTTATTAACAAATTCGAAAATAACAATCAATAAATTATCCAATTATTGACTATAATTAGATCTTATTTATATATATATATATATAAAATTCAACAAATTAAATTCTAAATCGTTAAATTTAGAATATATTTGTATTTGCAACTAGATTAATTCACAATATTATGTTACAACCCAGTTCAATCTACAAATGATATACAGTTTGCACAGCATGCAATATGTTCGATTTAAATGAATATATGTACATACGATTATTTTCATAAGTATTGAAAGTGCGAAATTTAGACAAAATGTTGCATTGTTCTTTTCCATGGCCGAGAGGCTGAAAAATAATCTTATCTATCTACATAATATATTTAAAAACTGAATGGGACATCCATTAAACATAATTGCGTAAGAATAAATAGAGTCCATTGTTAACAATATATAAACACATTTCTTTTCCTGTACAAGCTCTTTTGAATTAGCTTTTAGTTTCGTATAATGCGAATGTACATAAAGTGGCCTTCTTATATAAGTTCACGTGCAGTTTTTTCATTCTACTAGGTTTTGTAACTTTTACTATAGTCTAGTTACAAAAGCAAAACTCACAATTTAAATAACACTTTGAAGATATTGTTTAGTATTATTATTAATAACGTTCGTAGTACTACAATAGTAATTGAGACAATTAATTGAGACAAATCATATTAAATTACACTTTTATAAGCATTAATAAATTAAATATTTCTTGATTATACTTCTAATTAATGTACAGGTATTATCCGATTAAATTCATTTTTGTAATTTACGCAAACCATATGTCTTATAACAGATGTTTGCAAAATGAGAAATAAATAATTTGTTATTATAAGATATAAAATAAACAATTGTGGATAAAGTGTGTCCGACAAATGATCACATAAATGCGTTATTCATCGTAATATGATAAATGTATCAGTACAACATGTTAGAAAGTAGTATAATGGAGAGTGGAAAAGTATGATTAATGGTACTAAACGTGTAATAACTTACTGTTCCTGATCAGAAGTAGTATAATTTGCAATAAAAAATGCATCTTCGTCGATCTGCACTTCATAATCGATTTTCAGTGAATAAAATCCTTGTTGAATTGGTTCCTCAACGGATATTGTATGAATTTCTTTATTATCGTCTATTGAATAGTCGGTAATTTCTATTTCTGATAACAAAACTTCTGAGACATCAAATCCTGAGTTTAAAATGTAAGATCCATTTGTACTATTAACGTTATCATTGATTGGAAGTGTCGTAGACACTTCAACGAATGTCAAATTTTCAGACGAAAGTTTTTCATTTTGTTCTATAGGAACGGTTTCATTCGTCGTTACTTTTGAAACAACGACGTTCTCATCGAAGTGTGTATGACGAGTAACTGAAATACATACATTGTTTACAATCGTTGCATGATATTGATTTCAATAAAATGATTCAAGCAAATTTTTCAAGCCAATTACTTAAACAATCGGTTAAACCCAGATGTTTAAGCAAGTTTCCAAATATTCCTTATACAATTGAATGGTCATGTGTATTATAAAACTAAACATATAGTATTACAAAATCACGTAACAAAAAACTAAAAAGTTTAAATTAAATTATATGAATCAAAATATTTTTGTCAATGATTACAATATAGTCATGTTAGTTGACAAAAACCAAAATCTCATTGTCCTTTTGTCAAACTCCTAGTTTTTATGAAATGTGACAGTTTGTGAGATAATGTACAAGACTTGAAATTACAAACAACTTATATGATATAAGAAATATTTATTCTATTAATTATCTTGAAAGATTTCATATAAAATTTATTTATTAAAATGTACAAATCTTCTATTATTATGAAGATTTAAATATGCATTTTATAATTGAACCATTCATAAACCAAATCGATTAACTAGCTTTCCACATTTTGAATATTATTCCTAAAGGCACTGGTGGCCGATCGATATGAAATTTGGAGCATGTTATGAAAAGTGTGGAAGGATCCCAAATATAAAATGTTAACTTCGGGAATCCACCCGTTTAAAAGATACAGACACTTTAGTGGAAGCCGCTCAATCACTGTAATCATTTGCTTCGGACACGTCATCGTATTGTCTCACGAATTTGTTTAAGTAGAAAGTCGTCTATTGTTTGGGGGGGGGGAGGGGCTACCGCCCCCAAACACCGTCCCCGCCAAGGAAACTAACCCAGAACAACTCCGATTAGTCTTTCAGCACGCACCACGATACGACTCGAACTGTCTCACATTTCCCTAAGCATCGCGTTTTCAACGAAAAAAACATAAACAGATCACACCACACCATCACTCATGATACACACATGCATACATATCCCTCAGGCATTCTTACATTGTTGCCGAATGTAGCGTCCAAAGCGTCGAAAATCTATTATGACGGATTTATAATTGAGAACCTGTATCTTTTAAACGCACAAATTTCCGAAGCTAAAATTGTATATCTGAGGTTCTTCCCTATCCCTCACAATACCCACCAAGTGTCATCTCGATCGGTCATCGATGCCTTTCGGAAGTACAGCCGTAAAGCCGGTCGTAGTGTGATTCTACGGGATCGGATCGGTGGAGATTTGTAAAAAAAAAGTATAACTCTCGTCACGAGGAACAAAAGTCTTACAGGAACAATAGGTCACAAATGTACCGTTCTCTAGAAAAATGCCTTCAGTTTCGTAAACTACATTATTTCATATATCTACAGGGTGTCCCAATATTGTGTACAACTATAGAAGGGATGATTCGACATGAGAAAATAAGTCGAAAATACGGTATAAATTGTTTTTGAATCCAGGCTTTGTTTTCGAGAAAATCGAATTTGAAAATCCGCCAAATTCACCTAGCGTTTGTAAGAAGTAGAACTGGTAGGCCATGAACACAAGCGCCAAAAGATTTCTATTTAATAGAACGCTTGTTTGTCGAACTTTCAAACCCTAATTTCTTGACAACGAAGCGTCAAATGAAAAAATTATTTTAGGCTTATTTTAACACGATTCTCTTCACGTGTATACGATCTTGGCACATCCTGTAGACATATCGGATGAAATAGTTTACTATACTTTTAAATCATTTTTTCAAGAGAACGATTCGATGCAATACAATGCAATGGAAAAAAACATTTACCTTGAAGGTCAAGGTCGACATTTTTTGCACGGTCTTTTTTATACCAATCTCTACCGATCCAGAGGTGTAGAATCATGCGACGACCATCTTTACACTTATATTTTATGCAAGGAGATGCACCTAACTTGTTCATCTCGAATAATGATTTATCGGTACAAATTATGACAATTGTGAGACATGGAATTTAGATGGCAACTATTGTGCATAATGTACAGAGTTACCGTCATGTTGGTACCATATTATTGAACGGACATTTAATGGTATATTTTCTAACCAAATTGATAAGGTTTCTGTAATAAGGTTGAATATTTCTACCCTGTTAATTTCCGTGAATAAAATAAGGTCCAATTATTGAATAGCCAAGTGTACCGCACAAAACATTAGCACTCTATGGTCGCTGATCCTCAACTTCCCGGAGCCAATGAGGACTGTATTCTGCCTAATAATGCATATTTCTGAAATTATCTTACCCGCGGTTGGTAAATCTTGCTTCATCCATAAATAAAGCATTTTGTAAAAATGAATTATTATTATGTATCTGATTCAGAAACCACTGATTTCACTTTTACTAAATTTCATTTTGGATCCCTTTCGTTCGACAGTACATGATGGTGATAAACATTGTCACATAAACACCGCCGTCTTTTGCTTATCACTTTGAGAGATACATAGGTCTTTCAACGCGACTTTACGCGGATCAAACTTTCCATAATATCTTGTTAACTATTAGGTTTAGGACGTAGGAAGGCATACTTTTGTACTCAGAATTCGATACTCTGTCGTTTCCTGGTATAAAAAATTAGTTCATTCCATCTAAAAAAATCAAGTTTATCTTGAAAGTTTTGAAACGCATCCACCCACGAAAACACACGTATCTTATAAGATGTGCTCTTTAGTGCCATTTAAATTCCGTGTTTCAAAATTGTCCTAATGTGTACCGTTAAGTCATTATTCGAGGTGATCAAGTTAGGTGCCCCACCCTGTATATTCTGTACACTGTTTCATCAATTTTCCCTACTTTTTATGTTATACAGTTAATTGATTTGGCAAATGAGTGGCTCTCAATCAATTAACATGCACTGTTCTCTTTCACTGAATTTTGTAGTTATTTTCTCCGTTACCTTTCCTTCGTCGTCTCTTTTTTAAGCGTGGTTTGTTGTCTCGCTGTTCCACCACTGCCAATTTATAGCTAGATACTGTGATGTTCTTCGCGTTTAAAGACAATTTAGTTAAACCAGTCATGTCGTTCACTTGAAACTCGATAACTGCAGAACCTTTCAGCGACGACACGCTGTTTATGTAAATCATTGGCATTAATTGTAGACGATATTTTAAGGGATGAATAAAAGGCGAGGTCAGAATCTCTGGAATATTATCCGTGTCCTCGATTTCGTCGTTCAGCAAATCCATGGAGTCATAAGGCTGCATTAATGATTTTAATACATCTCATAATTATAGTAAAATTTATGATTAGACCAATTTTATTATTACATTACTTTTACTTAAATTTTTGAATAAGTAAATTGATATTTAGTTCATGCAAAATAACTTGTATTTCGCTTTTACATACAGATAATCCTATGCAATCTGTAAACTCTTAATTATATGTGGACAACCATTGTGTAATGAAGACAGCATAATAATAGTATTATGAATATATAAAGAGTCACAAAAAAGCGATATTTAAGATTAAATTATTCATATTGTTGTAGAAATTAATACGAGATAGTACAAGTTAGGATTCTTGTACTATGCGCTAGATTGAAATACTTTAAATATTAATAGAAGAAGATAAAATTATTTTAATATTGAGTATTTTAAAAAAAGATTAAGTAATCATTGCAAAAAGGTCATTATACTCCGATTTTGATGAAATTTAAATATGTTATAGATTTCGTCGTTTTAAACAACTTTTTCCTTTTCCAATATAGGGGGATTGCTTTTGGTTTTCGAGATGTTTTCAAAAAACTATTGCTAATACTATATTGAATTTAACGTATTGTTCTGCGCTCTATGTCAACGTAAGGCTGCTCCAGTGCGGCGTCTGTTTACTTATTTTGTAAACACGTTGTGGAAATCAGAGAAAAACAGGGTTTAACTTTATATATGGTGAGCTTTCAATTTTGAAAGAGTACTCCTGAATTTTCGTATGCGTGGTCACGTCGGCCTAACGGCCAGCCATCTGCGCTCCCTCCGCGACCTAACCACAACTCATTCTATTCGCATGATTTTTCCATTACTAGATCAAATTCTGAATGACAGCTACAATACAAAGATTATGCGAATAGAATGAGCTGTGGTTAGGTCGCTGAGGGTGCGGAGAGGGCCGGCCGTTAGGCTGTCCCGATCACACATGCAAAAATCGAAGAGTAGTCTTTAACCCTTTCGCTTACAATATCGTCTGAGAGACGCGATGAAGATTCTGAACAGAGTTTAATAAAGATGTATGTTATTAATTTCCTTTAAACCGAAATATAATTCTATTTTGTTGTTGTTAATGTACAGCCATTGGAGAACATATAGACATGCAATAGATATACATTTTCTCCTTTTCCTAAGAAATTATGAACTACAAAGAAATTCTAATCACGAAAACCGTAAAATAAATCGTAAGGCAAGGGGTTAAAAATTGAAAGCTCACCTTATATATGTATTACCAGAGTGAGACCCTGTTTTCTCTCTCATCTCTACAGCGTGTTAACAAAAAAAAAGTAAACAGATACAGCGCCGGAGCAGCCTTACGTTGCCACGGAGTGTGCGAGAATACGGGACATTCAAAAAAAGTATTAGCAATAGTTCTTTGCAAATATGTCGAAAACTAAAAGCGACCCCCCCCCCCCCATATTGGAAAAGGAAAGAATTGTTTAAAATGTGTTGCTGCATAACATATTTAAATTTCATCAAAATCGGAGTATAAAGAATACAGAAAATTCAATATAGTATTAACAATAGTTTTTTGCAAATATCTATAAAACTAAAAGCGACCCCCCCTATATTAGAAAAGGAAAAAGTTGTTCAAAATGTGTTGCTACACAACATATTTACATTTCATCAAAATCGGAGTATAATGACCTTTTCGCAATAATTACCAAAGATTACTATTCAAGTACTATACTATCAAAACATTCAACGTACTAACTAAATATTTTGTTGACCAAGATATACACAAGTATTACACTTATATTATAATTATTTAAATCCTTAAGAAATAATTAAGTTTTGCCGAAGTATTTAAATAGAGATTAAGGTACCAGTGATTGTTGTGTAGCAAGAAGGGATTAACAAGCCTTCTCTTCTTGCTAATAATAAATGCTGACTATATTCTGACGTGATTTTGATTAAACGAATATGATTATTCAGCATCACAATTAAAATTTAAATTAATATTAAAAATACAGTGTTTTAGTTCTGTAGTATGATTTTTACTAGTGGTAAATCTCTTATAGATAGTTACATATGCTGTTTGATTCCTGTACTTACCTTTTTCTTTGGTAAAGAATTTATGTACCATCCGAGGAATCCCGCAGCAACGACACCAATTATGAAAACTACAATAATTGCAGCTATCTTTGTGTATGATAGGAACCAACCATCGTCTCTTTTATACTCAATATCATCACAAGTCATAAATTCCACCGGACCGCCACTGAATTGTGGCATCGTAACAGCTGTGAAAATAATTGAAGAATTTTATTTTAATTCGTTCAATACCAACACCACCGAAGAAAGCAAATGTAGATGCAAAACGAAAGAGTACACTATTTACAGAATAATGGGATCAAAATTGTAAAATGACCAGTCGATAATTATTTTAGGTACTTGAATAAGTTTCTATCTTTTTTTTTTGTTAAATAATGTTTCTTTGTTTGAACAGAAAAATAGAGAATATTTTATTCAAAGTTTTTTCCATCCTTAGCCTACCATAACTCTTCCACTTTTTGAGTAATACATAAGTGGATTCCACGATCGATAAAATTTGGTTCGTGTGATGTAATCCAATCATCGAGCCATTTTTTTATGTCTTCATAAGAACTGAAGTACTGCTGCGAAAGGCCATACTGCATTCATTGTAATAAATGGTAATCTGATGGGACAATATCTGGTGAATATGGCGGGTGTCGCAGTATCAAATATTCAGACATTCAAACATTCATGCAGTTTCAACGCCTGCTTGACTGGTTTTGCAACCTGTGATCTAGCATTGCCATGCTGTAAAACCACTCTGTCATGTCTTCTTGCATACACTGCACGTTTTTCTTTCAATGTTCGACTAATCGTGAACCATCATTGCTAATCGTTATCGAGAACAATTTCATATTTAAGTGTCTAACATGAATCATCATCGAGTAATGCTTCCAATTCTTCATCTTGGAATTTCTTTGATGGACCACAGCGATCCGTGTCTTTTACATCGAAATTATCATTTTTAAATCGTTGAACTAATCGCTACAATTTATTTCGAATGACGCATTGTCACCATAAACTTCTACAAGCCAACTATGTCTTTCAGATGCACTTTTCTTTAAAGTGATATAATACAACAGCACCTCACGCAAATGCAGTTTTGCCGGCACAAAATTCGACATTTTCAATGTACAGTAGAATTCCATTTATATGAACCTGTCGGGTGACACGTTGGTTCACATTATCTGGAGGTTTATGTAATTGGAGTTCACCTACCTCCCGCTACTGACTATGATGTTTCGTTCATTTAATAGGAGCTAACGTTCACACACAGTCGTGGACAAAATTAAGTGGACAGAACATAAATTCTGAATAATCTCTATTTTCATTTATTGTGTTATAAATTTATTGCAGATGTTTAACATGAAAAATGTTTATACACAACGAAAGAATTTATTTAGTATGTAAAAGCATAAATATAATGTATCTGTTAGTTTTTATGCATACTTGTTTGTATGGGTGTCTTTGAGACCGTGGACAAAATTAAGTGGACGCAGAGGACATTCTGTGTTGGGACGGAAAAAATGTAAACAAACGTTTGGCTCTCGCATTATGCGGTGTCATTCGTCCTCAGTAGACATTGAACTTTTGTTTAAACAAGATTAGAAATATAAACCGAGCATGTCTAAGAGACGAGAAGAATTTCCCCTTGCACCTGCGAAAGTTAATTGTTACAGAGTGCAAAAATAAACTAAGTTATCGTAAAATGGCTGAAAAATACAAAGTTTCTAAGAGTAGAGTGCATACAATTTATCACAAGTATTTACAGTATGATACTGTTGAAAATTTAATCGGTCGAGGACGAGAACGTAGCACAAATTCATACGATGATAGACAAATTGTAAGAGAAACTCAACGTATTCCATCGATAACATCACGAAATATTGTTGAAACTGTACAATTAAATATTTCTTCAAGAACTGTGAGACAAAGATTAAAAGAAGTTAATCTGAAGAGTTGTTTATCTAGACGCAAGCCACACATTAGTAAACTTCATAAAAAGAGACGTTTAGCTTTCGCAAAAAAATATGTAAATAAGCCATTATTATTTGGGAAAAAAATTATATGGAGTGACGAGAGCAAATTTGAGTCATTAAATTAAAAAAAAGAGAACACGCGTATGGAGAAAACCGAATGAAGCTCTCAAGAAGCAGTATGTGTTGCCTACCATCAAACGTGGAGGGGGATCCATAATGGTATGGGGATGTTTTTCTTGGTATGGGTTGGAAATTTAGCATCCATCCATGGCATCATGAATGCAGATATGTTTGTTGAAATTTTAAATGAAAATATGGAATAGTCAACCCTAAAAATGGATTTCGATGAGAGATGGATGCTACAACGGGATAATGATCATAAGCATACGGCGAAGAAAACGAAAAAATTTTTATAAGATTGTGGGATAGATGTTCTCTATTGGCCTCCACAAAGTGCAGATCTTAATCCTATAGAAAATTTATGGAGCTTATTAGATTCGGAAATACCATTAGGAAGACGTCATAATAAAACAGTATTTTTAAACGAGTTGCAAATAAAATTTCAACAAATTGATCGAAGTTACCTCCAAAAACTTGTGGAAATCATCCCACGACGATTAGAAGCAGTGATTAAAGCAAGAGGTTACAATACCAAATACTAATTGCTTATTTTCTAAATATTTATAAAGTGTCCACTTAATTTTGACCACCAAAAATTGTATAAAATTTTGATTAATGATAATATATTCTATTATATTAACTTTTATTATTGATATTGTTGTTTATTTCATTAAAGTACACTTTGTTAACTTAAATGTACCGTACAATTCTAGTTTATTAAAATTATGTTTTAAATTGCGTTGATTTTTTGTTGATCATTAGACCTGTCCACTTAATTTTGTCCACGACTGTAAGAAGACTTCTCTCAGCTAGAGTCCAGTTAACCAGTCACTGATAAAATTTATGTAAACGGAGTTCCACTGTAATGAAAATAATTGCTGTTTACGCTAGATTCAGATGTGACATACTAAAACTTAAAGCTTGCTTATAGTACTATCACATTTCCGATACATCATCTCAAATTTCACACGAGTACTATTAGTTCCGACATCTATTAGTAAGCGGCAAAATCTTCTTCAAATACCTAATAAAATGGTTCAGACGAAAGTTGCAAATCTTCAGGCATAAGATAAAAAGTGAGCAATATGGAAAAATTAATATACAGAATAGTCAAAAGATGAGAGTGAGCTTCGTGAATCAAAGAAATTAAAAAAGAAGACATTGTACATATATTTAAGTTATTGCGTTCCAATTTAAAGGTTGTGGAAAGTTTTTGCTAATACGCTCAATATGCCACTTGTTAGTGTGGGAAAACTTTGTATTCCCACTATTTTGCAATTATGCAACATAAATTGAATGGAATATGTATAATTTCCAATTTTGTTCACTCCGACTATAACATATCGTTAAAATGTCAAACTTGTTTCTGTATGTGAGCTACAGTGTATTTTGTCCACCTTGTGGCTCATCTGTGATAGATAATTCATCTAGTATTAAGAAATCAATGAAAATTGCTATACTTAATTCGAAATGACTATAGAGGTGTGCTAAATAATACTGACCACGCGTAATTAGACTAATTATGATTAAAATGAAATTTGTAACAATTAATTTATAGTATGAACAGTTTTTAATCGGGGAAGGGTGGAATCTGGTAAGGGAATGCATAAGGAGAAAGAAAAGTTAAAGACGCTAACTGCAAAAGAAAGAGAAGATTACTGAATAAGGATTGAATGCAGCAAAAAAGAGTCACAGCAGAGGCAAGAAACGGGAGTAGACATTATAGAAATGTTGAAAGAAAGAGACACGGACATCCAACAACAAGTGCAATATAAAAAGCTGAGAGACTCTTGGTACAATCAAAGGTACGAATATATTAAGCCTATGAATTTAATCGAATATTTATGAAAGAAAGGGAAAGTAGGAATCCAGCAGCTAATAGCACTGTCCAACGCATTGCAACTTTTTTTTGACGTTTCGATTCTTACTATGCGATTCTGGTAGAGTTTTTCGCGCTGATTCCGAATCTGTTTTTAATTTTTCTCCTAGGCGCACGGTTTTTGAGAAATTTGAGTTTGAAAGAAAGACATATTCTTCAACTTTGAACGAATATTGTGATGTTATTATAAAAGATATTTAATTGTTCTTTACAGCAAAAGATTCTGCAGACTTTCCATTGTTTACTAAACAGAAATTATACATTTAATATGTATAAATAATTAATTTAAAATTTTTTAATATTTCGTAAGAAAGACCATTATATGTAACTTTAAGGTTGCAGTGAGGTAAAATATGTACGTGCACATGCAACAGGTATAAAGTTAAACAGAGAGATGAGAAGATATACGGGGTAGGGCGGAATACGTAATACATTCGGTCAGGACGGTGACTTCTACATAAAAACATATGAAAAGCGTGAGGTTTAACATTTTTTCATGCAAAGCTTTGTTTTCACGAAAATAGAGTTTGAATATACAGCGAACTCGAGGATCTTTAAACTCGATTTTCTCGTAAACGAGGCGTCAAACGAAAATATCTTATGTTTTCTCGATTTATTTTTGCATGTAGCATCACTCCCTGTCCGGTTATTCTACGATTTCCGCTCCACCCTGTATAAGCTGGAGAAGGTTGCTAATAATGTACCACATCAGAAATTTTAGGTATTCGGGGAATTGTACTTTTTGTTGTAATGCGCCAAGAAGATAATTTATATGCAGTGACTCGGATAAATATTTGGAAATTTTTAACAGGACTATAACTTTTTAAATATTGGACCACACGACCTGTGTTCAGTCCCTGAACAACATGTATTTCAGTCAATCATTCATATTTTCGACAATATCTAACTTTCGCCAAACACACACCCTGCGACCGAAGATGCAGCGACCGCGCCCGACCCCCTGCAAACTACATGAGACCAAACGATGGCACACCTGATTCGTGCGCTACACGAACACCAAAAAGATATAAATACCGGACATTTTTCACACCGAAGTAATTTAGAAAGGACACTTGAAACGAAACTCAGCTCGACAATACTGTACAATAGCACGTCAAACGAAGCGCAGCACAACAAGACTATACAATTGTTAAATACATTTACTGATTACCAAAACCAGTGTAATACATTTACTAAAGCGAACAAGTAATCCTGGGCTATCACGCTCGTGGACTTGACGCAACAACCTGAATTGTTTTGAGAAGTTAGAAGAGTTAGTACATGATGTGAAGAAGAAATTTTAAAAAAATCGCATTTGGTCTGAATTGCAGAGTAAATACTAAAACTTGTCTTTTACAGCTTTTTTATGTGCGCTTATATTGAAAATTTCAAAGCTGCGCTTTGTAGATCGGTGTCAGTTATACATATTCTGAAAACCTTATCAAAATTGGTCAATGTTACAATGAGCTACAAAATTTAAAGGTAAAAATTGCAGTTTTTCAGGATTTTCGGACTCTTAGCTCTACTTAGTCTAAAGATTCTTACATGTTCCAATGACTGTGCTTTTTTTTCGCATCAACCCATTTTGATGAAATTTTCAGAATATGTATAATTAACACAAATCTACAAAATGTATTTCTTAAATTTTCAATACAGGCTCACATGAAAAAATTGTAAAATGCAACTTTTAGTATTTTCTCTAGAGCTTCGACCAATTTCAATTTTTTCAAAACTTTTTTCACGTCATGCAGTAAACTAATTGTTCTAACTTTTCAAGAAAATCCAAGGCGTATGGTAAAATATATCACTGTACATAAAATGACTTATTATTTATATGTCAACCTCTACTTACAAAACCGTACATTACTGTTTAAACATTTTTTGGTGATCTATAGAACGTTTTTTGTACTTCGAAATAAATATGAATGAACTGCGCAAACAATGGAAAATTAACGGAGAATATAGGAGATCTAATCAATACACGAGGAAATATAGAATTTAATTATTTTGAAAAATGATATTTATTGTTATATAATTGGCAAAAGTTACATTACACCCAGCTTAAGAGCGTACTAAGTATTCACCTCTTCAGTATGGATAATGGAAAGTAACAAAAATATGTGCTGAACAATGAAAAAAAAGATAACTCAACGAGGAGAAAAATGTAATTTTTTTCTTCTTGTTGAGTTATATTTGTTCTTATATTCTTCAAATAAGTTCGGTCAGTATTCAATAACAATTGATAAAGAAAATAGCGTGAAGACAATTCTAAGATTAGAGCTATTTATATGTACTGAATAGTGATAACATAGTGAACATAATATGGCAAAGTCATTAAATTAACTGAGGACTAAGTGCTTTAGAAAATATCTTTTTACTTATGGATTATCAATGTAGATATACATACGTTCGATGTAGAATGTATCAATTACATAATCATTACAGTAAATAAAGTAGCTGTGAAGTTTGTTACATAAAACATTGACACCAATTCGTATATTTTTGTAAAATACAAATGCTTGTCGTTACAACGCGATGCTTTCCTACTTATTCTATATTAATCATAATAAGTAGGAAACCCAACCTTATGTCATACATATGTAAGTCTTTTCACCATTTGAAGTATTTTTCCAAACAATGGATGGCATTTATGACAAAAATGGGCACATGTAATTTCAAACAGTAGAAAAATTAAAAGACTGAAAAGATTAATACATTTCTTACATTTTGTGAAAACTATTAAAAATAAAAACATATTAGGTTCCCGTGTCTTGCAATGGATGTTAACAATTTTCGTTTTGTATAAAAATCCGCAATCCACTGATCATTACTGTATGTCAGGCATGTCCAGAAATAGCTCACTTGGAGGCAAATTCAAGGGAGACGCCTACTTCTCCCGCCCGCGCGTCTCGCTCCCCGTGGCGGCCGTAGTCCTCCGAGCTCCTCAGACCCGTGTCTACCGCTTGCAATATGCGCCGCGTGTGGCGCGTTGGGGCGACTCTCGGACCCAGGGTAGACACGGGTCTGAGGAGCTCGGAGGACTACGGTCACCACGGGGAGCGAGACGCGTGGGCGGGAGAAGTAGGCGTCTCCCTTGAATTTGCCTCCAAGTGAGCTACTTCTGGACATGCCTGCTGTATGTTCTTGTTCATAACATCCTCTTATCATAAAAAAATGATGTAGCAATTGACACTTATCTGTAAAACGTATTTTTAAAATTTTGAATATACGTAGGTTCAAACAAAAAAATTGTTAGATGCAACTTTTATCACATCCTTCGCAATTTCGACCAATTGGAATTTCTCCAAATGTTTTTATACCAGCTAGTAAACTAATTCTTCTGATATGTAAAATTATATTTTAAAGTGTGAACGAACATTTTTTTCACTGTCTGTGGGTACTCACATTCTGACATATTCTAGATTTTCCGATTTAAGTTTTTTACATGCGCTGTATCGAGTGATAAATTCTACATATTTTGATTACATTACATTTTTTGACATGGTTGTGATAAAGTGTTAATATTTATTTGCAGATTGATAAAACGAATAAACCGGATGAACTCTGAATAGTTCTAAATTGATGTATGAAATGTGTTATTCAGGTACATGTATACATCCTCGTGTAATCGAATATACGAAATATTTAATTAAATTATTTAAATGTACATGATATGTATATGCATTTATGCAAACTACGCTACATATAATGTACACACAGTATGTCACATAAGGTACAAGTAGAGTACAATATCGATTCTCGATATCTTGTTGATACTGAATGATCCATTGATAATGTCGTTAAAGTATCGTTAAGTACATAAGTCATTTGTTCAATGTAAAAATAGTCAAAATTACATGAGTTACGAACATTTTTATGGTGTATGTTTTGAAAAAAAATATTTTGACCGTTCCCATAACTCCGCGTCTTCAGCAGATCGAATACAAAAAAGGGAGGAAGTATATTAATCAACATGAATATGCCTACGATGAATAAAAATGAACTAAGAATCTTGATTATTTACAAAATGACGGCATTTACAACTCTAATTACAGATTTTTAAAATATTTTACCGCCTTTAGCACGTTAAAATAACAAGAAATAACAAACGAATTGCTATGAGCTACGAACATCACAAGACGAGAGCTGTAGCGCCTGCTTGTAAATATTCCCATGGTAGAAACAGGTTTCTTTTTGCCCTGGGCACTGGATGGGCCACTTTCTCTAACTTCGAGGAAAACTTTCACCGCGTCAAGGGTACTTCGCTAGAAGCGGTTTAGGTTTTTTTTTTACTATCGCACTTCCCCTTGCACGTGCCGATGACGAGGCCGCAGCACTCGCCAGATGACCGGAAGTCCCTGAATCTGGCGGCACGGTTGGACTCCGACCTCGCCACGAGCCACCCCCTTCGTCATCCGCCGCATGATCGTAACCACCCTTGCCGGCCTCGGGCCCGGTTTCAGAGTCATCTCTCCCATGCACACTTACAGGAGTAGGGAGAAAATTGGGAAAGGGAAGGGAGGACCGAGGCTTTAAGGGCGACAACTCTCGGCCCTCCGAGACACAATTGCATCATACTTTAGACAGATTGCAGTCAGAAAGCGGTCACACTTTGGTTAGATCTTAGACTCCGATAAACTCGTTCCTGCGCACAATTCCATTTTTGATACCACCGCGCTTGTTAATAACCAGTTATTATACTTTTAATAAATTGTTGTGTTTTAACTTGTGTGGTTTAGTCCTTCACGTACGTGAAGGTGGTCCTTCGAGGTAGTGTGTCGTTCATTACCTTAGTTGGCACACCACGTGCAAATACATCAAAGCCCGAACGATTACATAATCGACCACGGGCCAAAACAAGAGCTTAAGGGTGAAAGTCGCAGATATTCGGCCTTTTCAGGGAATTTCGCCCCTATGTGATCAGCTTTAAATGTTTGTACCTCATAACAACGTTAATCGAGTTCGATGAAACTTTGTACATGTGTATAACTTGCCTAGACCTACGAAAAGCGTCTTTTAAATTTTCATTACAGACACAGATAAAAAAGGTAAAAATTGTGATCTTTACTTTTTTCGTCGCAATTCCGACCAATAGCAATTTTTGGAAACAATTATTTACACGCTGCCCAGTAAACTAATCCTTCTAACATCTCAAAAAACTGAAGCTTTTTAGTTTTATTTTAACAAAGTTATTGTAGTGTAAAGTGTGTCCGAAAATTAATTCGGGCCACCGTATATAATCAATATAAACTTACAAACATGCTGTCTGTAATCGGGACAAACCAAAATAAATAGATTTTAATGATCAATTGTTACGCCTTACAATTTATTTCCGCAACTTCTACCTTTATTCTCCTGAACGATATCTTATCGGTATTAGCGATATATCAAAGTATTGGTAATATATCGATATTATCGATATATCAAATTAATGATAATATATCGATATTATTGATATATCAAAGTATTGATAATATATCGATATTATCGATATTTTTGTCGATAACAGTATCAATAGTCACACTTCTAGGTGAACTTCGCCGCCATTGCCACTGTGCTGTCCAGCGTCTCACATTATCAAACACTGATAACACTTGAAATGAAAGCTAATTTGTCAAAATAAGTGTCAGGAAAAATTTGAATAAATTATCATAAAACTGCATTCTAATAAGTATTGTATATGAGCCTGTACTGTCTGGAACAGAATTAAGTAAACAGGTAACGCAAATGGTTAATATACAATTCTAATCCGTGCAGATGGCATGATAATAATAGAGTAATGAACAAGACAATTGTGTTTAATAAACAACACATAGTAAAGTAATCGAACGTAATAGATCGAACCTTGCACCAATAACATCTTCTGTAACATAATAGTAAAGTAATGTTTCATTAAAATTATCTCCGCAGAAACATTATACTATATTATTTACTAGTTCCTCAATGTAATTCTTTTCAACATTCCAACATTCTGTGACTGAACTATCAAAAAACTTCATTGCATTATAAATCTTAGTGAAATTTTGTATCCTAAATTTCTTAATGAATTAATAATTGCTTTATATGCAGTAAATTTACATGTTGATTATTGGAAACCATAAGAATATCACGATATCTAAGCCACTATTTTAATGATACGCAATTTTTGCATGCGTATACAAGGTGTCCCACATAAATGGGAATACCTAAATATCTGTCGTATTTACAGTTCTATCAGAAAACTTCAGAGGTCAAAGTGACACTTCTGCAGGGGGCCAAATATAATGGAAAAGAAAAAAATTTTTTATGTCGTGTTTTTTAATGAAATTTCAAGGTCACCGATGTTTTTTTAAATGGAATAGTATATTCTTTTTACGATAGCATGATAGACAATAAAAAACTGAATTTAGTGGATACGACCTTTTTGACCTTGAAATGACCTTGAGCAAGAATAATCATGTGGGAGCGGATAAAATGTGGAAGTTTAAAATGTACGTGTTTCAGCAAAGATTACGCGTTATTTACGTCGGGTTGACCTTTAAAAACCACAATAAATGTTTTTCATAGTAAACAGCGTATATTTATGTTAGAGTATGTATCATTGAGATCGTTAACAGAAGGTTAATCGGTTAGAATAAGTACGTTGTTCCGTCTGCATTATTCGAATTCGAAACTTGAAAGTGATAACAATGCGTTATACTGTACAGGAACGAATCGATATGGCTTTCACTTATGGCGAAAGCCACCAAACTTTGAGGCAAGCAGTACATTTGTATCGTGAAAAATTTTTGAATCGTATTTGTCCTTCGTTATACGCATTATTCGATTTTTTTTAAAAATCGTAATAAACAAAGAATTGTAACGCACGAAGAAAATAGAATTCATATCCTAACTGCAGTATCTAATGATCCACATGTAAGTTTGCGACAACTCGAACAAGAGTCCGGTATTAGCAGAAGTAGTATTTCACGAATACTGCAAATAGAAAAGTTTCACCCATATCACTTGAGTTTACATCAGGAACTGTCTGCCACCGACTATTTTAATCGTGTCCGGTTCTGCCTGTGGGCACGATATCAATTCGAAGTGGACAATACTTTCTTTCACAAAGTTCTTTTTACGGATGAGGCATCTTTTACCAATCATGGGCAAGTAAATTTGCACAATATGCACTTCTGGTCAGTTGAGAATCCACGATGGTTAAGAGGAGTAGAAAAGCAAAGACGAAAGTGCAGAATTTTATGCAGTAAAATAATAGGCCCGTACTTTATACAAGGAACTCTTACTGGTATAAAGTATGCTGCATTTTTACGCCAGGATTTGTCGGGCCTTTTAGAAAAAAGCGCATTATTCTAAAGTTGCTAGAACGGTACTAAATACGAGATATCCTGGACGCTGGATTGGGCGACGAGGAACAATTCCATGGCCAGCCCGTTTGCCCCCTGCAATAGTGTCACTTTGTCCTCTGAAGTTTTCTGATAGGACTGTAAATACGACAGATATTTAGGTGTTCCCATTTATGTGGGACACCCTGTATAATACATGTAAATATATAGAAACAGTAAATACATATAAATATATACCGTCGCCATAATTAATATTCGGACACATTTTACCATAAAGTAACGTTTTTAAAACCGAACCAAACAGCTTGAGTTCAAGTTGAAAAAAAATTGCAATTTATCGGAGTCCTGAAGAAAAGTAATACTGTAGAACGTCAATTATCCGAATGCCGATTATCCGAATGCTGATTATCCGAATATAGGATGAATCACTTTACGTACTCATTCAAAGTACATACGTGTAACGTCCAAATATATTAAGGCTGAATCCGTTATAAAAAAGAAATAAAAGGACGAGGCAGGTTGCAAAGGAAGGCTTTCCCTTGCATATGCTGGGATTTTTGGGTTCGTTCTTCGGTAAAAGATTAAAATCTACGGCTTGAACTTATAACATTTATTGAGCAAAAGACTAAGGTTGATATTCTTACAATATTTAATTTAAACTAATAATGATCGCAATTATTGGAACTCCTAATACTTTTTACGGAGGTATTCTTTATTCAGAGGAATTTTAATATTAATTTAATTTTTCAATTATTTTATAGGAGATTTTAAAAGTAATTAATAATAAAATATAAATTTAGAGAACTAAGGGTATTTATCCCACTAAATTTTTCGCCGTCTACTGGATGAGCGTTCCGGCTTTAGTACCTTCCGCTGCCTACTGGAGGAGCGTTCCGGTTTGGACTCCTTTCGCTGCCTACAGGAGAAGCGTTCCGGGCCTAGCCTAGTACCTTACGCTGTCTACAGGAGAAGCGTTCCGGCCTACGATCAGGAAGAGAGTGCGCCACAGTGTCCTTCGATGCCTCTATTTATATGCTTGACTCAGACTGATTGATGGTCTGCGCATGCGCACTTCGCAATTTGCGGCTCGGTCGTCTGTTACTTTTGGTTACTGACGCAGGAAATATGATGATGATTATAATCATAACAATAATACAGTATTTCATCGATAAAAGTCCCCAACACGGCTCTGCGCAGGGTCGTTTATACGCGAGGGATATCATTGTTTGAGGTTTGCCGAACGTAGAAGAGGACAGCCGAGCTCAAGAGTTGGAAATTCCGATTAGTGTGGTCACACCGATATACCCGAGCCGCATGGTGTCATATTTCTCGGCGACCGAGGCCTCTCGAGCTTCGCGGCCCCTCAAGGGGGTACACCCCGCAGTAGTGGGGATATCTCCGGAACATTTACGTGCTAGTCATTTGGGTCATTTACCGATGAAATACTGTAATATTGTTATTATTGAGTTTCGACGTCGGTGGTTACAATGCTTCGCCTGTCATTTGACGCAGAAAACAAATATAAGAATATAATGAAATGCGCTGTGACGCTGATCGTTACATATCTATCTAGTATTTACGTGTTTACATACGTATTTATTTACATTCTACATACAAATCTACATCTGAGAGTGTTTCATTAACTTTTTGTACTGCATTTGTCGTATTAGGTACTTACATATTCTTTCACATAATGATTTAATTTCTAGTTAATTGATTTTGGTTCTTCTTGACCGATTATCGGAAATACCGCATATCCGGAAGAATCTCAGATGAAAAATTGTAAAAAACAGGTATTACTGTTTTTTCGCAAATCCGACAAATTTTGCATTCTTTTTTTAAATTTCTTTTACGCATCTTCCAACTCTCTACGAGAACTCAAGTCGTTTAGTTTAATTTTAACAAAGTTATGGTATTGTAAAGAGTGTTCGAACATTAATCCGGCCACTGTATGTATATCTTTCTTGAGCATCGTAGCATTAAATTGTATTTGGAGAAGTATAATAGCACGACATCAAGATACCCTGAATTTAATGGTAGAAGAAATAAAGCAATTTTCATAAAATTAAATTGTTGTAAATTGTGCATGAGATTTTAAGGAACTGACAATGTAACTAAACAATGTAAATACATAATATATATAGTGTCCCTAGCGGAAAGTTTTACCTTTCCTAACAAAAAGAACAAATTGTGAGAACATCAGTTTGATGAACAATACTATAATTCTTCATGTTGTTTTTACTTCATACAACAATTATAACATACAACAAGAAGTTGAAATCGTCGTGTCTGCAATGGATGTTGTAAAGCGTATTCATAGAATGCAATTTTAATGATTCTTTTAGAATTTAAGTAGAATGAAAAATGTTCTTTGATTATCGTGTAATAAATAATTAAAGACGTAATTGATTTCCGACTATATGCTATTATTAAACTTCCATGGAAACCATACGAGTTCTTTGATGTAATTACTGAATAATCAATCTTTCAGGTTTGCTATTGAAAAACATTTCCATTACTCTGCGTATTATTTGCCTCAGAGTTCGCAAGTCAATTGAAAGTTAGAGTACCGTCGACTACTTGCAAAGATATCATTGTGGTCACCTTGTTATAATCACGTTGACATTTGAGTGGAACGTGACACGGAATCGCGAAAATTGATTTCCCGTGTGCACGTTCGTAAATACATTTAAGAAACAACTCTTCAAGGTCTTTCCTATGCACGTTGTCGCACTTAACGCTTGCCATTAGCATAATCATTCATAGAGCTAACAAAGTTTCATTTGTTAGGTACTTGTGCACAGGGTAATTTCACTGGCTCGGTTACAAACTGATCTACTACAGATATTTAACTATAATTATATTAAAGTACATCAGTGACAAGAGCTTAAAGCTCTTACGAATACATTATGACTTATTCATTTCTTTTAAAACTTCATGGTAATACATTTGTAAGGAAACTAACCTGAAAAATAGATTAACAGAAGAAAATTGTATGGTTGCATTAAACAAAACTGTTCGTAATTGTGGACTGTTCTATATACTATTTTAATAACTATTTCGTTGAACACTCACCAGAGCCGGTGAAACTGACCGGTCGCAGATTATTTATTTTAAAATTGTTGAAATTAGGAAGACTTTCGTAGGAAATGATTGAATAAATTTCTTAGATTAAACATACACTATAATAAAAATAGCAAAAAAGTCTAACTACACTCAATGTTGTCACTCTTGTAAAGCAACACATGCGAGTCTCTCTTTATGCTCGGTCAGTTTAGTGTTAAATAATCGTTCTTGAGTAACACGAATACCGTTGAAATTTAATGTATTTCTACCAACAAATTGTCATACAATGTAATATACTTATAAAATATTTATTTTAAAAATCGATAGATATTGAACGTTATGTACTGCATTAAGTAAAACTGCATACCATTTCTCCAAATGAAATCAGTATCTTTGAATAATTATTTATCTAACGTTTCGTGCAATTTTATTGTCGATTTAACACGAATTCTACGAGTTTGAATGTTTCTACATATCTTGTATCCCTCGCGAAGTCAATTGTCGAATTAATATAATTTAAACTCGTGCAGCTTATAAGTTATACATTATTTTAAGGATCAGTCTAAAATTATTCTAGTTCAATAATCATTGAATTGTAAAAGTTACTGAAGCATGAACTAGAAAACTATTTTATACTAAATTATATTTACCACTTAATATTTTTTAATATATAACATTAATGCCCACCTTAACATTTTACATTAATAACCCCCCCCCCCCCTCCTTCTCTCTCTCTCACACACACACACACACATACTTTCGGTGAATTTATACTATCAAATTAGTTATTTTTCATGTTGTAAATATAATAAAGGGTTTCAAATCTTACTTAACATTTCTTTCATTACTATTTGTTGCTGCATCTGAAACTTATGCTATTTGAAAATTTGCAGAAATTGAACTACATACTAATGGAACTACGATAAATCAATTTCGCCTTAAATCCTAAGAATTCATTTTTACATATCGAAAAGTATGCAAATTATATTATATATGTCAATTAGATTATTATAAGCAATTTTCGTTGCGTTTGTTCCTTTTATTTCACCAAAAAGTGTGAGTCCAGAATTTTTCTTGGCAGCATTTATAGGCTTTCCCCCATAGATTAAAAGTAACAAATAATGGTTTTTGTAAGAATCGTATTATTTTATTTCTTGGGATTTGGTCGGCTAAAAAGGATAGAATTCATATTGATTATTGATTCGTATTGACTATCGAGGTTTAGTTGAATCAATTGAATAAACTAAAACGTCATCGGAATTCGTTATTGCAGAGTCAGGATTTTGTGCCTTTTTAAACTGTTTTACTTCAACAGACTTCGCCAATGATAACACACGCAAAGTAATTGAAGGTTACTATGCTTACGGTGCTTCACGGTATTACGTATGCGAACTGTACGTGCTGTTTTTTGCGGTAAAGTAAGTTGCGGGAGGATTATGCTGTACGTTATAACACGTGGTGCATGATCAACTCGTAAACAACCGAAACGGTATATGAATGTGTATATGTAATGTGAATACATTGTCACGTCATTATTGTTTAGTAGCCGCAAGAAGAAACTCTGCCAGCTTAATTTCCTTAATCAGCAATTGAACACAGATTGATTTCTTTCATCATTCATTACATTAATTCAAGAATATTTGATTATATGAGAATTTAGATATTGACACTTGTGATAAGTACAGAAAGACGGAATCTTGTAAGTTTTATATTTCTCGTATTATTTTTAATAGAATAACAATTACATAGAGTAATAATCAGTAATTAAATACTATTTAAAATATCAAATATATCTAGTTTAGGCGTACATAAAGTATCTCACTGTTTTACGTAATTATTAGTAGACTATTCATTCTATGCAGTTATGATAAAAATAAGTAGGTGGTGTTTCAAATACAAGAAAAATTTAAATTATTTAAGAATATCGATATATTGTTTTCAACTTAATCAAATCATTGAAGAAAGCTATTTGGCTCCCGGTTCTTACAATTTAAGAGAAATTTTTTCATTTTGTATAAAAGTCCGCAGTCGAATTTGTCAGTAATTACCCTAGTAGCATTTGTGGTTGGCCAACGGTGGCCAACGGTTGGGAGTTAGTTGGGATATGGTTAGTGGTTTTGCCTACAGATCCCCAACGTAGGCCGACGATGAAAAATGATGCGAATTTGCCAACGAATATCCAACGTTGGGCCTACAGATATTATGGTCGGTTAAATAACGTGAAATTTACGACGGTGATACTACATTGGCCCAACGAAAATCTGCCAACATTTAAATATATCGTCTAACAGACACCAGAAATGTAATGTTGCTGCAACCAAAAACATGTTATATTCCAAATTCATTTTTTTTCATATTTCTAAATATACTCAAAATTTGTTATTTTTGCGCGATAGTTGATGCACCAAAGTTTTATTGTGTGCAGCCTTGGAGTTTATTTATTTCTTTAAGTTTCTCCATTTGACAAGGGGAAGGTACGGGTGTTGCATTCGCTTTTAGAATGACAGTATGCGGAGGTCTTAGTGCTCGTATACCATCACGAAACCTTTTATGTATTATGATTTACATTTGTCGACGTATCTAGTAACCCAAATCATAGCATATGCAACCACGAAACGTCTATAGTTACGGCGGTAGCGTATCAACTTACTACGCAGAGGATCTAGGTTCAAGTCTGACGAGGGTACGACATTTTTTTTCTTTGTTCCAATTTTTACCGTGGAGATACATTGTTTAAGTATTATTTATTATATTCTGTGAAAACAAGCGTAAAAGAGAAGATCAGAACAAACGTATTATAGCGACGTAGGCTCCACGTTGGGTATGATCGTTGGCCCTACGTTGGCCGCGATCGTTGGCCAACGAAAAAAATAGCGACATTTCTAACGGTTGGCCAACGAATACTGCAACGTAGGCCCAACGAAATGCCAACCATAAATGCTACTAGGGTATATAAGCACTTATATTAAACGATTAATAGTTTTTCGTTTTAATGAAAATGTTTTTTGCAGGCATAATTTCCTAAACTGTGATAAATATCTTCAGAAATGTTTAGAATTCCACGATCGCTATACAGAAACAGTAACACGCAGTCGTTTATTAACGATATTTATTTACAATTTAATTCGAAAATTTGGGTCCTACAGAAAATGTTTCTAAAATTTTCTGTAATATCGTGGCATTCGATTGCACGTGTAACACTGTTCACTTCAGGTTCAACTACGTCACATAATAACTGTGATTGTACGTTTCCTCTTGCGATTAGCCATGTATGCTAACTCTTCGTGCTCTCCTGGTTTATCTGACCATCATTCATTATAATCCGTAAGCTTTATTAGTTTATGAAATATCACAGAAATTCAATTTATTCACTTTTTGATTATTTGGATAATGTATTTACATATTTTATGAATATATTATTATCAAATTATCAATTTAATATCAAAATGTCTTCTGTTTCCAATTTCTTTGTTATTTTACGATTACTGTTACTAAGGTTAATGAATATTTTGTTATAATGACATTCTGGAATATTTCATTAATGCACTGTCTCATATTATTAGTTGTAATGTTATGTTCTCCGTCATACAGTAGAAAAGAAAATAGAATTCAAGAAATATTTTTGTAAATGCTAGTGTTTTATTTCATTGAATTTTTTTTTGCTTGTTCGTAATGTTAAATTGTGTTATGTAATGTGAGGAAACCTAATCACAATTTCATGCTAATAAGGTGTTAGGTTTAATAGAAATATTATCCATAGAATTATCAATGCATTCGGAAGATGGAATTCGCAGTAGCAACTCTCAATCAGAGATTGTAGAGTCGGTCACGCTTCAGAGACACGAGCGTCTCTAACAATCAAGCAATTATAATCGTGAAAAATAATCACTACGACGTGTTCGTGATTCCTGCTAATGTTTATTGCAACAAAATTACGCCCAAATTGTCATAATTCCTGAAGTCATATGATTTCAATGAAATACTATTATAATAATCACATTGAAGTAACTCTAGTTAATAAGAATGATAATACGTAATGTCAATTAGGAGGTTTCAAAATTTACAATGCATTAAATATTTCAGGACAAATGTTTTTTAAGATGAATATGTACTCAATTTCGGTTACATGAATAAATTATTTATAGTACTAAATATATCTCAGAATAAGAAATTAATATACAAAACGTTATACAGACCATACATGTATTTAAAAATTAGAATATATTCAACTATATTAACAATATTTTTATCGTATGAATATACTTCATTTATGAGCAACAATAGTTTTCGAGATTAAATTTGGTATGTTTGAATTAATTTCCCTTAAATTCGAATTATCTAGTAACACACATTGAAATATTTATTAATACGATTGAAACATTCTCCTAATTGTTAAAATATTGCACTAAATAGTGAGCAATAATATTACTTAAAATAATAATTGTATCGTAAATAAGTCGTCTAAAAAATAAATCTACTTCGTCATATCGTTAAAAAGACTATTTTACACAAAATTTGTAAATAAAACTTATGAATGTTTACCAAGAAAAAAATTGGAGAACTATTGTTTGGCATTAGACCACAATTTTCAAAATTTGTCACGTTCTTCTATCTTTTCATTAATATAAGTTATCTTATTACTGTCAGTTGTATGAGTTCCATAACATAGTTTACGGTGACAGAAGGCAGAACCTTCGTCTTGGTTTTTTTTTTTTTAAATAATTGTATGTATCTAGTATACATGGACAAGTCGTAAGACACCTCAGTCAACAGGTACGAAATATTTGAAAATGTTTTCATATTACATAAAAAATAATTTAGCTGATCAATTTAAATACGCAACTATGAAGTATATAGTATACTTTTCATTGAACAGAATTTATACTTCACTACATGCCGCTTTGAAATCATGAAATAGGAAACGTTTGTTGTATAAGATATTGAATTATTTTTTACTAGAAACCGCAGAGACCATTTAAAATTTCAAAAACCTACACCTTTTTCTGTTCAGATAGTCAAATGTAGCATTTCATTTCTAATAATTGATTTTACTATTGTATACTACATTTAAATGTTTACATTTAATATTAAATAAACATGGAAAATTGAAACAAGATTCGCAAAGTAGATAACATGAAAATTGCAAACAAGTGAGCAGTTTAATGCAGAAACGTCGCAAATCAAACAGTTAATCATTGGATAATGAGGAATTCATTAAAAGTTGTATAAAATACGATAATATCGAAAGATGTTACGTTTGACTTACGCAAGCCATGCCAAAATTATAGCTATTATAATTATTTCATTTGATGACGATTAAAATGACGATTTGTCAAATAGACAAATATTGACTTACACCACATTTGCATTAACTAGCTTTTCTGCACAGCAAGTAATATCATTGTTTATTTATCTGACAGAAAACTAACGTAACATTGGATTCCAATTATTGTTGTGAACAATGTTCATTTATATTAAAAATCCATACAAAAATTTATTTAGTAAAAAAGATTGAAAAACGGAATACTTGGTACTCACAACTTCTGCGTCCATAATCCTGCCAACTAGAAATAGATCCTCGGCTCATGTGATCAGCTTCCGGTTTCCGTCGACGGAAGAAACAAGGTTCGCGTACAGCGTTTGACACGCGAATAGGAATCAATCACGTCAGTCGCCTAAAGGGGCCGAGAGACACAACGAAACAGATCTTTACGAAATTTCAAGTTGAATTTGTGACTGCGATGGCGCGTTTCGCTGATGCAGGTACAACACAATTAGTCGTGCTACCTGTGATGCAATAGATGAACACTGGCTCAGCAGTCGGAATGCAGTTTGTGGCTCCCCACTTTTTTCAATCCTTGCCTCGGCGTATCACTACTCTTTGTAATCACTCGGTCTTCTTCTCCTCCCTTCCAATGCATGGTTTGATCTATAACAGCGTTTAGATTCATCAGTTCCTCCATTAAGTATTTTTATTTTATTAATAAATTTAATAATATTCATTCATAGAATGAAATCATTCAGTAGTGTAGTTTATAAATGGTAAAAATTCAGTAGACTGAAGGCCTTTATGCAGAATAGAAACTTTCTGCATCTAATTGCACAAAATAGGAGTCGAATAAATGTGTTTTCTGTCAACAGTTTTAATAAGATGAGACCAATGTAAAGATATTCTTAAATTCTTATGATGTTTTGAGTACATTTGAGTGCATTTCACTTGCCCGTTTTTGCCATACGCATGCATAAAATCACAGTCTAGTAATGATCAATAACAAAAATAATTAAAAACGGAATTCTATTTAGGTCTCGTGTTGATCCTTCCTTCAATGTGAATGTAGTTACGGCGCTCTGCATTATTTTAAATAATTTTCAAGATTTTACAGGAAAGGCTGAGGTCTAAAGTAACAATTAGACTTTAAACAACGATTACGCAAAAACTATATAGCTACCTGACATTACTGAATAACAGCATCTTCGCGTTATGTCATATAATATCTAAGTTACCAATAAATGATAGAGATTGGAGAAAAAATCCATTTCATACCCTAAAACAATTCTAATATTAAATGAAGAGAAATGAAATAAGTGAGTTCAAACAGAGTAGAATATTCAAATATAAATCAAATTCTTTAAGAAGTTTCATCTGAAAACAGATTCATTTGATTGGTTTCATAACTACGACCAACTTCGATGACACTCCATGCACTGCATGTCTTTTTCATTTGGCTAGCCTCATAAACGTATATGAACCGAAGCGTAAAAAACAATAAAACCCCCTACAATCATCATTATTACATTCATCAATCATAAAATGATCGGATGTTTTCGTGGATGAGACACTTGTGCTGTTTAGGAGGCCACTGGATCAGTCGCACTATTTGACGTAATATTACATCCATTAAAAAATTGTTAAGCCTCGGATGAAATACTAGCTTGCTTCAAGCAGGTACTGCAGTGATTCACCCACATCGAATTACCTCCATTTTTCACTGAAACACGAGATATGTGATCAATAGACTGCGGATCTTCATGCAAAATAGAAAATGTTTGCATTGATTGCAGGACACAGGAGCCAAATGAAAAAGGTTTTCTTGTTTGAATTGTCTTATTAAGTTGAAACTAATACACTGATGTTAGATCTTTTTAATATTGAAAACTGATTTAAATTGTGCGTGCCCATTTTTAAAATAATTGCATAAAATCCGCAATCTAGTGAACAGTGATCAATTATATGTATTATAGAAGAAAAGCTTGATACTCGGATCTTGCAAGGAGCCTTTGAACTGATATTAAACGAAAAAATGTAAGTCCACAATTTTGTTCATACGTGATTATTCTACAGCTATAATTGAGTTTGCGTAACCACGGTGGAAACGATTCATTTCTGTCTCGTTCATGCAATCGGAGAGACCAGTATTAAAAGTAACAATTTGACTTTACACAGCGTTAATGCAAAAACTATTATATATGCGAAAAAAATTGTACCTGAATATATTACATAGTTATTTGATATTGTTGAGTCACAACAGTTTCGCTTTGAGACGAGTAATATCGAAGTTATTAATAAAAAATGGAAACCGGGGAAAGTGTCATAAGCGTTTCGTAGCCTGTTTATCTGATCAGATTTTTCAGTTTGGTGCATTCTTTGCGTGTTCAATTTTTCCACGCCATGCACCAATTTTTCATTTAGCTTGCATCACTGTGAATCGTGACATGCAAATCAATGATAGTCCTTATCTTCGTCATCATTGCATTCTTCCTTCCTGTTCTTACTCCTGTTATTTTTGCTATTCTTTCTTTTTGAACTTAAATTACGTGTCTTTCTGTACATTGCATTCCCCTGCTTTCTTTAAATTCTGCTGTGATTGTTGCTTTCTTACAAATGTATATATACATAACCAATTGCAATTATTGCAAAATCTAATTTGCACGTTAGATGCCCAACGCTTCTCTATTACATTATTGAATACATTTCAGACAACACATCTCCAATAATGATATTTTTTTAACTATTTCTGAAACTAATAATATTTTTGCCATTCTACTAGAATACTTTTTCACGTAGAATGATGATAGGAATCTATCGAGAGAAACGCTTATAACACTTTTCCGGATCTTGATTTTTTATTAATAACTTCGATATTACTCGTCACAAAGCGAAACTGTTGTGACTCCGCAATGTCAAATAAGTATGACACATATTCGTGTACAAATTTTGTTTGCAAATATAATAGTTTTTGCATAAACGCTATGTAAAGTTCAATTGTTACTTTTAATACTGGTCTCCCCGATTGCATGAATGAGGCAGAAATTAATCATTTCCACGGTGGTTACACAAACTCAATTATGTCTGTAGGATAATCACGTATGAAAAAAACTGTGCACTTACACTTTTTCGTTTAATATCAGTTCAAAGGCTCCCTGCAAGATCCGAGTAGCAAGCATTTCTTCTGCAGTCTTCTGTAAACACGTGCTCAGTAGTGGAGACAAATGACCAACATAACTGGTTGCAGTCACTGTCAATCGATGGTATTCTTAAAATCGTAGTACTTCACACTAAACACATATTTCTTGCGAGATCAGTTTATCCTACTCATTGTCAGCTGTGAACTTCAGATTGTAGAATATCGCGGCAGGTGTGACAAGTAGAGGTAATCTGTCACGGGAGAATAACGGTGGTAACAGAATGAAACAAGCTATTATTGCACCGGAGGCATAACAAGTTTGTTAAACTAAATTTAATGGTACATCACTACGTCGTGTAGCGCGACTGGCCCAATTGCCTCCTAAACGACACAAGAGTCTCTCATCCACAAAAACATCCTATCATTTCTGATTGAAACCTTGCACGTGGCCAAGATCGCCACCTTCTCAGCTACTAAACCATTCCACAATGCCGCGGAGGAACGGTATCATACACAAGCAGGTTCACCGTATCACAATTTCTATTGATGCTTTCAGTATTGACCATTGACGTTAGCTTCGCAGTGGTCAGTGGCGGATACCATTACGATTAGACCCCTTTTGCGACGTCAACCGATGGAATTGGATAATGGTCGATTCACAGATTACGCGGCTAAGTGGATCTAAACGGTATGAATTCATGATTCGGAACTTGAATCGGCGATCATGTGATTGTTCACATTTTCTCGGGCTCCGGTGATATTTTTTCGAATCTTTTCGGCGTGTTTCACCTCTGGGGCAGAAGCGTCTTCTCCATTGAGGAAGATGAGGGAACCAAACAGTTGGCTCGAGACCGCCTGCCTTGGTAGTCCCACCGGTTTGTTGATGAAAATCTTTGAAAGCGAATTGTATCGAGGTCATACTAATGATAACGTAGATCAAAATCATTGGTGATTGTAAGGTGCCATACTCTGAATTGATGCTGCCAGAGCGTTCTCCACCGCATGCAAGTACGGACGTGTTGGATGAAGATCGTGAAGTAAGTCTAAGCATCGAGTGTTTCATCAATTTTTGCGAAACTTCACAAATTAATATTTTATGTATTGATATTTATACACATGTACATTCATCGATCATAATTAAGAAACGTATCGATCGTTTGAAAATTGCTGTACATTTCTTCCTTCTGTGTATACATTGGTTGGAATAAAACATAACGTTAAGGGATAACATTCTATACGTAAGCATACAATAAGAATTTTTTCAAAGATATTTATACGAGGTCAAGAATTAATATATTATCGACAAAAAAAAGTTTTGTGTCAAAACCATAATTTCTTTGAACTTTGTAATTATTATTGACAAAAACAGGTGGATGTGAATATCTCTAATTATTGCAATAATCTAGTATGATGTTGGATAACCATTGGATTTGATAATTGCATGGTATCTGTGTAGCATTGAATTGATCAATGGAACGCAAAACTCAGTCGGCATTTCATTTTTCAAATTTCTTCCATTTATTCTTTTTTATTTGAGGAGACTGCCGTGGCCATTTCAGTATTAGTATTTTGTTGCATAAGAATTGTTTTAAATAATTTAGAAAAACGATTAAAATCATTATCGCGTTGCAATTATCACCCTGCTGATATTTTCCTATCGGTAAATCGAAGCATATGATCTTTTAAAATATCCCGAAACACAAATCTATCCACAGTGTCGATACGAATGTTATAGATTTCGATGCAAATTAGAGGTATGAATACAATCGAAATAAAACTTATTGTATTTTTGTGTTGGGAATGTTACCTCTAAGTGTCATTTTTTATTCCAACTAATGTATACTAGATGAGAAGAAATATACAGTAATTTTCAAATGATCGTCATGTTTCATAACTTTTGTCCGCAAATGTAAAATGTTTCAGTATGTATAGTTCTGATTGATAATATTGGCACACGTGTTGCTTTCGAATAAAGTGTAACTTTTGCGACATGTTACGCACAGTTTTCCATATTTCAATGAATACATTTAACTGTATTGAACTATAGTTTGAGGTTTATTTCATGCTCGATAAATCCCACAATACTATATGTAGTCAAGAAATTTTTTAGTTAGTTAGTTTTCAATATGGCCGCCTTTGATACCATTAACGATTCTTAATCTTGAAAATCCAAATTTTTACCATCAAATTCAAAGAGACTCTTTTAAACTTATATTAACAGCATTATTATGAACGTACCACATCTAACACTGTTTAATTCATTTTTCATTCTTTTGTTAGCTTATTTTATGTCGGTATTCATTTTTTGTGTTACATTATGTTCGTATTACTATCTAATGGACTTACTTGTTAAAGTTTTCTTTATTACAGCAATATTTAAAAATGTGGTAATAAGTGCGCTAGTAATTATTATATCACAAATTTGCCATGTTTTGAATAAAAAATAGTTGTGAAGTTCCTTCTTCTGATACACTAAGTTCCAGTTGAATCTTTGTGCAAAATAATCAAATATTTTGATATTACTACAAGTGTAGACAAATATATCAATTCCAATAATTTTTCATATATATTTAATAGTGTTCAAAACTACGAAATACTTTATTCACTCAACTAAATACAGTTTGTTTAAACAAATAATGTGCGCTGGATGTAAATATTGACACTTTTTGGATTTATACTTTTCTGTAAGTAAGTAAGAATATTAATTCTATTAACTTACATACTGTTCTTCAAGGCAAGTTAAGAAACAATAGTATTTTAATAAACAGGTTTAAACAATTATTTAGTATAATATGTGTATTCGAATAAATATAAAAATAGACAAGCTAAATCTACGCAGTATCCCGTCGGTTGTAGAGAGATTTTGTGCATCCATGACAAAATTGAGTAGATGAAATTGAAAATAGTGGTGAGATTAAAAGAATTTAACCATGCCAATATATTATTTTTAATGTATTAAAATCATTAAAGCAAGGAGGAACTTTCAACTTGATTTTTGTATCTTTTAATTGACGCAAACTTTTGCTTCAAATACAAATCCGCAGTCTACTTATTACCAACGTTTATCTTATTATATTATGCCTACTTAATTATTGTATTTCTTAACTTTTGTCATTGAATCTACATATACCTACCTTATGTCGGTTTCCCATTTTTGTTAGTACAGTATGATGGTTTGCGTTAGATTACGAATAAGATCGGTTTAGGAAAAATTCTATTTCAAACATTCCTGGTGACACACAGAATATGCGTAGAGTAAATACTTGTAACAGAACTTTTTTGTATTCCAATAATTTACGAAAATGATTTTAAAGCACTCTTATTGTTTAGTCCATATTTTAATTATTATTTCAATGTGTTTTTCAGAGGCACTATGAGGTGGATAGCTGCAATCGCAGGATTAGTTCTCATTCTGGTCCTGCTTCAAGACACCGAAGCGTTTCCTCGTGTGAGTGTATTATTTTACTTATTAGCTATTATACTAAATTCTAATACGCTATTATCATCATCCTTTGTTATTAATATTCATATTAACACTTTGACTGCTGTTTCATCTACATATATTTGAGTGACGTCATTATTTCTTCAGATTCACAAATTAAGCACGCTACATTTTCTTGTGGTCTGTGAAACGTAAAAGGATTGAAAAAGTAATTCACAACACAAATCTTAAACTCTCAGTTTTTATTTTATTAAATATGTTGCATTACGTTTACCGAATATTTGTGGTCGCTAATAGGGCAGCCAAAGTGTTCAAGCGATACAACAGTATTGAAACTTTCAGAAATCAATATTCTTTTTCTATTGATCTGGAAAATCTTGTTCTTCTTGAGCGTGTAAACAGAAATTTTATGTAAATGTTCGCACGATTATGACAGTTATGTGACTAGGGACATAGAGTCATATGAACCAATATTTTAAACTTTAAAGTCGATTATCTGATAGAAATGATTTTAAAAGGACGATGCACTTTGTAACTACACTGCGGACTCCTGAGTAAAATACAAATATTTTGATTCTTAACGATATTCTTCGATTCTTTTAATATTTCTACAGTTCTACATTTCACCTTCTCATTTTTCTCATAAGTGCATAAAATCCGCAGACTAATCATAACTCGATTTATGAAATATTTATGGTTGTTTCTTGACAAAAATACAAAAAAGGTTGTTTCTTGCGTAACTTCTACAATTTTTGTCGAATTTCGCCGAGCTTGCTCTATTCTTTAGTTTTGGGAGTAGAGATTATTCAACCCAAAGCTTTCTACTTTCAAACATCAACTATAGCTGCAAGTTTCAATGTTCCACATTATAACAATTTCGATTCTTTTCAATTATATGTGAAAGAGTTCACAATCAGCTGCAGAAGTATGAATGAACGCATTCATCAAAGCGTATCAAAGCATTAAAACTCTGCTGCAACTAAATATTCTAAAATAGAGAATTATTAGCACCTCGAAGGAAGTGATTACAATGCAAGGGAGGTCGGAAGAAATCAATTGTTAATGAAGCGAATAGAAAGAAGGGATTAAATTCTGCAAGAAAATTTCTTTTAAAAGAACATACATGGTGAAATAATGTCACCTTTGGTCACGAGAGTAAATTGAATACATCTGGTTCAGGTGAACGAAAAATAGTGTGGTAGAAGAAGAATGAATATTTTTTTATTTAAAAATTTGAAATCCAGTTCAAAACACGAAGGAAACATGCTTGTATGAAGATGTATTTCAAACATATAGAATAGGAGAATTAGTTTTTGTCAATAGAATAATGGACAAAAGCATATGTTTAAATATTTTAAAAAATAATGTACACAAATGTGCAATAGAAATGGAAGTGCTTGACACCTTGAAGTATTACCAAGCCAACAACTCTAATCATAAAGCTCGTGTCGTGCAGAAATTACTGCTGCATAACTACCAAATATCACTACATCCACCACATTAGTCACCAGATTTCAATCCCAATGAAAATTTATGAGACGAACTAGAACAACCAATTAGAAATCTACAATAATTTTAAAAGATATGTTAAAGCAATGATTAAAAGAAGGATAAAATAGGATTACCACTGAATATTTGAAAGACATAACTTGTAATTTAATCGTTTTCAATTTATACCTAATTCTACGTAAGATGTGCTAAATTCTTTCTCGAAGATTCTTTCACGGAAGCCTATCACTTTCGTGGCATTGTTATATACTTACATTTCATCAATCTGATTCAAGCTCTATATTTATTTTCATCGTACAAGTTTAACATATAACCGACTGACATTTTTTCTCTACTCATCTTTGTCTTCTTTCTTATAAATTTTAACAAATGAGTCGTTTATTTTGAAAGTGGCCTAAGTCCATTTGTCAATTATTTTCTGTTGACCGTAGTAATGTGTAGAACTTAAAGTTATCTGTTATAAACAACATTTGCTGTTAAGTATATTTAGAGTATACACGATAATTTTGGACACAAGTTTTCGCAGTTAGTTCAATAATTAAAACCATTATTTTGAAAGTGACCTAAGTCCAATCAATTATTGATAATGTCTGAAAGTGCGGATTTTCAAATGTCCGTAGGCAGTGTTGAAGGTAATTTTAATCAATTAGTATTTAACAAGTTAACCTCAGTTTTTTGACAGTTGCTTTAGTTGAATAATCAGTAAGTTTAATTAATACAGTGAAAAAAATTCACGCAATACACACTTACAATTGAATATAAATCTTAAAATATTAAATTATAGAAATTAGTACACTCGTGGGGAAGAATAAAACAACAAGATCATTTAATTCAGATAGTGAACACGAATTTGTAACTAATGATTTCAACAAGGTTCGAAAATATTGTATTGACACCACTTCATAAAAATACAAGACAAATTGTAACAGTGAAATACAAGGACATGATGGACTTACTACGATATATACCACCGGTGCACCATGACATCCCTCCCGTATACACAAAATGGTAGATGAGCAGTAAATTGTTATGTAATTTATGTAGTTAGAAAATTTGCAGAATTGCATAAATTGTATTTTTGAAGTGGTGTAAAGAAATATAAAATAAATTGAGTATTGTTTTTTACAATTTGAAGCATTTTAAATTATGTCGAATGGACTTGGGCTCTTTCAAAATTTATAACGAATCTGGTTGTTAACTTTGAGTGGCTTGACTCCATTTTTAGTAAGAAAACACATATTATTTACTTAATAATTGCTATTATTTTAATAGGAATTGTAAATTTAACTCTTTTAGATACACTTAAGCACTATGACACATTGGTATCCTATACGTCAGAGGTCGGCAAGAAGTGCTCGTTTCGGCCGATTCTCGAGGGCTACGCCTCCTTTTCCCGGCCGCGCGTCTCGCTTCCCGTGGAAGGCCAGGTTCTCAAGTCAGCTCAGACTCGTACCGTATCAACTGCACGTGGCGCATTAGGGCGACACCAGTGTCAATAGGTTTCCACGTTACCGCGGAGGTACTATTGTCAATGCGTCTTTTTTTTGTCAGTGCTATCTCCTGTAGGCCTATTCCACTATGTAACATGATAATTTCGGAAAATAAATTTAAAAACTAAACTCGGAAGATAAGTTTGAAAAATAATTCTTAATTTCGTGGCCAAAATCTTATTCAGATGTGGAAAAACTTCTTTGTGGGCGTTTGGACATGTTTGGTAAATCAGAAGTATCGAATGGAAGGTTGGACGCCGCTGCTCGCATCGCAGACGATAGAGAAGAATTGTTCAACCGGGAACGCTTTTCCGTTTTAATGTTCCGCATTTTTTAGAACGAACATTCACACAGATATGTCGATCCTAACATTGAAAAAATTCGGAGTGCGAAATTTCTGAGGAGAGGATATCTTGATTCTTGCAATGTTTTAAAAAATTCGACTCCTTTTATTTCCGTAGTACTTAAAGGAACTTCTTATCGAAGATCGCGAAATTCTTGTTAGTACTCGGTGGCTTCAGAAATTATCATGCTGTATAGTAGAATAGGCCTACAAGGGATACCACTGACGAAAAAAACGCATTGACAATAGTACCTCCGCGGTAACATGGAAACCTATTGACACTGATGTCGCCCTAATGCGCCACGCGCAGTTCATATGGTACGAGTCTGAGCTGACTCGAGAACTTGGGCCGCCATGGGAAGCGAGACGCTCGGCCGAGAAAAGGAGGCGTAGCCCTCGAGAATCCGCCGAAAGGAGCACTTCTTCCCTACCTCTGCTATACGTTTACTTTTAATTTTATTGAAACGCAAACTCTTAAATATCTCAATTTAAGTATAAATGGACTTAGATCACTTTCAAAATAGACGGCTCAAATCATGATTTCACCTTTCATTAATTTTTATAAATTATTTTAATTAATTTCAATTTAAAGAAGCTGGATAGCTAGAGTCGTGTATCCACTGCAAGACACAAATAACTAATACGACTAATATCGGTCGGATACTTGTTAAGATATAATCGATTGATTCAAATTTGAAGTTGAATTTCTATGTTTTCTTCTTTTTCAGACAAAATGGATACGGAGTATAGATTTGAATGACGTTTTCAATAAGCCACGTCAAGCTAGGCTACCAGCTCATGTTGTACCGACTAGATACGAATTAAAACTCCGGCCTTTCGTCGGGAATAACGTATTCAAAGGTGATCTTAAATTGAACGTCACTTGGATATACACCAGCGACCAAATTACTCTAAACGTTCACCCCGATCTTAAAATTGATGACTACGATGTCCGGATTGTGCAACCGTCGCTGGAGGAAAGGTCAGGTCCTAAAAGGACTCAATATTTTATTCATTAAATTTACATCTTATCATGAAAATGAGAAATATGTTCCGTAATATACTAGCGTTGGTATTAATTAAATATGGAAAAATATATGTCTTCCTTTAAATAAAAATATCGATGACCTCGAAATTTCTAAAATATGATTCTCAAATTTTTTTTAGTTTTTCATGATATTTTCCGTATTATACAGTGCAATTTTCTCCTCTGGCATTTTTTCGTATAACCTCAAATAACGGAGATATTTAAACATTTCGACGTATTACAAGAATGTAGAACAAGACTTTAAGAATCCTAAAGTGACAGTCACGCCTATCTCAGATGCAGAGTCTGTACCCCTCAGAAACCGTTAAAGATCCGAAAATATTTAGAAAATAGTTTAGCCACATAAGCATTGAACAATAAACAAAATTTTTAGAGTACCGTGCCTGCTAGTATGCTATGAGCAGTGATCGTAGTGTTAAGCGATGTATATAGATTTGGACTGTTTTGTACACGTTAGGGTTTCTTTTCCTTTCATCATAGCTTTATCCCATTGTTCGCATATTTCACATGTCGATATAATTACACATCTGGTGACCAGAAGTGTCTTCCGAACGGTACCTCAAAGTACACAGTCATAAACCCATCCCTTTTGTTTCAACTTGTCGTCGGCTCAGAATCAGCCGAGTACAGCCGTGCCGGGCATTTCCAACAACCCCCTCCAGGGACTGTTTTACCGTCAAAAATGCAGCGGAACTAAGAAAAAATGTATTTTTTTCCGCCAATGAAAATTCGTTTGCGGAACCATACCTCATTTCCGTTTGCGTAGTCAATCAGGCGTAGGTGTAAGTCGATGACGACCCGGGAACTGTCCGGCATAGTTAGTCTCAAACCATCATCGGAGAAAAGACTATCAGTTCCAAAAAATCATAACAAATTTAACATTTTAAAAATATCCGTGTCAAGTTTACTAAATCAACCCTTCACCGTAAAACGTGCCGGAATAACGCATTTTTCTACGCAGTGACAAAATTATTCGGAACAGAGACTTACAACCTCTGCTGGATCAAACACCGAGTTGATCCTCATCGGTAAATTGCGTGAAAACGTAGAAACATCAGAGAATCGTGGGAATCAGAAGCACAATGGAGAGTAGAAGTCACGAAAAACTGTTCTGATTAGGACATGATGTAAGTCAAATTATTGGCGTTAAGTTGCCATTGAAAGAACACGTTTTACGCGCTCTGTTTCACAATTTGCGGAAAGTGAAATTGAATCTTCGATCTAGTGCACACTTTGTTGTGAAAGAAGTGGAAGTGCTGTGGGAAAAGGCAAGAATTCCAGTCCGGAAAAGTAGTGCATCGAGAGATGGGAGTCCTTATACCAGGAGTAGAAGGACTTTCAAAAGGGATGTGAACGACGGTCGCAGCTACAAGAACAACGGGAACAACAGTTTCTTGATCAATTAGATGATCTTTCCGATATCGTACATGGTGATGCTTCAGAGATGATCACAATCGACGAAGATAAACAATTTTTTCAGAAACAACGAAAAAAAGGACGACCAGGATCGATGATTGGAGAAGATCGAGCCCTTTACGCAAAAGAACAGAGACAAGCGCTTCGTCATGCAAAAAAAGAATCACGTCGAGATCGAGCGCAAGCAGCTATTGCAAGGTTCGTTTTTCCAGAAGTTGGAATTTGAAATTTGGGTAAGACTTCGGAAAAGTCCCCCCACTCTTTCGGCACGAGACTTCTCAGCAATAGTTTTTCGCGAATATCTCGAAAACTACTCATTTCCGCCAAAAATAACAAGTACATTTCGTGATCAGCATGTCAAAACGAAGAGAAAGAGTCTCGTACCGAAACGGGGAGGGGACTTGTCCGAAGTTCAGGCATTATTCGTTTTAAAGTAAAATTATCGAAGCCTATTTCTCTTTATTCATATTATTCTGTAACGGATGGAGAGGTTACAAGTGAAAATGATTATTGCAATATCTGGACTGATACTTTTATTTCAATGCAAGAGGTTGACAGCGTGATGAGTGACAGAGTGTGGATGTACGTGAATGTCTGTTTTGCGTTTTTCCTTAGGTATGTATACAAAGTCTCGGAAGAAGGTAACGCCTTTTCCGAGACACGCGGGTGGAGCTTGCTCCCTGAAGGCGCGAGGGTGGAGTTACTTTTTCCTTTAAAACCGCCCTGATCGGCGGGGGAAAGGGACTCCTTGTCGCCAATTTAGGTGGCTCCTATGTTTTGGGACTTTCCTCGACCGCGCTGGCCGCGCGGTCGGGAAGTCCCGTAACGGTACACGGCTGGCGACGTTTTCATCAGCGAAGTCTGCTGTGCACGTGAAAGCAATAAAAGAATAAAATCATTTCCGGGCTTGCAAATATCAGGGAAGGTTTTTCTCGCCTAAACCTTGACATCTGCAAGCGGACTGTTCGAATGGTTATTACGGTCGCCGACCGTGTGCCGCTACAATTCACATTTTTTAGAATCAGCAGAAACAATCAACATTGCATCATTCGACGACGAAGGAAGACGGCGACTTACTTAAGATCCTCTGCTGGAGTCCAATACGAGCGATTGCTATACAACACAACCTGACCCGAGCAAAACTAAGCGGAAACGCGATTCAAAACAGCTTATTACGCTAAAGCTTGCAACAACGCTGAATACGTGTCAAGTTAGTGATCGCGCTGCTGTCCGCATAACCACAGCAACTGCTCAAGCTCTTGGTCACGACATTAACAATTTGATCATAAATCAAACATCGATACGTCGTCATCGAACACATTTGCGCGCGGAACGCAGTCAAATGATGCGTGCAGCTTTTCGCCAACATGAGATTGAGGCAGTTACTGTTCATTGGGACGGTAAAATGTTACCTGCTCTAGTCGGTATAGAAAATGTAGAGAGGTTACCTGCCGTTATAACTTGCAGAGGATATGGAGAGCTACTTGGAATTCCTACAATAGCGTCTTCCACTGGAAGAGATCAAGCTATTGCTGTCCATGATCTACTCCGGGGAGTGGGACATATGCGACAAGGTACACGCACTTTCGTGTGATACGACAGCATCCAATATGGGTCGCTTGTAAGGTGCATGTGCAATTTTAGAGCACGAAATCGGACGGGACTTGTTATATCTTCCGTGCAGACGCCATGTCTACGAAATAGTTTTAAGATCCATTTTTGAGAAAAAGATATCCAAGTCTTTGAGCCCAAACATTCCAATTTTTAAACGCTTCCAGCAAGCGTGGCTCAATATAAATCAATTAAACTTCCACCCTGTAGTGGAAGATCCATATGTCGTAGAAAAAATGAGAAATGTACCAGAGTTGATAATTTTTGCAAAACGGACTCTGCAGATGCAACACCCACCAGAAGACTATTGCAAATTTATTGAACCTTTTCACAATAACGTTTTCGAGCTCCTGGAGCCATCATGCTCTGTGGATGGCGAAGAGCATTTATTGTTCAACGATTTTTGTTTCGTAAAGAATTCGAGTTAAGCGAAGAGGAGGAAGATGGAACCCGCGATATATGTATATTTATTGTAAATTTATGCTTAAAAGCATGAGTGGAAGCTCCTCTCCGGTCGAGGGCTCCGCAGCAGGGTATTACTTTTATCAAATCCTCATTCAAACATAAGGAAATAGATAGAGATATTAGTTATGTAACGTTAGACAAATTTTGCAGGCACTTGCGGTATTTGACACCAGATAATGCTGCGTCATTGTTCTTCGATAATGAAATTTCAACAGGAATAAAGAAACGAATGGTGCAGGCGTTAAATAAAACTAATAGTGGCGGCGATTATAATAACAAATGTGTCATTCTACCCAGTAATGTAGCCGACTACATGCAGAAGGATATATCAGATTTCATATCAGAGGAAAGTCGGAAGTTTCTTTTTGTAGATCTGGCATATCGGCAGAATTTTTAGAACAAGATCCTGTAGTTTGGCAGGATGCACCACATTATATAAAAGAGGTTTAGATATAATTACAGCTTTACCGGTGGTTAATGATACGACAAAAAGAGCTGTTAAGTTAATGCAGGATTATAAACAAATTTTAGCGCGTAATGAGAAAAAAATGCATGATACTACAAATTGTAAAAGATTACCGCCAGCATTATTCTTATGTAAAGAGATCTACTTTAGCGATAAATGTGTAAATATAAGTTCTTTAGAATATAAGAGATAGTTCCTTATTACTATAATATAGAATATATCCATTTACACACACACACACACACATATATATATATATATATATATATATATATATATATATATATATATATATATAGATGTAGTACACTTCATTACGAAACTACAACTGCTAATATGTTATTTTATTTATGCAGAATAATAAATATATGCCATCATCAATTTTGCTACATATTAATGTAGGTATTTAAATATCTCTCTTACTTGCGGTTATACGAAAAAATGCCAGAGGAGAGAATTGCACTGTACAATACAGTAAATATAATGGCGAATTAAAAAAATTTTGAAAATCATATTTTCGGAATTTCGAGGTCATCGATATTTTTATTTAAAGGAAGTTATATATTTTTTTCCATATTCTTATTTAGGAAAAAAAGACAAATCCAACTATATATAATATGCTATAGTTATGATAAATTTCCAAATTTTTCAGTTCAAATACGTCACGTGATCCTTTTATCTGATCGATCTCAAACTTTGCACAAATTTTTGTCTCGCCTTAAGGAACGATTTGGGTGGGGGGTTTTGGGGAGAAGGGTGTGAACAAAATTCGGAGGTCAAAAAATAAGGTCCACCGTAGTGGACATACACCATAATGATCCCAGATGGTTCGTTCTACTCGTTCAATGACAAATGCAGGGCTGCGGAGTCGGAGTCGGAGTCGGAAGAAAATATGCCAACCTCGACTCCGTATTAGTAAATTTTACAAGAATCAAACATGTGCTCGAAATAATTGTAAGTTGTAGTAAAACTATTTATACATATAATAAAAAGAAATTTGTATGCAAGTACAAGTAAATATTGGACTTCATTTTTTTTCCTTTCATATTAGAAAGGCAAAAGCTTGATTTTTTAATCACTGCGATGACAAACAGTATTTGTCAAATGCCGATAAATTCGCAGTCGGAGTCGGAGTCGGGATATTGATTGCCGACTCCGCAGCCCTGAACAAAAGAATAAGCTGTCATTTTTCAGTAAAGATTGAAGTTATACATCATTTAAAGCTGCCAACAATATTTACTCAAATCTTCAGAATTCCGACTTACACCACTATGATTCTTAGTCCGCCAATTGGAAAAGCAATAATACTGACAGATTCTTAACCATTTTAGTGACAAACATCGATATATCGTAGTTTACTTCACTTGCGAAAATTTATTGTTCTATTCTAGTTCATCGATTTCCGATACTATAATAATCTAATCTGATTCTGATATATTATTATATTGAAACATTAGAATGCATATTTTATTCTAATTTGTGTATCCCTCTTCAATATCATGCACTTTTCGCTCAAATTTAATATTTCGGTAAAAATATGAATTGCTTTTACAATAAATATTTTTCGAACAGCTTCAATCAAATACTGCAATATTGTGAAGTACCTCAATGTATATCAATTTTGAACTCTTAGTCACCAGCACTTTAAATTTCACTCGTCTCTTATATTCGCCACGTCAAGTGTCCCTCGTGTATCAAATTGACACAATGGTAGAAAATTCGTAACGCATCTTCTTCCTTTCTTAATGTTCAAGTCAACTTATATTCAAAGCTGTACATGCCTAGCTGCATTTTGAATGGGTTATACAGTGAATGCATAATCGTGTAACAATTAGAAAATAATGAACTAGCCGTCAAAAGACTTGAAAAGACGTTAAAAGTATGTGTGTCAGATTAACACACGAGGGCTGTTTTTATAGAAAATATTATCATATACATTCTGTCACATGTATTACTGTTAAAAATGTATATGTAATATAATACGATGGGCTCCAAACTAACTCGAACATAACAAATTTTTTGTATAATATGACATAGAGGAGATTGAATTATTATAGGAGAAGATATATAGTTTAGGTACTTTCAGAAATGGCATGAATTGTTAAATAATTGTTAATCGATGTATGGTACAATTGATGAAAGTTATATCACTCTTATGTAATTTTAAAAATTTAATGCAAATAGTAGAAAAGAGCATATTGCTATGAAAAATGTGATTGTATTATGTAGAAACAACAAACTGCAGATACTATATTTATTGCTAAATGTTGTACATACTAAGCAATGACGATTTGATTCACTGAGTATAGTATAGGTAGTCACTAACTACCTATCAAAACGAAATGAAGTTAATATTGCATTCTACTTAAAAATAATTGAGGGAGATTCATTTGCTTCACTAGCACTCATCTTAAAAAATGTCTTGCATATAAAATAATTAGTCTTTCATTATATGCAATTTAAAACAGTATTATGTTTATAGCTGCCACAATTTCAAAGAAAACAGCTTGCAGTACTTTCTGTGGAGTGCGCTCTATAAGTATTACCTCGTAGTAATAGAATACTTAACTTCAAATTGAACTCCGTTGTTCCTCGTTGTGTTTGTCAACTATAGTCGTGAAATTGCAACGACGATATGATAGTGGACCGTATTTAGAACGGCGCGAACAAGTGCTGTGTAAACAGCTTTTATAGAAACATTGCAAATATGTGTTGTGGGAGTAGAATGCGTATAGGGATAAAATAAAAATTAAATTCAAACTTACTTTGAAACTGTGAAAATTACAAATATTAATGAAAAATTAGTAAAAAATGTAATTTTGATAGTTCAAATGGCTTTGATTATGATTGTTTTTATCCACAAAGAAAAAGAAGTGACACAAATTACGTTCTCGAACGGATAGAGACAGTTATTGTGTACATTAGGTGTTAATCGTTTGGGAAAATCTATATGATATAATATAAATATAGGCATAAGTACAGGCAATTTGAAAAAAATGCTTTAATCATAAATAGAACTTATATCACAATTATATTCGCACAAATACTGAAACGCATGGTTAACGTAGTAGAAAATAAGAGACGATGCATTCAATTATACAAACAAGTGTTATATAAATTCCACTTAAAAAGTGTTATGCGTTTTTTGCATTTGTTGGAAAACATACATTACATTCCAATCCTGTTCATGTTTCATGTGTGAATAACACAATATTTTCTTTTTGTCCAATGGTGCAGTTAAACTTTATAACATGTAGAACAATTCTAAGGAGAATTTTAATATCTCACATTATAAAAGCAATTCTTCTGCTTCCGAAGCACACATATACAGGGTGCGGCACAAATTCGTCCCCACGATTTTTCAGCCCCTTCGGATGGTCGGACACAAAAGTGTTTCGTACCAAAGTTAATCTGTGTTTGAACAACAAGAAATTGCAATTTTTTTAATTAAAAAAAAAATGTTTCAACAAAAAATCAAGGTCGCTGTCATATCTTTAAATGGAACTGGGTCTTTTAACTGCATAATATTGTAGGCGACGTCGAAACGAGTTCAACAACCTGCTATACAATGACTTACAGATGACATTGAAAGAAAATATCGCCATGAATCAATTGCCAGAATATTTGAAATATTTCGACGGTACGTAATAGCAACGCCAGGCATTTAGAGGTAAACAAATGAACGTAAACATTGTGAATGCTCATTTCCTCAATTGTTGTCCGTTTGTGTCGCAAGGTCTGTTAGTACATCATATGAAATTGTTTTCAATTTGGCTCCGTATAAATTTGGTTTTTTCTGAGTTAAGTTTTGAAGCAATGTATATGTTTATTTGTTTACCTCTAAATGCGAGACGTTGCTATTACGTACCATCGAAATATTTCAAATATTCTGGCAATTGATTCATGGCGATATTTTCTTTCAAGGTCATCTGAAAGTCATCGTACAGCATATCGTTGAATTCGTTTCGACGTCGCCTACAATATTATGAATTTAAAAATACCTAATTCCATTTAAAGATATGACAGCGACCCTGATTTTTTGTTGAAAATTATTTTCTTTTAATTTAAAAAATTGCAATTTCTTGTCGGTTAAATACTGATTAACTTTGGTAAGAAACACTTTTCTCTCCGACCATCCGAAGGGGCTAAAAAATCGTGGGTACTAATTTGTGCCGCATCCTGTATATTCTACTTAATTTTACCTAACTAACATAATTGCATCGACACGATACTTTCAAAATATTGCGATAAAGTTTTCTGAAATTATTTTCGAAAGGGAAAACGGATGGCCCATGCTTGATGTGCACGTGCTCAGCGCAGAACAGCCAACGGAAAAGAAACATAACTTTGTCTTAAAACTTCAAGAAATGTTGAAAAATGGCACTATGTGCGAAGTGTCCATTAAATTCACTGGGCAAATCATCACCAACGAAACTAGTGGATTATTTCAACACAACTACGTCGATGCAGACGGAAAGAAACAGTAATTGCAATAACAACAGGAACGTAGGAAACTAAATCAATTCGCGTACATATTTTTATTTTCTGTCTAGCTATTTCGTAGCCGCCTACCTTGGATTTGACCAAGCACAGAAAATGTTCCCGTGCATGGATGAACCAGCTTATAAAGCTAATTTCAAACTGAGCGTCTTGCATCCGAAAAACATGACAGCTAGGTCGAATACCCCGGCTGCGAACTACACCGAGGAGTAAGTAACTCACATAACTTACATAACAATAGATCTGCGTAGCACTTGAAGTAACTAAAGCAGAACTTCGCCAGTTGCAACCTCGTTTGTTGCACGGAGTTCTCGTTCATTGCATACAAGCGACTTTCGCCATAAGATGTTCATGGTTCGGGAATTTGTAATGGGAATTGTGGTCTACGTAGAAAAATAAGAAGATCGATACTACCAATCACTATGACTGTTTACCTCTTCTGTAGCAAAAACTCGATTTTTGCACGCGTTTTCAGACCCGTTTCGTGCAACGAGGGAGGTACTACTGTACAGTGATTCAAAGCAAAACTCGTACACTCATCTTGTTATACAATACTTTAGGAGGCGATTTATAATGTATGAAAAAGATTTTAAGAAAAGATATAGTTACTTTCATTAAATAAGTCATATTCAAGTTCATATCAATTCAACAAGAACAAAATTTATTCACATTAATTTGTGAAAAATTAAAGCTTTAAAAATAATGAAAAGTAGTCTCAAATTAAAACTGGGACAATAAATTCAAAACATGTTTTGAATTATTCTTATTGAACTTTAATTTTTCATTGGTAAACCATTATTTGCTCTGATAGCTGTTAATCTGTTTGGCAGAGAACGAACTAATTTTTCGCAATAAAAGGGATCGATTTTTGACCATTCATCTTTTATTACGTTGGTTAAAGCTTTTACATTAGATATAATATGATTTTTCAATTTTTCCTCCAAGTGCGCCCATTAATGTTAACATTAAATTAGTAATCTTTGTATTAGTGTTTACGTTTGTCACGAATGAAATACCACGAGCCAGGCTCGCGTTGTTCAAGTTTGGTCCAAACGAAGTACCACGGGCCAGACTCGTGTTGTTTACGTTTGGTCCGAACGAAGTACCACGAGTCAGGCTCGTCCTTATTGTTTTTGGCCCAAATTGCTTACCACGAGTCTCACTCGTTGTTGGAGGCCAAGGGGTTAATTATTGGCTAATATTTCTTAACACATTTACCTAGTATGTGTATCTAATTTTATGCATTGCTTTGAATTTTTGAACAGCACGGATGTGCCGGATCAAATATGGGATCATTTTGAAGAAACGCCTGAAATAGCACCGTACCAATTGGCTTTAGTTGTATCAGATTTCGAAAGCATATCCCCCAAAAAACAAGTGGACGAAATTAATGGGACAAGACTAGAAGTGAAGATTTGGGGCCGGAAAGAATACATGAAGGTTTTGGAAGATGTACCTGACAAAGTGGTCACAATCATCAATTATTTACAAAAATATTTCAACAGCTCTATCTTATTGCCAAAACTTGATTTAATGGCAGTGCCATCATATAGTGCTGCTAAGGCTTCTGACAGTTGGGGCTTGATGCTTTTCAAGTACGTATTTACCATATTACAACTTGTTATAATCGTGATTATATTACACAAATGTGGTATATAAGCCTTAATGATATTTTAGAAAAATATGAGTAAATTAATCAATTCTTTTACCTTTCTATTAAATGTAAAATAGTAAACTGTTTCTTTCTATGTGAAAATTAGAAAGAAATTTAAGTAGCACGATGCAGACTCAGAACTCTCACGATGTTGAATGAACGTATTAATTTTTACATTAATATTTTATTTATACATGACGAGTATTGTCATTACATTTGCCTTTATCGTAAATACAAGTAATTCTCATATTAGAAATATGAATAAGTACAATCATAGACATTTGTTCTGTTCCAACGAATAATTTTTGACATGATTAGTAAGTAGTTATCTTGAAGTACGCTAGTACACTTTAACTTACAATTCTAAAAGTGCAATCGATACACTGCGTATTAGGAGTTCAGTGGTAGCAACTTTTTATTATGAAACTTCGTACAAGTTTATAATTTCGAATTGAGGACCAAAATGAAAACTTGAAAATTATTTAAATTTGAATCCTCTTAAATATGTGATTCGGAACCAGTTCTAATTCATTTTGATAACCTTACAGACAATTTAATATTATTTCTAAAATGACATCAACTACATATTTTGAAGCACAAATTATTGCCTAGTATATGCAGGATTATTGACAGTTTTATAATTGAATATAGTATAAGCACATATTTTATGTATTTAACGTATAGAACACCTAATATTGAGATCTTGAAATGGCAGTGTGACAATAGGTGATAATTTTAACTAACCGCATTGGTCGTTTCAGTTTTTACAAATAATATAATATATTAGGTTATTCGAAAAGTTTCTTTGGCAGTGTGCATATTTTGTATTGTTAAATAACACAAACACACACAAACAATGCGTTAATTTGTCCGCTTCTGTTTTATTATTACCTACGCTGCCTCTTACTCATGCTATTTGCATTCTTAAAAAACTACTCTGAATTTTCATTCTGCGTTTTAATCGAAAATTGAAGAAATTTTTGTGACATCGTAATACATTAACGCTAAGATGTTATGTGCACATGTGTTGGTATTTGCAAGAAATTTGCACTACCTTTTTTGTTGGTTTGCTTACAAGGAAGGTCTATCGCGTGGTGTAATTAGATTCTACCAAAGATCTAAATACAATATGTTTTAATATGTGCAGTCACTCCCATTAATATTCGTACACTCTTAAAAAGACGATAACTTGTTTAATATTGGACCATACGACTTGGACTCTTTTGAGATGTTAGGATAATTAGTTTACTACATGACGTGAGAAAGAAATTATAAAACAATTGCAATTGGTCGGTATTGCAGAGAAAATACTAAAAGTTTTGTTTTACAATTTTTTTATGTGGCTTATGTTGAAAATTTAAAACATCCATTTTGTAGATCTGTATCAGTTGTATACATTTTCAAATTTTCATCTAATTTGGATTACGTGGAAAACAGCGACAGGCATCGAATGACGTAAGAATCCTTCGATTTATTACAGTTTAAGGCCGAAAATTGTGAAAAGCTGCAATTTTTACAATCTTCAAACAGTTGTAGCTCATTGCAACGTTTGCCGATTTTGGTGAAATATTCAGAGTGTATACAGTTGACACAGTTCTACAAAACGTATTTGTTGAATTTTCAATATGGACACACATAAAACAGTTATAAATAACAACTTTTAGTAGTTTTTTTGTAATTCCGACCAATTACAATTTTCTCAAAATTTCTTTTTTTCAACGTGTAGTAAACTAATTGTTCTAACTTCTCAAAAAAAAATCCAAGTCACATGATCCAATATTAAAAACGTGATCGTCTTTTAGAGTGTACGAATATTAATGGGAGTAACTGTATAACGTTATAGAAAAATATATCGTCACATTTAGAAAGTTTATAGAGTAGTTATGTGCATACTTTCTATAGTCTCTACAGATAGTGTACGGATTCTCTTAAATTTGAAGATTTTACTTCTTTCTCAAAATTAAATTTCTTGAAAACTGCGACACCCTGTAGCCAAATTCGTATTTAACACATATCTATGAAGCTGCAAGAGTCACCTGCTAGTTATCGAAAGACAACGGTATTGATGATTGGTAAACTGCGGTTTTTATGCGGATATTAGATATACGGAAAGAGTTTAAAAATACTGTTATATTACATACTTCCAACTCATTAAAACTATTGAGAAAATAAATAAATTTCTATCGACTAAAGAAATATGTATCTTGTACAGTGTCGGACAAAAAAGTTTAAATAGTAATACGATGACTACCACAATTATCAAAAACTGAAATTTTATTTTAACGCAGCTATGAATTTTATATAAATATCTCCATCTCATATTATAATGGAAGCGAGAAAACAAGAGAATGAAACAAATAAAAAAACTGGGTGGGCAAAAGTTAATTTAATTTAAATTTTTGTGGTTGCAATTTTGCTATTCAAGAAAAGAACTTTGAATATTGGAAAATTTACATGGCCCGGGATACAATGCCCGACTTCCGCTAAAGTCGATGTATTCACAGAAATGATGGAAAATATCGACAAATGTGTACTAGGTAGTTGCTAATACTTACAAAAGATTTTAATTACCTTTGGCCTTTGCAAGTGTGGAACAAAATGTTGAAAACAGACGAATAAACAAAAGAAGATTGATGTCATGTAATATGGCGAGGATGCCCCAGATTAGATGAAATATTATCAACATTTGAGAAACCATGCAGTGCTAAAGTTATTAACTTTCATACACATAAATTCAAATTTTATACCTTCTTTTGTCCGACCCTGTATCTTGAAATTAACGGAAACGATGTTTATTTCGCTTAACCCCTTTACTTACAACTACGGGCATAGCCCGTAGTAGATGATCGGGCCAAAAGTGAATATTACGGGCATAGCCCGTAATACGATGATCGGGCCAAATATAAACATTATGGGCATAGCCCATAGTAGATGATCGGGCCAAAAGTAAATATTACGGGCCCGTAATATTTACGATTGGCCCGATCATCGTACAAGAACAAGTCGTGCGAATGGCTCGAAGGCTGCGCGAGCTTGTTTACGTTTTCGTTTTGCGAATTTAAACATTCGCAGTCAAGTTAATACCAAGAATTAGTAGCTATTAAATATAGGATGAGTTGTAAAATTCGATAGATGAACGTACTTCATGGATTTTTATTAAATGAAGTTCAGCAGCAACTGTGTGTTCTGCAGATAACTGTTAAAGAATAATCGTGTAAAGCTCAATTTAATTGCAGGGAAAGCGAACTAAGTAGTCCTTATTATTGGAACACAGCCTACGAACTTGCCTACCAATGGATTGGCCAGTATATTACGACATACATACATTGGGACGATGGTCGAGTTAACAAAGCTCTTAATTCATTCCTAGCGTCTCTGGCAACCGTAGATGTAAGTGAGATTGCTCGTAAGTGGCGTTTTTTAAAATAAATAGTAACTTCATTTATCACAATACTACTTTGTTCATATTCTACATAGATAAATCCGGATGAAATGGAAGGCAAATGGCCAATGACGATGCTGTACTCTCTTTATTACGAATTCGGAAAGGCTGATCCTTTCTCCAGAGTCGCAGGAATCAGAAACGAAGCAACGTCATCAAAAAGTAAGTACCAATTAAACTCTGACTTAATGTTCTTACAACTTTACTAGTTTTCTTCTTTAACCTCATTGGAACTAGATCATTTCTAATCAATAGACTTCGGATCTTTATGCAAAATAGAAATTTCATTCTTTCTTTCATAACTTTCAAATTTTTAGTTATTTTGCAGTAGTCTTAGCCCACGATTTTTCCAAGAAAGGAGCTTGTTGATCGCAACACTTTTATTTCGCAGTTTATCATAGTTCTTCAAAATTTTTCTATAAAACATAAAAGCAAATGTATCTACGTAGCTATTTAAAAAACATTTTAATAAAATGAGAACACCATCGCATAATCATCTCCAACGTGAATGTATTTCAGACGTTTTACAAAAATATTTAGTGAATGTCCGTAAAAAAATCGTCGTCTTTCTCCAAAATTATAAATTTTTGCCTCTTTTTGTTCAAATTAATATACTTATCATCCAATAGTACTCACATTAGCATGTTTATCACTATAATTGATGGGCACACGCTATCAATATCTCTGTGCAACATTTGTGATAATCAGAAACTAGGCAACAACACCTTGTTTGAACTGTATATCTGGAAACTACGATATTCTGACTGAACTGAATTGTAGTCAGTGGCTGTTCACAAGTTCAATGTGATACGGGTATAGCGAAGGGGGGCATCTGACAAGAAGGAAATGTAGTTGAATTGGTTTGTTTCGCATCTCATAACTGAAAAGAAGTGTGCAATATGCTTTTCCATTTGCCGTTGATTGATCGTTTAGTAACATTTCACAACCGCGATTTTGTACTTCACTATAGAAAATGAAATTAATTTTGCTCCTGTCGTTGCTTAATGTTGTGAAACATAACACGATGTTCTGGACTGTATAATGTTTCTGTGATAATATTTGTTTTCACATATTATTAGAGAATGCGTTAATTTAATAAAAACATACTGTAGATCCATAGAGTATTTGAACACAAAACTTCCCATTTCGAGAAACTGTCGATATTTAAACTGTGATATTTTCATTAAAAAACATAGTAGCACAATATAATAGGACTCATTTTAACACGTTTGCTGCTATATCACTCATATATGGACGATGAAATTATTTATTCAGATATCAAAATAAATTTAATCTGGATTTAAATATCCAGAAAATACAAGAAGGTTGAAGGGCTACTCAGGCGTCATACATTTAACCCTCTCAATTTTTATTTCATTAAATACATCACTTCGATTTTATGGAATTTTTTAAGTTGCTGGATTCGCAGTCAACATTTTATAGCTTGAAACCTCTATATCCCCCAACCATTGATGATTTTTACATCATACAGCAACTGGAAAACTGAAAACACTGTTTGGGTCGAAAATATTATATGTATATTTATATGTCAGTAAAATCTTTAGAAAATTTCTCTCATGATTAAAAATTCAACAGATTTGACGATTAAAGCTAACCGTTACAATTACCATCTAAAACTTGATCTAGGATATTTTCTAGCCGATTTATGGAACGTTAAATGAATGATGTACTGCCATCCTTACAATATCATATGGCACCCCATGAATGCTTTACACGACCAAACTTGTTCCTCATTTTTGTTCTATAAAACAACCAAAAAAAAAATCGTTGATAATGTGTTAAGCCGTTATAATGGGAAAGACTCAATATTCAAATCTGTACTAGATTCATTCAGAAAAGAAATTTTTTATGTATTTACGAACGATTCATTTGTAGCATTTTCGACCAAACTCATGTCCTCAATTTTTCACCTATTATATAATATACAAATATCTTAGACAAAAAAAAAATGATTGATGGCTTGTGAATATAGAGGCTTCAAACTTTAAAATGTGTTCAAATTTATTGTTATACTCCTTTTTTTATCGAATTCATCATAGTTTAAATAGTGCTCCAATACTTTTTAGATTTGACAACCATGATTTTCTATTTCGTCGAAAACAAAATTAATCAACTGAAACTAAAAAAACAATGACAAATTGACTTGTAAACTCGTAGTTGCTAATGACCCTTGTGAGGTTGATGCAACTTAAAAAAATCAAATTAATCGTACTCTGCGATGTATAATTTGTCGGTGCTAAATTTGTTTTCATATATTATTACGGGGGACTACAGTGCAGTTAATAAAAAATTGTAAAAGATGTTGCAGAGGAAAATTCAGGTAGCAAGTATGTCAAAGTTCTTAATTTGAAATATTCGATAAACGAGAAGTCTATTTTCACTACGTGTATCGATTCGAAGAATAACAAAATTAATTTAAATGAAATTCCATCCTCGTGTACTGAACCCTTTGTGGATTGTATCTTAAATTTCTCTCACAATATTTATTATTTGGGACTCTACACTTATAAAAAGTGTATTAACCTAGCAAAAATGTCATTATATGAATCGCAACAATATCAGTTCTGCTGAATTTATGTAATATTTTCACGTGACATATTTCAGTCACTTCTAAACTTAATGCAATATATATACATACATATATAATTTGTACATAATCAAAGACAGATGTAATTTTTTGATCACTTCCCAAAATTTTGTTACTCAATAATTTCTTTGTATCTGAATTCTTCTAATAATTTATCTTTGGACAAATATGTAGAGTTTTAAAAGTGTTGTAATAATTAAAATGAGTGCTGAAGAAGTACTGATTTTAGTACATATAGTTTATTTAGTATTAGTACGGCTATTATGCTGATGTTAGTAAAATTGATTTTCCACAGAGCGGTTGCAAAAGGGATTGTAATTAATAAATATGTGAAAGTCTGTCATAATATTTTAACATTGTTTCCTTCTATTTACAGTTGAACTAGTATTCCGAATGTTCAACTACACTCTTGGCAAGGATCTATTGCAGAAAGGGATCAGAACCTTCATTAAAAAACATTCGGAAGGGTAGTAATGTTTTTCATTAATTAGTTATGAATTAAATATACATACAATGCTCTATAATAAATTAATTTTACATAAATTCGTTCGGTTGCAAATATAAATGTGTTCTAATTTTAACGAGTTGACCGTTTTAACTGTGATTAAACAAAAGCTACTTATAATCAACGATTTGTTAATTAATCAATTATAATTCTTCACTTTGTTCATAAATGAAACGGAGATATTGAAGATAACCGAACGAATTTATGACTCGACCCGAGTAAATTTAAGAATAGGTATTCTTTTTTTAATTTTACTAGTAATTCATAATTTTATTTAATGTTTTATTTATATTGCCTTTAAATCCTATAGTCTTAAATTACTCAATTTTGAACAATGTTGATTGGTCTGTGGCTATACGTACAGTGTTTCCTATTTAAAGTGAACCTCGCAATTATTTCCTAAACTATAGTTCGTTTCACAAAATGTGTCAAGGAGAACTTACTTTGTTTCGACGTGTTATGATGACCACAAAGCTTGTCTATGTGAACGTGCCCCCGAAAACTCGTGGTAACCATTGCATTTCTAAATGGAACTATTTTGATCACATGGACGTGTAGCCCATACCATAATGAATTCGTTGACCTACATATGTTAGTGTGTCAAGGTTATCCAAGGTCATTCACTGCCGTTGAAATTCTATATTATTAGCGTAACTTCGAATCATGTCTACAACCTTACCGACGAAATATTGCGAAGCACGAAATCTTGGTACGTTTAAGGAAGGCGAGTTTCAACGGTAGTGAATGATTTTGGATGACCTTGAAATACCAATAGAGTTAAGTCAACGAATTCGTAATGGTACGGACTACGTCCATGTGAACAAAACGCGTAGATCCATTTAAAAGAGTAATGGTTACCTTGAAATCTCGGAGGCACGTCCGCTTAGGAAAAATTTGTGGTCATCTAGAGATGCCTATTTGACGTGTATTTCATGTACGTGTCATTTTCACACGAGTACTATTTCTACGTATTAATTTTTAGGATACAGATACTAATTTTCGAAAGCAAAATATAGTTATATAAAATACATACAAAAATTAATTTGAAAACTGCTCACAAATATACGAATTAAAATGTGAATCCATTAACACACGGGTAACTCAATGCACGTGTATTTAACTATACGTGAAATAGTACACGTGTACCCGTGTGCTCAAAATGACACGTACTGAGATACCTACGTGTATGTAAATATACGTTCCAAACCATGCGATCTCTATGGTCATCATGAGATGCCCCCTCGAAACAAAGTTAGTTTTTGTGGAAACATTTTTTGAAACGAGCTACAGTTTAGGAAATGATTGCGTGGTTCGCTTCAAATGGACCATCTTGTATAACTGATTCGTTCTAACTTACTTTTACGTACAATTATAACGTACATTATTCCAGACCACGGCGATTAGTCATGATGGTCGAACTCTACAACATATTGTACGAAGTCTCCAAAGAAGCGGCCATTTTACCGAAAGATCTACGGATCAGCAGCATCGCTGCAAAATGGGTCCATCGAGACCGAGTACCATTGGTCACGGTCATACGGGATTATGAAACTAAAGCGATTACCTTCAACCAGGTAGGTGCACTTACGTTTGTAAGCTTATCGAACAAAAGTGCTGTTTCCCTCAGGGACGCCGAAACCGGAACAATAATGTGATTTTCGCATGGATAACGCTGTAACGTCGAGGAAATGGCGTGATCAATTTGTTTGCGAACATTCTGAATGAAATCCGTCCTTATATAAATATGTTTCTTAGATGGCAAAGCAAATATTTTAATCTTTCGCCCGATTTTCTTGACAGACAAAAAGGAATTTTCTAACTTATCGTATAATGCATAATTCAATAAACTAGCACAATCGGTAGTAAACAAATCACGAATTAGTGATAATTGATTTAAGAAATTATGACCAGTCATTGTATTATACGTCTAACACGTATTCGGGAAGGTTTAACTGTGTTCGTGTTTCCAAATACAAGGTCATTCCATACTATAAGGAACAGTTTCTTGATTAACATGGGAACATTGAATAGTTAATGGACATGAGACGGAAAGCCGATCTTTTATTAGGTATTTGTTTTTATGATTCATAAATCAAATGATTCAAAATCCATTGATGGTCGGCTAAAACCATCAAAAGAGTTATATATGCTACAGTTGTCTTTACTAAGAGTTTTCATGAGACGTTGTAATTTTCGTAACGCGTCGATCTCTTTAGATAATAATGCATTTATGATATACGATGATAGATGAATGTTAAGATCTGCAAATTAACAAACTAGACAGTTTAATTTCTAAAAAGCTTAAATTTACAATTATCAAAATATTTTATTTCATTTATGCTTGTAATAATGAAACAAGATTTTAGTTTATTTTTCGCATGGTTTGCCTTCTCTTCCATAATACATATTTTATATCCAGTCCTTTTCAATTTTAATCTATTTTAGTCTTGAAACTTGGTTAAAAGATTAAGAAAGTGTTTTAGTTGAAATAATGCAGGTCTAAGGCGTACATTCGTTAAGGAAAACTATCAAAAGAACACTATATTTATCTAAATTACGTAAATATTTTAATTCTCTGACTAAGAAGTACATATGCAAGCGAACAATAGTCATTGTGGAAAAATTTGAAGATTCACTATTTACAAAATGGTCATTCGAAACAAATTATTATGTAATTTTGATTTTTCATATGTTCTAAATTGATATCTAAACATCTATTTATATAAGATGTTCGATTATGTCCGATTTTCAAGGGTCGAATGAAAGTATTCACATTTTCAGTTAGTTATCAAATAACAGTAATTTAATGACCATTATCTTTTCTGTTCCAAGAAAACTATTATAAAATGCAGTACATTACTTGAAATTTTGATTCTATACATTTTAATGTAAATAAGGAACCTGAATTTCATCGAAAACAGAAAATAGTTCGAATTAAACAAGAACGTTTATTATCTTTTAAAAATTTTAATACAGATATACATACATAGGCTGATCGGTGATTGGTACAACCGAAGTGGAGGTGATTCTACATAAAAAAATACGTCGAGAACGTACAAACGAACAAATAACTTTTCCACACATTTGTTTTCTAGAAAATCGGCTTTGAAAATCCGTTAAGTTTGCGTGCTTAACAGATGTAGTAAGTAGAACTAGTAGCCTATGAACAGACTCTCCAAATGACTCCTGTCAAATAGTACGAGTGTTTGCCGAATTTCCAAAGTCAATTTTCCCTAAAACATAGCCTCAAACAAACCCATGAATAAATTTTATTCAATATTTTCGACGTACTTTTTTATATAGAATCACCACCTTTTCGGCTGTACCCCCAGTTACTGAACACCCTGTGTGTGAATATGATTAAAAATACTTGATAAGCAACAGTCATCTTGACGATGGTTAACACGAGTCAAATATATTTCGATTGTTCATTTTGTTTTAAGTTTGCATAAAAACCTTAACAATTCTGCTTGCGAATGATTCACACGAAAATGAGATTTTAAATGAACGGATGCACAGTTGCGGAAACGGTAATAGAATGAGAAAGGTGTCTGCCCTTGAAGAGAAAAAAATTCTGTCGTATCTTTAGAGCGGCCATTAATGCCGTTCAAAGGAACGTACTAAGTGCAATCAAAATGAAAACTAAACAACTGATAATCTTGATTGCCAGTTGCATTTGCATATCGCTACATTCCCCTAGTTAATTGTTTTCACAAGTATTTTGAGTCCCACAGTTACCTTATTATACTAACTAGCTTCTGAGAATTTTCAGTATGTTCGCATGTATCCTTTAAGAGTTTATAGTGAAACAATAATTGGATAAACTTGCTAATCGAAATAACTTGTTCATCATGCTTCCATTTGGATTATGTTAATTATAAGTATACGAGGCTTTCGAGAATAATTTTCTTGTTGTTTAAAAATTGTCAATTAGACCTATGCAATAATTAATTTAAAAGTTTTTTTAGATTAGGTTGCAACTATGAATTCATATCTAAATATGAAATGTCTGATTTCAGAATGTAATTGGTATGAATCGTTTTAATCGAGAAATATTATCTTAATTGACACTTTTATTATACATATATCATTTGATGGTACAAAACTGGTCTTTAAAATCGAATCTTCAGTTTTTATTTACACATCTTTTAATTCTAAGTAATGTTCATTTCAATATCAATGAATGTGATCGTCGTGAATACCTTTGTATACGACCGAAGAAATAAACGTATTGACAACAGCATTATGCGATGTTCAATCAAAATTTAATAGTAAATTAAAGCACTGTTCATGGATGGTGAACTATATCTCGAAAATGGAGATGACAATCTCGTAAATGAAGAGCATGAACGACCAAACAATTTAATTTACTTAGAGAATATGTTGATTACGATGCTGCATACTGTAATCAATCTTTGTTTCATTTAGAAAAAATTACGTTTGTTTAACGTTACTGTTAATATGCAACGACCTATTCTTTTCGACAACATGTATGCTAACAGATTCAAATAAAATAAAAATAACTTACATTGTGAAATTTGACTTGTTAGTTTACTAATCTGATTACATAATTCAATTTCCGTTCACAGAAAGTTTATCTTAGAGAAGCTCCGCCAGCCTCGACGTCTAAATTGAGTTTTACGTGGGATATACCTCTTGTAATCGTATCAGAGGACAAATGGGAATTGGACAAACCGTGTCGTCTATGGTTGACGAATGAACCGAAAAACCTCACCATCCCTGACACCTATGGCGAATTCAACTTTATCATTGTCAATCCCGAAGAAATAGGTACAAATGTTCAACATAACATCAAGCTAATCCATCCCATTTTTATATTGCTGCTTTTACTAACAAACAATAAAAATATTATTAATGAAGTATTTAGAGGATCTTCTGGATCTAAAGCGTCACTTTGTAGGCATTGTTTGGAAATTTTAGTAAAGAATTCAGACAACTGTTTTGTGTTGAGATTTTGCATGCATATTTTCTATTATTTGTATTATACAGTGTGAGTCATTTAACAGTGCCACCTAAAACTCGAAAACTATTTGTTGTATGAAAAAAAGTTTTCAACGAAACTTATTTGGTGTCAAGCGGGGCATACAATGTAATAATCCGATTCTTGATAGTCCGCATTTTAACGAGATATCAAGGTCTGAATATGAACTTTTATATCATGGTGTGTATATGGGATTATGAACTAATAATTCCCGAGATATTTTTTAGTAAAATATGATAGAAGGTTTATGCATCAAAAGTCCATACAGCGCTTCTTCGCTTGATAAACGAATAGGATACAAGATTAATTAAGGCAGCGATGCCCAAACTCGGCTCCCAGGAACTGAACGCCGTCCCCACCACCGTTCGCCGTTTTCATAGCGCCGAGGCGCGGCGAACCGATTACTAATATGCTCGCTTCCCGCGTTAAAAATATGATCGTCGATTGTTTTATGACGCGCGGGTCGGTTACTCGGTTTCTTGGTTGGCGGGGTGAGAACACGTTGCGCCTGCGCAAACTGACAGTAGGAAGGGGAATAATAGTGATAGTAATAGTTTTTTACTCATCATTTAGTACTCTTTCAAACCACAAGGTCAAATATGACACATCATGATACAAAAATTCAAGTCTCGATATTCAAATTTCATATCTCGATAAAAAAAAGCGGACTATCAAGAAACTAATTATTACATTGTGTGCCCCGTTTGGTACCCAACAATATTCGTTTAAAAATTTATTTGATACAAGTAGTTTACGAGTAAATTTAGGTGGCACAGTTGAATGACTCGTTATTTGAAAATGTGCACATAAAAAAGTGCTTTATAGGCCTGACAGGATTCCAATCGTTCTATGTATACAGAGACAAGTAGCATTTAAATTGGCATGAGTACAGTAATGGCACAAACCAAAATAAATGAAATATCTTATTATTTAACTAAATGGCGTAATTTTGAATTCTGATTTTTTGGACTTTTTCTTCATATTTGGCACAATAAAAATATATATAAATACTACCTACATCAATATTTGTTGGAGTGTTTTGTTCATGCGATAGCAGCAAAGTTTCTGATGATTCTTTCAAAATTTGAAGCTTATCGCACACCTAGACTTTGAGATATCTTGTTAACCATATCAGAAAATAAGGTTTCGAGAAAAATGCGTTTTATGTTCTGTCTATCAGTAATAGTCAGTGTAAAAAGTATTCGTACATCCTTATAAAATGAGTACTTTTTTAAAATTGGACCAAACGCCTTAAATTTGTTTGAGATGTTAGAAGAATTAGTTCAGTATTGTCGTTTAATATTAGTATTGTTTGCAATTGATATGCAAAAAGCATAGGTTAAGATTAAATTTTTTATATGTACCAATAATGATAATTTAAAACGTGCCTTTTGTAAATCTAACAATAAGTAAGTTATATACACCTACAAAGTTTCATCGAAATCGGTTGATGCTTAAAAAAGCTGTAGATATTGTAAGATGTAAAAAGAGTATAGCAACCTTGATCGAATTCAATGAAACTTAGTGCATGTATACAGTGTATGTATAACTAACTTAGATCTAGAAATGACACCATCTAAATTTTGATAATGGGCACCGATAAAAATTTTAAAAACCGTCACCTTTACTTTTTTCATCGCAATTGCGACCAATAGCAATATTTTTTAAAAAATCATGTATACATTACCGAGTAAACTAATCATTCTGACATTTCAAAAAACTCAATCCGTTTGGTCCAATTTTGTAAAATAATTCGTGTTTAAAGGGAGTACGAATTCTTGTTGCACCCACTGTATACGTGCACAGTGAGAGCTGCGTTCTTCGTTCATCCCTTTGCAGACTTACTTTTAAACGCACTCACTTTAAGGAAAGGCAAGCAAATGGGAAATCGATTTATTAAAATTTTTAAACCAGAAGACCTCCTTAAGTTACTATTTTATGGAGGGAGGAGGTACTGATTAAGAAGAAAAAATGAAGGGAAAATTGCGTATTTATCATCTTTATTGACTATATTGTATAATATAGATTGCTATTAGTATTAGTATCATTATTGTTTGAAAGATGTTCAATGTTAACTAGAATATATTCAAATGGAATTGAATTTTGCAGGAATGTTCCTTGTAAATTATGACAGCTGTAATTGGAGAATGCTATCGGAATATCTGCAGGGGCCAAATCGAGAAACAATTCCAGTTTTAACTAGAGCAAAATTGATTCATGATGCGTGGAATTTAGCGTACGCTGGTGAACTCTGTTTTGAAATTGCACTGAACATGACACTGTCTCTGAAAGAAGAAAGAAGCCACGTAGTTTGGGAACCAGTTTTCATGATGATCGATCACATTGGAAGACGCATCGAAGGAACAGCCGTGTACTCTAAATTTGAGGTAAACTTGAAAATAATGTTTGATGGCGAAAAACGGTCCATTATGTAAGTGTTTGGAGATGTTTTACCGAACGTCCATTAATGCGTTAATTTGTGTGTAGATAATGATAATCACTGCAACCGGACGCAATTAAGACACTTTCAACAAATAATCTCTGTCCTCATCACGTTCTATTAGGTCGTTGCAAATGAAATGGCCGTTTTTGAATCTTTAACGTAAACTGTTATTTTACGAGCATTATTCATATTCCATTAATCGAAATAATTTCCATCGACATCAATGCACTTCTTCCATCGTGATACAAGTGCCTCAATGCCTTTCTGGTAGAAATCTAATAAACGTGAGGCAATAAATTCATCAAATGCAGTTTTTATAGCACGTTCTTCTTTGAATATTTTTCCGTTCAAAAAGCCATCTAGGTGCTTGAAAAAATGGTAATCAGTAATTGCCAAACTGCTAATTTGTTTACTGTTTGTTTCGCAATATGTGGCCGAGCATTATCGTGAAGCAATAATACACCACGACTATTGACTAATGCCGGCTAACTCTTTTACTTTTCCCAAAGCCTTCAGATGTCGAGAGACAATTGAATAGTGTACATTGCTTCCACCCCCCCCCCCCGCGATTTCCCGAATAGTTAGACTTAAATCCCTTTCAACTATCTCTTTTAAATCTAAATCTTGAATATCTGCTGGCTTATGACCACGAGGCCCATCTTCCAGATTTGTATCTCTAGAACGAAATTTTTCAAACCAACGCCTTATGGTCCGATCACATGCTATACTTTCACCAAAAGCAGCATTTATGTTTTTCGCTGTTTCAGATGCAGTTATAAGTATTTCCTTTTTTCCCATGGTGAACGAAAATCGATTTTGAATCATGTATACTGTACAATATCAATAATCTTATACACGCAAATTCATGTACAAGATATGTACTTATCAAATTGTACAACTTCAACGCCATCTGCCGTGGAAAAAGTAAACTACAAAGGCAGGAAGTTTCAAATGTGAAAAACGGTCATTTCAATTGCAACGACCTAATAAATAACATAAGTGATCTAATAGCAACGTTAACAATTTCATAGCGGGCTATACGCATTTATAACAAATTCATTTTATAATAATACATGCGTCGAACGTAATGAATTCAGTAATAACAATATTTAGCTAAATTTAACAAAATATAAAAATAGTAATTTCTCATGTTTTATTTAACCAACACGGTAGTAAAAACATGATCGTCATTCAATTATTTTCGTAGAATTATTTGAAATTAATAACAAAATATGTTCTTAAAGTGAATTAGATTATAGTGGCGGATATAAGAATATTTAAATACTAACGATAACTACTCAATTTTTACAAACTGAAATTTTATTTTGAAGCAGCAATTAATACTTTATAAATATCTACATCTTGTAATATAATGGAAGTGAGAAAACTACAAAAGGGGGCAGAAAATTGATAGTTTATTTAAAACAATGAAACAAGTAAAGAAGCTGGGAGACATAAATAAGTATAATTTTACATTTTTGTGAATGCAATTTTGATATTCAAACATTTCGTTAGTTTTATTATGTCGTAGAACCTTGGTTGCTGTATTTTACAGCTTACACCTTGTTTGGTATACTTACAAATAACCCTTCGCCGTACGATTTTCTTCATGATTACATTAATTAGAACTCCTATGTCTGTAATAATTTCACAGAAGAGGGAAGACTATTTTCAATTCTTCTCTAAAATTTCATTTTAAAGTTCTTTGTTAGTACGAGCATTTAAGGGAATATGGTCATTTAAAATGTCCAGAGATTTTGAATGGAAATGAGATCTGGCGATTGCAGTGAACACTCGAATTTTTAAATTATTTAATATCAAAAAATTTAGGTGCCACTTTTGGGACGTGATGGGAGTCGATGTCATGCTCGAAGATGGACGGTCCAAATCAAATCTATTATTCTTATTAATTTGTGTAGACAAGAATGCAGATGATAATTAAGGGTAGTCGGACTCTGACGCAAGATATCGCTACTCGTTCGTGAGAATGGGAACATTGAATATTGGGAAATTTACATGGGCGGTGGTACAATGTCCGACTCCCGTTAAAGTCAATGTATTCACAGAACTGAAGAGAAATATTGACAAATGCATACTAGATATTTCTTAAGACCAACTATTATAATGAAAAAGATTTTAAGCTTTTGTCTGCTGCACGTGTCGAACATAATAGATTGTTAGCGTATTACAATATTTTCTCTGTAACTGAGAAAACTTCGGGTCGTTAGGGTCACAGTTATAGAGGAGGCATACGTCCACTAAAAGATGGCAGAGAAATTTCAATCGCTTATTACGCAAGTAATTATAATCGTAATTATATCGTGTGTGATGTTGTTTAATCAGAAAAAGGGAGATGAGTACAATGGCAGAAATTTCATTAAAAAAAATTAGAAATAAACAAAGTTGCAAACTTCAGCTTAGCTTGCATTGGTGTGTGTCTTACCGATACTCAACACATTGCGGGCATGGTCACTGATTTCAAGGGGGATTCCCCCTGTGGTAGGGATAAAATTTAACATTACGGTGGAGATCTTTTTCACAGTTACGGAGAGAATATTGTATACAATAACTAGACAGCTGTACAGTTCTTACTGTTGAGGCTTTTGGATGTAAGCCGTGTCCTTGTGGAATTGTTTTCCCAACGTTTCGTAATCATTGCAGCTAGCTTCATCAGGGGATCAAAAGACACATTGATACTGGTGTGTGCCTTGTGATGCTCCTCTAATATACTGGAGCTTGCTCATGTTCCGGTTCATTGCTTACGAATCAAAAGATGTTTTTAATTGGTCAGCTGAACAATTAAAAAACTGGGTGGAGGGAGTTCCAGATTGGGTTCAGGTGGTGGCCTGTATATCTGTTGATGTTATTAGGGCGTTTCAGTAGTATTCAGTAGTATTTCAGCAAAATACACAAACCAGACATACCACTAAGACCCTTAAGTCAGCACCATTGGATCTCCTACTTACAACCTGGCAAAATACCTCACATCCATCCTCAAACCCTTTACCGGTAATACGAATAGCCACATTCAAAACTCAAACCATCTCATTCAACAAATATGGAACATCCGAACGCAACCAGGAGACATACTTGTCAGCTTTGACGTAAAATCCTTATTTACAAACATTTCCATCGACGATAGTATCGACATCCTCAACAACAAAATACCTGACAACCTTATATCTTTAGTCCATCACTGCCTCAATTCCACCTACTTCCTCTTCCAAGGCACCTACTACGAACATGTATCAGGAGCAGCCATGGCAGATATGCCCAGTCATCGCTGATATCTAAATGGAGCATCTAGAGGATCGAATCCTCAAAGAAGCACCATTAAAACCATCACAATGGTTCAGATATGTGGATGATACGTTCGTAGCATGGAGTCATGGCTAAAACACTCTTAATGATTTCCTCAACTACATCAATTCCCTACACCCTGAAATATACTTCACCATGGAATCCGAAACCGAAGAACAGACAATACCTTGCATCGACGTACTGGTAGCAAGGAAACCCGATAGGTCCCTAGGACACCAAGTATATCGAAAGCTCACTTATACCAATAGATACTTACACGCCTCCTCCCATCATCGTCCGGTCCGAAAGAACTCAGTGTCCGTTCCCTAATACATCGAGCCAACATCAGTGGAAATGAACACCTACTTCAGGAACTTAACCATATTAGAACCACCTTTAACAGAACGGTTTCTCTAAAATTAAAATGAATCGCACAATAGATAGAATCATTCATCCAAAAAATAGACAGTCCATTTCCAACATTAACGACAAACAAAACACCAATTTCCATACATATGTTGGCGAAGTTTACATTGGCGAAACTGGGTGGAGTGTGAGCACACGATTCAAGCAACACGGGCGATGCACTAGAATGTGCTACATTAAATCAGCTGTTGCAGAACACCAGAAGACAACAGGTCACATAATACTCTTCAACAAAACTGAAGTTATAGCAAAGACCAAAGGATAGCATCAACAGTGTTACAGGTCACCACCTGAACCTAATCTGGAACTCCGTTCTCCCAGTTTTTTAATTGTTCAGCTGACCAATTAAAAATATCTTTTGATTCGTAAGCAATGAACCGGAACATGAGCAAGCTCCAGTATATTAGAGGAGCAGCTCAAGGCACACACCAGTATCAGTGTGTCTTTCAACCCCCTGATGAAGCTAGCTGCAGTGCTTGGGAAACGTTGGGAAAACAATTCCACAAGGACACGGCTTACACCCGAAAGCCTCAACAGTAAGAACTGTACAATGCCAGGCAGTGAAAGTCTCAAATTTCTAACTAGACAGCTGATTTTATGCATTTATGAAAAAAATGAGTAAGTGTAATTTAAAACAGTAATAACATTAAAAACATTTAGAAATACTTTTATATAATTTTCAATGTATTAAACATATTAAGGAAGAAAATAAATTTCTCCTTCACTTCAGTTGATTGCAATTCAGCTAGAAAATTTTTATTTTGCACAAAGATGCGCTGTTTAGTGATGACAGACGTATCATCAAAAGAAGTTTAAAGTCGTACAGTATGGCGAGGATGCCCTAGATTGGATGAATATTATCAATATTTGAAAAACCATCTAGTGATAAAGTTATCATTACTTATGTACGAAAATTTCAATTTTAAACATTCTTTTGTCCACCACTGTAGTTTCGTGACAAGTTGTTCTTATTTTTCTTTTTTTATTCGTATCCAAGTACTATCGAGATCTACTCGCGAGAGGTTTACTCTCAAATCGACACATAGCTTAAGATAAGAAACGTTTTGTTATCGCTAATGCCATTACTGTTATCTTGCAGTAATACTGACGCGACATCGCGTCAATTAATTAAATTGATATAACAAAATATTTCTTTTGTCATCCTTAAGTGTGATTCCATTCTGCCATTTTTAAATTATGGTTCTTTTTCAATTACCAATAAAATATTTCCTATCCATTAAAAGATTAAAAACTCTAAGTGTTCAATATTTGATTGGTTATTTAAAACGTATGTTCAATAATTGATTGGATATCCTCTTCTCCTTCTAATAATACAATAAGAATAATTGTACTAAAACTACCAGGGTCATGTATTGCACCTTATTATATAATGTCTATCTATAATTCTCGTAGATGGCAAAAAAGATATTCAAAAATAGTCCATCTTTATATGATGTGATAGCAGGGTATTATTTAATTCGAATCATTGAAAATCAAATATTTAAGAAAACAACGCGAATGTGTAATTAAATTGCTCTTATATCAAATAAAATAAGTAATATAAATTGTAGTTTCAACATTTTAAACTGCTTATAATGTGAAATATAGATATACTGGTACATTCGACAAAGTTTACAGACTTGTTCTACGCAAGGATGTTACAGTTTTGCGATGAAAGCAGATACGATTTTTGAATTTGATAATTTCACTTTGTCTTTTATAACTTTTGCTCAAAAACTGAAAAAGTAAAATTGATGTCGAAAAGTGTAACAATTAACTCAGTGAAATCACACTCACTGACTCACCAACATTTTTAAATTGCCAGTTTAAATATACATTACATGTTATAATGTAAATGTTTTTTCTTAGATAGGCAATATAGTAATTGTTTAAAATTAATGCCAGTCGAAGAACTGTATTTTGAAGTACATTTAAATAAAGCACTTAAAATGGTAGAGAGCTGTTAGGAACAAAATTGAAAACAATTTTAACTGCAGAGGGTTGAGTCTCAATTTCTTCCATTATGATAGTGATCGTTAAATCGTCATTGAGTTACCACACCCAATACAGGGTGTTTCGTCTAAAACAGGAGAAAAGACGAATCAGATGGAAGAATCGTTTTTCGTAAATTGTATTTTTTTTATTGTTTTTTCAAGGTCACTCGTGTTTTTTTACATATATACATACATTTTTTGTTGTTGTATGTTTTAGCGAACATTTTTGTGCATTCATCTATGTTTAATAGCACAATCTTGAAATGACTGTGAACTCTAAAATTTGCTAATTAATGCAGAACTTACTTTCAGCGACATTCCAGATTTCGACGGTAACAGAAACTCCACCATGAACTTGAACTTCTAATAAACACATTGTATCATTCCTCTGTGTACATAGAGAGTGAGAGAGATATGTATTTAAGCGTTTGCTCACTACTAGATTTCTCAGTGTATCGACAAGCGATCCATGATGCATTATTCAGAACAAGAGAAAATTCAAATGGTTTTAATTTACGGTGAAGCTCGAGAGTGTCTACGAGAAGCAATACGAATTTACAAAGATAGATTTCCAGAACGTTCTTGTCTATCACGTTCTGCATACTTAAGTATTGTTAAAACAGTTTCTGAGACGTAAGACTGTTACTCATGAAGCAAATGTGAACAATATCATCGCTAAAGTTAATCAAAACTCGCATGTTAGTATAAGGCAACTTGGACGTGAAACCGGTATTAGTGTGACAAGCATATTCCGGATTCTTCATTCACAAAAATTTCATTATTTCCATTTATCTCTTCACCAAGAGCTCCATGGAAGAGACTTTGAAAACCGCGTACACTTTTCTCAATGGGGTATACGGAAGTATAAAAATGATTGTTTACGGATGAAGCATCCTTTACAAATCATGGTCAGGTGAACCTCAAGAACATGCATTATTGGTCGGTTGAAAATCCACGATGGTTTAGACGTTTAGACAATTCGATAAGCAGAGACCATGGACCATAAATGTCTGGTGTGGTATTCTAAATAATAAGATAATTGGGCCGTATTTTATCAACGGTACGCAAATTGGGCAGAAGTATGCTGAATTTTTAGAACATATTCTACCAGGTTTATTAGAAGATGTACCATTTAGGGACCGTCTAGTATTATGGTGTGAACACGATGGGTGTCCAGTACAATTTTCTCATATTGCAACACGTGTCCTCAACGAAAAATTCCCAAATCGTTGGATTGGACGCAATGGACCTGTATCATGGCCGGCTCGTTCACTCGATCTCACCCCTTTGATTTTTTCTTATGGGGGACATTAAAGGGTACGGTTTATCAAGAGCAGCTCACGACGCCAGAAAATATGAAGGAACGAATAATTGCTGCATGTGCTGATATGAAACCTGAAATCATCGAAAGAGCTGTACAATCTGTCGTTTTTCGCCCCACGAAATGTATCACAACGGAAGGACATCATTTCGAACATTTATTGCAGTAATAAATGTGATTATTTACAAGTTCAAGTTCATGGTCGAATTTCTGTTACCGTTGAAATCTGAAATGTCGCTGAAAGTAAGTTCTGCATTAATTAGCAAATTTTAGAGATCGCGGTCATTTCAAGGTCATGCTATTAAACATGGATGAATGCACAATAATGTTTGCTATAACATACAACAACAAAAAATGTGTGTATATATGTAAAAAACACGAGTAACCATGAAAAAACGTTCAAAAAATTACAATTTATAAAAAACGATTCTTCCATCTGATTCGTCTTTTGAAACCATTTAGATTACGTTAGAAACATTTTTTATATTTTCAGAGGTAGACGAGATATTTAGGTGTCCTGTTTTAGACGAAACACCCTGTATATCCAAATCTTAAGTTTGGTAGTCAAGAATTTCAAAGTATGCAATATCTAATATAACTGATATAACACTATCTAAAGGTGCAGAGTTAGTTGTTGTTCATCATCCAAGGGTATACAAGAAAATTAATTCCAAAAAACATTGTTGTTTCAGCAATACGTACGAACATTACTAACACCTCTGTACCTTGAATTAAATGAATCCGATCGGAACAGCGAACCATCTTGGAAAACTCATATGCGCAGCATGGCCAAGCATTTCCTCTGTCGTGCTGGTTATTTACCTTGCGTTCAAGAAGCCAGGGATGAGTACAAAAAATGGTTGACGAATGAAGAACCGGATAAAGGAAATCCGTATGTAATTTATTTACTTTTTCGGTTTTATAATAAGAAGTGTCTAGTGCTACCTAGGTTCTCAATTCTGTACAGAGAAGTGATAATTATCGAAATGAAATCGGTATATAGTTTCCATTTTCCCAACAGTATTTCACAAAATAAATTTCTCTTCTATTTGAAGAAAGTTATCATGTTTCTTTTCATCTTCTTTAGAGTTGCCAATGAATTTATCTGTCCTGTATTCAAATGGGGTAGTGAAGAAGAATGGGAATTCGGACTTCAACGAGTCATCAACTTCCCACAAAACAGTCCCGAGAGGAAACAGAGTGAACGCACGTACCTGTTGAAAACTCTAGCTGGTTGTCCGAAAGACAAAAACAAAATAGAAAGGTATCGTCATTTTTTCTGGATGCTAATCATACCATCTGGACCTGATTTCAGATGCAAATCGAAGACGCGAAAGAAATAAAAGAAAAATTCAAGTACATATGTGATAAATTGTCTTTTTTTCTAAATTAGAGAAGCTTTTCATATTTCAGAAAATGAACTTCATTAATTATTCTGACGGAATCTTATTTCCAAAACATTTTTTAGAAACGGTACACTTGAATTTCTATTCGAGTATTTATTTATGTCTTAAAATGCTATTTAGATTTGCATATTGCTTGATTTCTATAATTACTAGTGATCTATAAGAATAGTCGCAATATGGAATCCGGTTAAACTATTTTTTGGAGAACCAATTTTTTTTAAGTTTTTTTATTCAGTCTTATAGATTTCGACGAGAAACGCCGAAAATGAAAGTCTTATTGCTAGGAGTTCACTGGTTCAGAAGTTATAACCGTGTAAAGTTGAGCACTTTTAATGTTTTCATCGACATCTACAGAATTACATAAAAAAGAGTTCAAAAAAGTTAAAAATATCTGCCCCTTCAAAAGAAAGTTCAGCCTGGAATCCAAATAAAATAAGATACATGATTATGTGGAAATTTTTTATTAGTTCTGTGTGTAAATTCATGAAACACAGTTCCGTGTTTCAGAATCACTTTTCCTGATACACCATTTTCTGATGCCGATTCAAATTTTTTTAGCATTAACATTTATTCGTTATACATTAACGTATAATATTAATTACATTATAACCACTGACATTCCTTCTTATTGCACGGTATAATTTCAATACGAACTTTAATACAAAAGCAGATTTTTCGCCATCTATGGCTGTTGACTTATTAGATAAAACGTTCTTTTTGCATATTATTATATTCTACATATTTGTAAGAGTGTGTCAAGCTTTCTGCTTTGGATTGACTTATATCTTCCTATGAATGAAAGCAAATATATCGTCATTTGTTGATGATCCGTTTAATATTAACGAATATATGAATGTCTATCGTGTATCCATTACTTTTTCTTTTCTTTTTCAAAACTTTGTTTGAAACATAGGTGCGTAGACTTTTCTTAGTGGCTGTATAATGTTCACAGTCATTTCTGAGATTTCAGTCAATACTTTTAAAAAAACATACAGGTGTAGTGGTCTGAGCTTGCAAATTTCAAAAAATAGCCTGTTACCTCAGTAAATCTTCTACTTAAATCGAATAAAGAAATTATTCTCTTAAAATAGGCAAGCAAAATTGATCAAAAGTCTGCTACATATAAATAAATAAATAATTCTAGTGACAAGTACCATTTACTGGTATCACAGATTACCATAATAACTCAATTCTGTCCCTAAAGATAATGATGACCTTAGATATGCATGTTCTATTAGAATTACGTTTTTCTGATCTGATACTTTCACTATTAATCTTCATGATCGTATCCTATTTCACTATACTAGGTACTTGAATAAATTTCTGCCGTTCTTTTGGTAAATGAAAGCCATTTGTTTGATTAGAAATACTTATACAGGATACTTTTTCCAAATTATTTTCCATCGTTAGCTATAATTTTTTCCCACTTTTCACGTAATAAGAGGATTCCACGATAGATGAAATTGGTTTTCTGTGAAGTAATTCAATCACCACGCCATTTTTTGATCTTCATAAGAACTGAATTAGTGCTGGGAAATGCCATGCTGGATTGATTGAAATAAATAATAATCTTATTGAACAATATCTGGCAAATATGGCAAGTGTGATAGCACATCCCATCCAAACAGGTCCAATGTTTCCTTGACAGGTTTGGAAAAGTGTAGTCCAATAATGTCATGCTTAAAAATCACTTTGTCATGTCGTCTTGCATAGTCTGGATGTTTTTATTTGAATGTTCGACTTAAATCGACTAATTGGTTTCGATAACGATTATCAGTGATGACATGGATCATCTTCCAGTCATGCTTCCAATTCTTCATCTTAGAATTTCTTTGGCACACCACAGCGATCCTTGTCTTTCACATCGAAATCATCATTTTTAAATCGCTAAATAAAATCTTCACAATTTCTTTCAGACAACACATTGTTGCTATACACTTCTACAAGAAACGACGACTTACAAGCTACACTTGTCTTTAAAATGAAATAATGCAGCAGCACCTCTCACAAATGCTGTTTTGTCGGCACGAAATTCGACTTTTTCATCGTTATATAAATATATGCTGTTACGTTAGTCTTAAAGCTTGTTTATAATACTTTCATATACATGCTATACTATTTCAAATTACATACAATTACTATAGTTCCGACATTTATTAGTTAACGGCAGAAACTTATTCAAGCATCTAATATATATATATATATATATATATATATATATATATATTCGCGTTATTCTGATATGTTGCTTTCATTACTAATCTTTATTGTGGTCTTCTATATCATTTGTAATTGTACGTAACGTTGCACAAAGATAATGTCATAAAAATGATTACAGGTTGTTAAATGTAACAATTTTGGATCAAAATGGCAACTTCTCGGATTCCGATATCCATCTTATCTTCAGTACGCTAACTGGCGGCTCAGCTGGATATACTACTCTATTCAACTTCTTGAGCGACCATTGGGATACTGTGAAACACAGATTTGAGAACAAAACACATCTATGGGATGGAATGATAAATTCGGCCACCGCTTCGTTTAATACTCAAGAAGGTTTGGACTCGGTTTCTGAATTGTACATGAGCCGTCAAGATGAATTTGATACTGCGAATCATATCATCAAAGAAGCGTTGAAGATCATTAAACACGAAACGGAATGGAGCAAGAAGAACCTTCCAGTGATTGAGGCTTGGCTTGATGAAAACTTACCTAATTACTTACCTACAGCGACACAAAGTCAACTGTGTGAGACTCACCTACACGGGACTCAGGTCCCAGTTTGCTCATTGAAAAATAAACAATAAATTCATAACTTAAATTATTATACGTCGCGGTTAATATTCAAAAGCCTTGAGAATGTAAATTGGCGAAACAGATAAACCTCCTAATAAATAAGATTGTCATTATCATATGATTTTGTATTATATATTTCGTTGATTTTGTAGAAAAAAAATTCTGGAAAATTTGCAACTGCTACAAAATGTTCATATAATATTTAAAGGTAATATTACAAATTGTATAAAATGCGTGTAATAAAAATAGTTGTTAATTGTTATTTATAGCATAGTTGTTGTTAAAAAATTTAGAAAATTCGGAAAAATGTAATAAATGTAACAATGAAAACATTTAAATACTTAAGTTACTAAAACTTAGTTTCAAACGAATGCAGGCACGATAATATATCCTATTGTTTAAATATTTCCCAAATATCCTAAACATCTAATTTCCTAGATATTGAAAGTTGCAAATTATTATCTGATGTTACAAACTCGATTCACATTTCCTTAACTTATTCCTTGTTAATTCAACAAGTAATTCTTTACTATTTGCAGAATTACAACATTTGCTGCAACATATTAACAGATCGTAATTTCTTTTAAACATTGTATTAAATGTACAAATTAATGCATAGCTTTCAGAATCAATTAAATCTATCAGTATTTTAAACTCCTGTCTCCTATCCCCCATATCGGACATTTATTTATTACTTGTAAGGTGAGGCAAATGCATAGAAAGTAATAGAGATTATTCTCGAGAGTAGAATGTATTATGATTGTTTGTAATTATAGTCAATACATTCGCGAAAAAAGGTCTACGAATTAATTATTTTGTATACCTAATGTAACGCACTAATATAATTATCTGACTTGATAATCGAAATGATCTCGCATTTAAAATGTATGACATTAGGTCTACCGAGAAATGGTGTCCCGTTTCAAAAAATGGAAAAACATAGCAACTAGTTTCCATCTACTTTTTGTAGCTCGCGCTACTAAAATTTGAAAATGTGAAATTAATACTAACCGCACTAATCGATCAAATGTCCAGTTTCACATTTTTTATTTTATAATTATTTAAATACAAAAATGCTTTCATTAGAAATTATGAAATAAATTTTTCACTCCAGCACATAATGCTATAAAAATTGCAAAAAGTCTAATCGTTAAGGATTAGGAACTTCAGGTGGTTGATGCTCGTTGCCGAAACCAATCTTTAATGGTTCAGTATATGTTCTTCACCGATGTTCATGTTATATCGATTTATTTCAGTTCCTCACTTCTGTTGTTTATAGGGGTGTACGGGTACCCGAGCCCCGGGTCGAGTCGGATAATGATCCGGTCGAGTCGGGTCGGGTCGGGATTTCCGATACCCAAAATAGTAATCGAGTCGAGTCAGGTCGGGGTTCCGAAAGTTTGCAATATTCGGGTACTCGAAGTTAAAGTTGCATTTACATAAGTATAATGCTGTTTTATAATTTTTCAGTTCAATCTTTTATTTTCACTGGTAGGTTCAGAATGATTTTTGTATTTTTACTGTAATCGGGTATCAAACTTCGCGAGGAAAAAAAGTATTTTAGAATATATTATGTGAAATAATGTACATGACGGACGTTTCTGTTTCTAGTCAACACTGTTCTTACAAACCCTTCGTCCGCACACTGTTGGTATAAGAGCACTGTTTCGTAAACAGTGTTTACTATAAATCGAAATATTATTACAACCAATGATTATGACGTCTTAATATTCACAGGGTTATTTATCGCTGATTTGTCCGCAGACTTGCCCCAACTTTAACTTCGAGTGCCCGAATATTGCAAACTTTCGAGACCTCGACCCGACCCGACCCGACCTGACCCAGCTACCTTTTCGGGTACCCGAAGTTTATATACTTTCGGGATCTCGACCCGAACCCGAAATTTCGACTACTCGCACACCCCTAGTTGTTTATCATTACATCAACCTTTCATACCGTTATCCCTTGTATCATATTACTATTTCCGCACTGTTAATATAATAAACTTTATTATAACCAAAATACTAATTAAATTCAATATAATGACATTTGCAAATATGCAAAACGCACAGAACTGTTTAATAGGCCTAATGCATATATTAAGTTTACAATGGCTCTAAAGAACATTTGAACACGAAATTTCCGATTCTCGAGAAAATATTGACATTTGACCTGCGATCATTTCGTTAAAAGAGTATAACGATATACCTGGGCCCTATTTACAGTTTGAAGACTCTACTTTCGGCATCATTCGTGCATTATTATCTAAGATATTTTTACATGTTACAGCGACTGGGAAATCGAAGGAAAGCTTTTTTCTCCAAAAGGTTACATATTGAAACATCTGTAAAAACATGGGAAAATATTTCTAGCGACTGAAACCGCCGTAGATTTAAAGATTGAATCTTCTCCATTAGAACGAATTCTTAAAACTGGATCTACGATTCTTTTTTGTCAATCAATTGAGTTTTGAATGAAAGGTATACTGCTATCTTTGCAAAAATATCAAATTTGTCTATCATTTTTGTTCTATGAAACAGCCCAAAAAAAATCGTAGTTTAAGTTTCAAGCAGTCGTAAATGAGAAGATTGCAATCTTCAAATCTGTAATAGATTCATTCCGAAAACAATGTTCTGACACATTTTTGGACGATTCAGTTTGTAGCATTTTCAACTAAAAACGTGTCTCCAGTTTTTCCCCTGCTATATCATGCATAAATGCCCTAGAAAAAAATTAATGATGACTTGCGATTGTAAATGCTTCGAACTTCAAAATGAGTCGAAACTTATTATGGTACTACTTTTTCAACGAAATTATCATAGTTCAAATATTGACAATTTCTTGAGAATCGGAAATTTAGTGTTTAAATACTTTTTGTATCGACTGTATATCAAACAGAATTTCTTTTTCAACATATTAATCGTATAAACTGAGCCGAAGTAATTGCTCGTAAATCACTTAATCTACTCATGTCTCAAAGTACAAAAGTGCTTGAAACAAGCCTAAGACAGCAATTATTCTTATCCATCAATACCTTTTATCACTTCAAAAAACATTATCTAGAAAATGCGTTTCTATTTCCTTTGTGTCGGGATTAAAAATAAGAACATTGACAAGAAACGTTTCCAATAATGCACGTCATAATTCTTATGAAATTATTTGTCGTGAAGCTTTCAGAAATGGACAAGTTAAAGCCCACACGATATAGTGTTCAAAAGTATGTGGCATAAATTGACGTGTTTCAATCTTTTAGTTGCTAAGCGTTTTATACATGTTCTACAAAAATAATTATACATACTTGATATTGGATAAATTGTAGCAACAGAAGGTATTGAATTTTAACCTCAACGCTTGTATTAGAAACAATTAATTTTAGGAACAATTGTATTTATTTACATTACAATAATAAAAAAAACATGAACTTTATTTCGAATAATAAAATTACTCATTGAGCATTACGAAATGAAATTCACACTAACTGAATTTTAGTAATGTAATCAGATTTAATAATCATCCTCATATTAATTCATATTTCTTAAATACGTTTCCGAAACCTATGTTTTATTCCGGAAAAGACTGATTGCATTTCATTACTAGACTGTAGAAAAGGTGCAAAATAGAAATGTCTTTCATTCGTGAATAATTTTAATAAGTTGGAAATAATACATTTGTATTTTTAAGTACTTTCGGTTTTATACAGGGTGTCTCTCCAGATTATGACATCTTGATTTTCTCGCTATTGTTACTCGTAGCAAAAAAATTTCAGCGGAGGCTTGAATGGTATCGAGTGGAGCATATTCTGATGTTATTAGTTTTTTCGTGAGTGAACGCGTAAAGGTCATATCAAGGTCAACTTCGTTTTTTTAATTGAAATGCGGTATTTTTTAATACATCAATCGGTGCAGTTGGACATTCGTTATAAAAAAGTACTACCTATATATGTCGAAAAGTTAGTAGTTCAGGAGATATTTTGATTTAAATAATTCTAAAACACCATTACTGTCGAACTAAGACGTTAGCGTTTATTTACAGGAATTCTTCAACGTAACGACCATTTACATCACGGCATTTTTGAAATCGATCAAGTAATGACCGGTTTACGTCGTTTAATGTATCAGCTGATATTCTACCACAAATAGCGATAATACACTGCTTCGTATCGACTACTGTAGTTGGAGCTTCAGCATAAACTTCATTCTTTAAATGGCCCCATAAGAAAAAGTCGAGGGGCGTTAAATCAGTTGATGACGATTCGGAAAATGTCGATTTAAAGCATTTCATGCTGCTAAAGAATAATGTGCAGGGCATCCGTCTTGCTGCATTCACATTCCTAAACGAACATGTAGCGGCACATCTTCCAATAATGTGGGTAAAATTTCCATTATGAAGTGTTTGTACTTCGGTCCAGTCAGTGGTCTATCGATAAAATATGGACCAATAATATAAGTGTCGATTATGTCAACCCATACGTTCAAACTCCATCGACGTTGATGAACAATTTGTCTGGAACAATGTGGATTCTGTTCCGACCAGAAATGTATATTTTTTAAATTAAAATTTCCATTCCTTGTGAACATCGCTTCGCCTGTAAACATAACTTTTTTAAAGAAATCATCACTTTGGCGAAGAGCCCATTCACAGAATTCTGAACGACGATAACTGTCATTATTTAGGTCTTGAACTTTTGATACGTGATATGGGTATTCGTATCTATGCAGTACATGTATGATATTGGATTCTCTTGCAAGCTGACGACAGCTTACAGATGGGTTTATTGTCGCTGCAGCCAAAATATCAATTTCATTTGCAGAATTCGTCACTTTTCTCGATTATGTGTCGTACGCGACAAATTTCCAGCTTGATGAAAGCGTTTGAAGGCATAACTGAAAGTATTACGGGATGGTTGACTTCTACCAGGAAATCTCTCTCCATATAACTGTTTTGCACGCACTACACTCTTTCCACCTTCCAAATACGCTGCAACTATGTCTACTTTTTCGGCTCTTGAGTACTTCATTTTAGAACAAACAAATAGATGTCTAAGGGAAACTAAACTCAAATTGAAGAATGATTGTCAGAATCAAATATTTCTCAAATGTTTACATTTCAACGTTACCGATCTCAATCAATTGTTTTTGCTAGTCTAACGTTGGTAAACAGAGCTAATGCTTTCGCGAAGCAATAATGATGCCTTAAGAATTTAAATAATTTAAATCGAAATATCTCCTGAACTACTAACTTTTCGATATACATAGTTTAGTACTTTTTTATAACGAATGTCCGGCTACACCGATTGATGTATTAAAAAATCCACTGCAGCATCCACTCACGAAAAAACTAATAACATCAGAATATGCTCCACTCGAAACCATTCAAGCCTCTGCTGAAAATTTTTTTGCTACGAGTAACAATAGCGAGAAAATCAAGATATCAAAATCTGGTGAGACACCCTGTATATCATTTATTATAAATGCATAAAGTCATTGTAGTATATTGATTAGGACATTGATAAAAAACAAATTTTTAGGACAACCTAACAAATAGAATCATTTGTTTGGCATCAAGTAAAACTGGGGAATCGAGTATACAGACGAAAAAATTGTTGAATTTCTTTCATAATATAAATACAAAACATCAGTGTTAATTTGAAAAATAGTTGTTATTGTATTTCAAAATAAACAATCTCCGTTCAGGTGCGTCCGATTGATGCGAGCAACGAATAACTGAGACAATGAGAATTTTATTTCCTATATTTAGGTAATGATTGATAAAAAAATGACAGAATTTCTTTTTTGGAGTTAATCAATTTTGATGGAATGGAAGCGTTTTATCAGCTAGAATTTTCTTAAGAAATTGTCGGCACTGTCAAAGGCTGCTCAACAAGGTATTATCTTGGAGATCGTTTTTAAGAAAACAATGGCAAGATTAGAATATGTATATCAGTGGCTTCTTTCTCATGATTTGCTATTAACACTCTGCACTCGGAGCTATTTCAACTAAAAAACCAAACATTTCTTCTAACGTAGAATATTTCCATTGTACATAGTTATTTTCATTATATGCGTAAGAAACTGATATAGTACCTCATACAATATTTAAATGTTTGGTAATTTATTACATATAAACAAAAACAATCGTGTAAACAATATTCTGAATAATGGTGTAGCAATTTATAGTGGCGCCTCCGAGTCGCCGTTCGAGTGTTAATGGTTTTTACCAGTAGCTTCAGTGTAATATTATGATTCGATCGATATAAGCTTATAGTATATTTAACGAAATAAACACCTTGGAAATTAAAAAGGAAATTTTCTTTCTGACGTTGATTATATTATAAAATATAGTATTTATTTTATTTGTATACTTCGTATATTTACTTAGAACAGCATTGTGATGCACAATCGCTGTATTACCTCCTACACATTATCATTGTTATCAACAAAGAGCGAATATTCAATAAAAATATGTGGAATATATTGTGTCTTCCGCTGTTTAATCAATTACTTCAAAATGAATATACTAACTTTATTTTACAAATTTGATACACCATTCGGTCGTCATATTTTCAGTAGAAATGACTTATAATTGTACAATCTTGTCATAAAAGCTTTATTACATTATCAGCTTTTAATGAAATCTGTATTTACTTGCATTAAAAGCAATTCTTGATTCAGTTAATCAGTTCTGTATACGTGAAGATTAAGAACAGAAATCGCGTCTGCTGGATAGTGTGCCATTTCCAAGAACAGAAATAGTTTCTGATTGTTGGGTACACGTATTATGAAGATATAGAAATCAATAAGTTTTAGTGTTAATACAGTAACAGATGCTAATAGTTTTTGAATACTACGAAGATTATACCACCAGCGTTACGTACGTACAGTTTACTGTTGTATAATTATTCGACAATTTACCAGTGCCTGTGGAATTGCTATGACAAGAACTGTTAGTCTTACGAACTTTTTCAAAACGCGTTCTCATTGAACAGATATTTCATAATCTGTGCAATACAAACTCCACGAAAACAAGTTCTTTTGGAACGTTTATTAAGGGAGGAACCATAAAATAGATGAAAAATACAAATTATTGTGTGCTAGTTTTATGTAACAAACTCAGCGATTGTCTAGATAGTCCAAAAAATATTGAGTTTGTTCTTGTATTTCTTAAAACTGTAAGTCATTCTTATAAAATATAATTATTACCTATATGTACATAGACTTGAAATACTGTGATTATGTAGTATAATGTTATGTGATTATCAAATGTGTATGCTAATGACCTAGATGTTGATGCGACCCTTATAAATGAACAATATATAGAAAAATATAATTTATACATTCATTGGATAGATTGTATAAAAAACGTAACAGTAATAATTAATAATTTTGAAAGAAGTATTGAACATAGAAAACACTTCTCTCCTTTTTAAACGGGAACATGTATGGAACAACTCATAAATAAAGGTTTTGTATAATATAAATGAAATACAACCATAGAAATTCGATGTATAATACAACACAATATATTCAATATACAACTACTTATTATTATTATTAATATACAATTATATTGACTTAGTGTAATTTTAAAAAAGCATCTGGTCTAGATAAAAAACAAAAAAGCACAAGAAACTATTTAGTATGTCAATGATTAATTTTGACTAAGAATCATTGGTAGAGTTTGGGTTCTTTTTATAGAATGGGATTGATAGTTTAGTACGAATCGATGTAAGGGTAAATACAGGAAGGAATAAGTGGTTGGGTATTGCATAGATTCAGCATAAATGCGACACAAAATCCATGAGGTTTATTAATGTAAAAGTTCCACTACATTAATGAAATAAAAAGACCGACCGTTCTAAAAGATTGCAATCCGTATTTAAAAATACGAACAGTATTTTACAACGTTTGAAAACAACAAATTAAGCAAAAGACAACAATGGTAAGTAATAATTTGGATGTGTATCTCGTTTATCGTTTTATTACGGGTACACTTATTTATGTCTCTTGACAAATAGCTTACATTTTCATCGGATGCTAAATAATTTATGTATAATATTATAAGAATTTATTATAATATCATCATTATATTATATTATAATAAATAATTAGTAATAAGGATATATAATAAATAAAATTTAAGTATTCGTTGTATGTAGAATCCCTGGAGACGATAATATTGATTGCATTGTAGTTGAATTTTGATTCGTATTCTCTGATGTAATGGTTGACATTTTCACTGCCGATAAGAATGCCGGAGGTCGAACAATATAAAAGTGGTACTTAAATAAAATTTATCGTTTGATTCTTCCTAAAACGTGTCACATGTCTTACAGTTTTGTCACAGCTACATGGGCATATTTTCACTTATTATTAAGATTATTTGAACTGCATAAAGTGTTATTGTATATTGTAAACAATAACATTAAACATAAAAAAGAAAAAACTTTTTACTAGAATACACATTTTATTTATTTTCTTACATGTCCCATAGTTTTGTTGTGAGGTGTACGTTTGGCTACCTTTTTTCTTCCCTGTTCTAATCTTGATGGAGCTGCAGAGTTTATTTTCATTCTTTTCTCTGACTACCCCATTGTTTGTCTTCTTGCTATTCTTACATCATTTTCTCAACATAATTCATTTTCTCTTTCATATCTCGCATGTGCTTATAATCAGCATACTTTCCTTCCCCTTGAGAATTGAGATAGAATTTTCTTGTTATAATCCCAATTATTTTTTCTAATTTTCTTACATCTTGATCGATTCTGTTTTATTTCTATTAACGCGCCTTAATATTACTGTATTCGCATTCTGTTATATGTGTCTATCGTACACCTTTATTTTATACATATAATTTCTTAGATCATGGATTATTATATTAGTATTTTCTCTTCTTTTGTTAATACTGGACCCATCAGTATTTCTGTAAATTATCAATTGAATTCGTACATTCATTCACATATTAAAACAATTGTTATGCTAATAGAAGACGGTTGGAAATAATGTAAGTTAACCAGTTATAATTCAGAAGAACAAACTTTGTTAATAACTTGTAGAAAATCAGTGAAAGTGACACAATTTGATACAAAGAAAACATATTCAAAACAATTTGATACTGATGATGAGAGTAACTCGTTATTTTACATATATAGGATAATGTTGTTCAGAATGATAACCTTGACAACATATTTCAAGGTCATTCAAATCGGAGCTCACTCCTTCAAACTGCATAATAACCCATTACAGTTCCTAAAAGTCAAATATACAGCTTAATTTACCTAAGATTTGAATTTAAAATATTTATATTGTTTTTATTCCTACGGAAAAATATATAAGAATAAAAATGTTTCGTAACGAGATTAAAAAGTCATGTTTTATTTTCTAAATGGGATGTGTGTACTTGATTGGTATAATGTCATAGCTAATGAAAACACAAATTCAACAATATGTAATATGTTGACCTACGGAAGAATTGTTCTTTAAATGATTCAGAGTTCACATCAATGGAATCTTACTTGAATACGGTAAAAATAACTTTTCTGAAGGTCATTTAAAATTTTGAATAACACGATACTTAAAACGGATCTACGAGGAATTCTATTTTGAAGAGTAACTCTGTGAGATAAGGTGTCACTTGCTTTGAGAAATGTTGGTCTTAATACAACCTTTAGAAATAAATAATGTCGAAAGAGATACCTTTTAGGCAAACATTTGTGTTAGATTATTGTAACCATAGTCCGACGTTCTTGATTCGAGCACGTGGATTCCTCGTGTGGCAGACTCGTGGAAAGAATGACCTTCTATCTATAAAGCATTATAACGGTAACATGAGACAAACGAACAATATTTCCACTAACTGATTCCCCTTCCTTCAACGAAAGCTACTATAGGCGTACCGACAAGCCAACAAGAAAATTCAATAGTCACTGAACATCACATACAACCAATCATGACAAAACCAAGCCGATGGAAAACAACACAACTGGACTCAGACAGAATAAACGAAAGCATGATAGGGAACAAACCAGATCACGCAGTAGAACACAATAAAGTACGATAAATCATGATTAGATCGCGATAAAACACGGATATATACAAACGTGACAATTGTTAACTTCGGGAATATTTACAAAGGAGACCTAAATGTCTATTATTAATAGACTGCAGATGTTATACATTCACAACAAAAGTAGTTAGAAGAAACTTCAAATAGTAGAAAGATTAAAAGAATTTTAAAAGATCCATATGTTGTTTTCAACTTACTAAAATTATTAAACAAAGAAAGAAGTTTCTAGGTGGTTCCTATGTCTTGAAATTTCTGAACATATTTTTGATGGTACATCTTGTAGACCCATTGCTCTTTATGTTGTTCCTCATGTAACTGATTGTATGTATTTAATTTAATTGGCAAACATTGAGTAATTAATTGACGATTTTGATACTGTGAGTCTAAATCGACCCGGAAACCGCCGTTGTAGGAATTTTTTCCAAGAGTCACATTTTTCGGAGAGTTTAATGTCATCAGTATCTTTTTAGCACGTTAAATACCGCAGGAGTCATCTGTGATCGACGTTATTGAATTATAGTAGAGTAGAACCTTGATTATCCGAAATAAATCAGAAACCATGAATATTCGAATATTAGAACAGCTGCTCAGTTATAATGCCAAATCCAATTTTATTTTAATATATATCTGAATCACTTTTATGCAATACTAAATACTTCAGACATCGGAGGTCCGAATAATCAAAGTTATACTCTACTTAAAATTGATAGTCATAAAATGGACGCCACTGAATATCAATTTATTGATACTAAAATGAATTGGATTATAGTAACTAACAAATGTTATTAATAACAATAACTTTGATCGTTTCCGTCAATGAAATAGGTGAAACTTATGTCAAAGTCACAAAATTCACGCTACAACATCATCGATCTGTAGAACTATGTGATTTCGATCATTGTATCTCGAGATGTTCGCAAAAAAATTTCCTAACATTATCGAAAGTGTTGTTACGGTCCTAGTCATCGATTTGCTTTGTATTTTTCATAAAATCATTAGTGACAGAGATATTTAGATTTTCGCATTTAGCTGACCACCCTGTATTGGACTGTGTAGCAATCCTGTCGATATAACTGCCAGCATTCGAAGCTAATTGATCAATTACAGAAAATAAACATTATTTACGAAACATTATTTCATCAAATAATGAACGAATTTCTTCCGATACAAATAAAAATGAACACATTATATCTTCATTCATAAACTGAATACTTATAAATACTGTTGTTTAATCAACTAAGAGAGTTCATATCTTGAGAAAGGCTTATACCAAAATTACGTGCGGGTAGTGTTTTGAAAACCTCTCGATGCCAGCAATGGTAATATACAATAAAAATCATGGCTTCCATTTTAAAAGTTCAAAGTTGACCTGCATTGGACTTTTCAAGTTCGTTTCAAGGTCGAATAAGTAACAGCATAATGTGTTCCCCTCGAAACCATACAATTTACATCTAAAACGTTCTTCCATATCAATCATACTTTTCGAGACATTTGCCCTGGAAAATTAAAATGAGACACCCCGTACATTTATCGTGTAAACATTACCTTTTAGTGTCGCATCTTTTAATTGCAGAAGTTGAAGTTTATTCTGGATTTGTCTATTAACCGAAAAAACGTGTGGAATATGATAGCATAATTGAAGTTTCGTTCAGATTTCTCAGTGTTTTTCTAGGTTTCGAGTCGTATAGACGTAGTCTTGTTAAAACGATCAACGTTACAAGCAATACAAATATATTAGTTACAATAAGGGGATGTAGCAATAAATTAAATGAAGTGAAAGATGAAACGGTTTTGGAGTTAAGAAAACAAAATTTATCAATTTCGAAAACTGCAAAGTCTATAATCACAACTTATTGAAAGATATGAATGATTGCGTGTCCTGATGCACAGTATACTCAAGAAAAATTAATGACTTTTCACAGCTTCTATTTGTGAGAAACATTAATGTTCTCTATCTTGTCTCGCACTAATTCTAGAGACGCCCGTCTTGTACTTTACACATGTGAGAATATTATACGAAACGGAAAGCTGCATTGTCAGCGAGATATAAGGAGTGTCTTATCAGTCGACTGCGGACTTTTACGCATTTATGACAAAATTGAGTAGGTGAAACATGAAACAGTAAAAAGATAAAAGGAATTTATGGATTTCAATATATTATTATCAACTTATTAAAATTATTTATGAAAAATAGAAATTTTTATCTAATCCCAGTATTATTGAGAACTGAAAAGAAGTCTCCCGAGACGGCACAATGTTTAGGCTTTACGGCACACGCTACGTACAGTAGTCTCTCCGTGAATGTCGCATTGGTCTATGCCGTAAATATCGAAGTTTTATCTCCATCATTGGGGGATCCTCATTGAAACCAGTAAACGCGCTGGACGACTGAGCCAGCGAGGAGTAGAGTATCGGCGAGACTTACACTAATGCAAGCGAAGCCAAAAATTGCAACTTATCCAATTTTTTATTTTTTTTTTTTATGAAACTTTTTCTAATTAAAATGACCTCAAACACGTTATAATTACGATCATAATTATCTCTGAAAAAAGCAATTACTGTTTACATACCTGTACCGTAAATGTCAAGTCCGAAACTTCAATCGCTTGTTACACACGTAATTGTGATCGTAAATATATGATGTTTGGTGTCTCTTTAATCAGAAAAAGAAACAAATACGATCGAAGAAGTTTCATTGACGAAATCCTGTGATATTTTCCGTTGCCCGAACCTTAGTCCCTCTTTAGATGTGAATCGGTATCCTTCTATACGTTGAATACGTTCGGCACCCTACAGAGAATGTAGTCCCCAGTCTTTGAATGTCGTATGACAGACCCGAAGCTCCGACTCTTACGGAGAGAACACTGTAGTTGCGTTACCACTTAACCTGAACCAATACTTCACTAGAGCCGAAAATACGTGTGATTCGGAACGTGCACTTCCCGGATTCCTTCAGCTCCCAATAATGCTGCCCAGGCCTGCCTTAGACCATATATTTGTACCTTAGACAATATATACTTATAGACCCGGTTTCAGACAGTTAGCTATGTTCCGAGATTAAATCACCTAGCAGACGACGCTTATGTGCAAAGTGCTATAGTCTATTGAGAAATCGCAGTACCGCGAAAGTGAAGTGTTAGAAGGGAAAGGGGAATCGTCGTCGCATCTCAGTCTGTATAAATATTTATGGAAACTGTAACTGTAATATACATACATGTATTTTATTTCATTACTCGTTCATTTTTACTTTGCTCTTATTATTTTAAATTTGGCTAACTCCTTTTGTTGATTATAATTTGGAAAAAGTTAGATTTCAATGTAGATGTTGATAATATGAAATCTGTATTTATTTACTCACAACTTACTTTATAATGCAATCAGAATTGGGCATTATTTAGATAAAAAATTATTTAAATAACGATTCGAATAATAGATACTTAATCTCTATTCGTTATTCGAAGGTTCGAATAAAAAAAGTATCTTTATTCGACGGATAAATTCTCGTTTCACGCGCTATCCACCATTTTGAATTATCTTGAACCGTGACATGTGGGCACCAGATACTCTTATATCTCGGCACACTGTATCCTATGCACACACTATATGTTCCGTCGCAAGGGAATAAGACATAAGGCCATTACTTCGGAATTGTTTATGACGTCTTCGTGACTTGAGGCTACTCTCAAGGATTAGGGAACCGATGCACATTTGGCTACCAGTCGAGCCATCGCCGAACCTTCGTAGTTTGTTCTTGCCTCCCCGAGAATTACGCGTCGTAAATCTATTACCGACGAACGACATTCCCGACCAAGAAGTACGGTTCTCGGATTACCTGGCTTCGCCCTCGGAGACAGTCGCGTACGGTCCCACGCTTTCCTAGGACAGGCCAGCTTAGGGCAGATCTAAGAGTCCTCAAGAATGCACTGATTGGGAAATGTAAAACTCGGCAGAACCAATCAGTGCACTTCAGCCTAGCAATGGGTGTCACCGTCTTGACACCCAGAAATGGAGGACAGCCTTTACGATACGACGAAGGGTCCTCCCGAAACCGCGACGGTCAGTTAGTCACAACCAGTCAGTTGCGATCAAAAATGCGCAATATAACAGTCGCGATCGAACAGTTACTTTCTTGCACATTCCTGACAAGGCAAGTAACAATGCGGATCATCGTGATCGGATCCGCACGCGTCTAAGGCAGGGCCTGCTAGATTAGCCTTACTGATGAATCCTCTAGCAGGCCTGGGACGAAACGCTTTTATCTCATTCACACGTAGAACTAATCATTAAACTGGTTACCCAAGATTAATTTGGCGGGTAATACAATCGGCGATTTCGGGATCCACGCGTCCATTACGATCGGGCTTGAGATTTACAACCTCAAGCGGGCACGCGAGTCAACCGCGCGTCGCTCTCGACTTTCGCACCGTACGAACACTATACCTATGCCGGGTCTATGTACAGGGTGTACCAAAAATGTCTCGCTTCCTTCAAAGGGGAGGTTCCTGAGGCCATTTGAAGCGACATTTTCCTTTGCAAAAATGGCCGTTTCGGCTTTGTTAAGGAGTTATTAACGAAAAACACGGACCAATCAGAACGCGACCTAGAGGTGTATTGGCAGAGACGGCCGCGCGCGACAGAAGTCGAACGATGGTGATACACCGCGGAGGAAAGCAAGGAACAAACAAGAGAAGAAAATTTTTCGAGTCCTATGTCGGATAGTTCCAATTTGAATATGTTGTAGTCTTTAGTAACCTATGAACGAATCTCGAAGGATTTTTCTAAATCTTAAAAAATGTTGGTTTTACAGACGTGTAAAGAAAAGTGTCAACTTTTTAAAATTAAATTATAACAATAGAATTAACGTACCGAGGAAAATGAGTTTTTAGGAGCTTGTAGTGAATACATAAGAGTATCTATTGAAAATATTTCGATTCGGAAGAAATGGTTTTTTCACCATTTATTTTGCAAATGTTTTAAACAAATGCAATTTTCCTATAGCCGGGACTGTTTTAAAAATTCGAAAAAAACGATGTAACAGCTCCAAGTTTCCTCTTTACGGACCTATTTTTTAAACGGCAGGCGCTTTAAAATCGACGGAATTAAAATTATTTAAAGCACCGCACACTCTAACACCGTAAATACTCAAAAAACCTTGCTTACCTTGGTTCTCGTGTAGAGCCCCAGAGAGGTGAAAATGATTCCTGTATTTACAAATGCTTCTGTGTGTAAAACTGAACCTGCCTACTCGTTAAATTCACAAGAGCATTTTAATTATTCGCTCTATGAAACTATCGAGCAGAAGGGGTCAATGTCCTTTCACTGCACGATCCGGCCCACATTGTTAATTTATTCACGATCACAGTAAAACTATTCACATACATATATCCATTGGGTCCACAAACATTGAATGAAATCCACACAAATGATTCACAGAAATCTACATATCACGCACAACTAGTTCACATTTGATGCACGTAAATCGACTGTTTCGACTGCCCGTGCACGAAAAACCGTCCATCAATGCTGGCTAGATTAGGACAGCTGACGAGGTTAACGGCCTCTCAACACCACGACCGCCCCTAAACAGACAGTCTGAGGAATCCGCGTGTCCCAGCAGGTAATAAACCAGGAAAGCGCCTTGACTTCTGGTTGCCAAATGAGTACAGTAGGTCAATAAAATGCTAAAAGTTTTAACGAACAGTAACGGCTTTTTGGGAATATTGCTACTACCCTTTCTTACACCGGTATATCGAATAACGGTATTTCGTGACAATTTGCAATTTCGTCAAACCGGTATTTGCTAAGGTAAAATACCGGTATTTTCGGTGTTAGCTATAAATAATAAATAGTTGTTTGGGGCATCTACTCTTACTTGAAATTTACAAATTAATTTTTCCGATAACGAATTCGATTTAATATCAAAAACTGTATCAGCTCTGCTTCCAATAAATCTGGCTATGGAAGCATTATGTCGTAAAGATTCCAACTTATTAACAGCGAATGCAACAATAAATTTTGTGCTGCAGTCACTTAAAGATCAGGACACGCCACTGTCCGAGGAATTGTAACAGTGCATTGAAAATTCGCATACAGGAAAGGCATAGCAAACTAGAAAATATTTTAAGGTATTTACATAATTATAACGATTTTAAAAAAGAAAACGAAAAGGAAGAAAAGAAGCTAACAAGATCAAATTTAATTAAGTTCGTCGTCAATTTCCACAAAAGCTTTTATGAAAAGCAAACACAGACCTATCCAGAAGAATTCGTTGAGATGATGTTGATATTAATATCGCAAAAGAATTGTCTCTCGAGAAGAAATTATAATTAGCTGCAAATAAAAAAATTTCCACGTACAATAATACAGAAAATAGATTTATCCAAAACCGTAAGACGAGAGACCGAGTTGTTAGAAGAGGAAGGACATCGAGGCAAATATTTGGAGAAAGTATATCGCTCATTATTAACAGCACCACTAACCAGCGTAGATGCGGAAAGAGCATTTGCAACTGCAGGTAATTTTTGCAGAAAAATACGTTCCACGTTGACGGACAGTTCAATGGATGCATTATGTTTTTTACAATCACATTTCAAAAATATGCAGTTAATAAATCAGTTAATGTTTTTTTTCAATTGAACAACAGTGTTTTTGTACCTTCTTGAAAATTCCGAATAAGGGTGTTAATGCCGGGCTTCCGGTACATCGTTTAAACAAATACCGAATACCGGTATTGGTTTTTTGGTCCGGTTTTGCAAAATCCTAGTGGCCATGAAAACGGCCGATTTTCGTTTCAGCAACTGTTCGATGGAACCGTAGCTTCAGTGTTATACTTTGGTGGCCCTGAAAAGGGCCGATTTGCATTACATGAGGTGTTCAAAATGCGCACCTCCTGCTGCGACGCACAATTCGGTGCGCCTCACAACCTGCTGCGACGCACAATTCAGCGCGCCTCACAACCTGCTGCTGCACTCGTTTCAGCATCCCCGCGTCGATATTTGAGATAGCACCGTGCATCCGTGCCACCACCTCCTCCGGGGTCTCCACCACCTCGCGATACACCACGTTCTGAAATGATTTTTATTAATCAAATGCTAAACGTAACTAAAAACGTAGACGAGAATTAGACAGTATTTGCGAACCGTAAGCAAGGCGATTGGGCTCATTCGATGCCCCACGTGCTCTGCACGTTTTCCAAAATATGCCATCGTCGAGTTCTTTATTTCCACATCCTTCGTTCAAGTCAAGGCGCTTTCCTCGTTTATTAACTGCTACATTCGAGTGAAGGCGCGTTCATCGTTTATGGCCATCGATGGAATTTTCATGGAACCGTGTTTCCAAATGGAATGGAAAGAGTGAATGACCGCAGTCATTATACAGGGTGTACAGTTAGTATACAGGGTGTCCCACATAAATGGGAACACCTAAATATCTGTCGTATTTACAGTCCTATCAGAAAACTTCAGAGGACAAAGTGACACTATTGCAGGGGGCAAATATAATGGTAAAGAAAAAATTTTTGATGTCGTTTTTTTTAATGAAATTTCAAGGTCCCCGATGTTTTTCTAAATGGAAAAAAATAGAATTTAGTGGATACCACCTTTTTGACCTTGAAATAACTTTGAGCAAGAATAATTATGTTGGAGCGGATAAAATGTGGAAGTTTAAAACTTACGTGTTTCAGCAAAGATTACGCGTTGTTTACGTCGGGTTGACCTTTACAAACCACAATAAATGTTTGAAATATTTTTCATAGTAAACAGCGTATGTTTATGTTAGAGTATATATCATTGAGATCGTTAACAGAAGGTTAATCGGTTAGAATAAGTACGTTGTTCCTTCTGCATTATTCGAATTCAAAACGTGAAAGTGATAACAATGCGTTATACTGTACAGGAACGAGTCGATATGGCTTTCACTTATGTCGAAAGCCACCAATCTTTGAGGCAAGCAGTACATTTGTATCGTGAAAAATTTGTGAATCGTATTTGTCCTTCGTAACACGCATTTTCCGTTGTGGTGAAACAATTTAAAAATACCGGTAGTGTAAGTTCTAAAAATCGTAATAAACAAAGAATTATAACGCACGAAGAAAATAGAATTAATATCCTAGCAGCAGTATCTAATGATCCACATGTAAGTTTGCGACAACTGGAACAAGAGTCCGGTATTAGCAGAAGTAGTATTTCACGAATACTGTAAATAGAAAAGTTTCACCCATATCACTTGAGTATACATCAGGAATTGTCTGCCACCGACTATTTTAATCGTGTCCGGTTCTGCCAGTGTGCACGATCTCAATTAGAAGTGGACAATACTTTCTTTCACAAAGTTCTTTTTACGGATGAGGCATCTTTTACCAATCATGGGCAAGTAAATTTGCACAATATGCACTTCTGGTCAGCTGAGAATCCACGATGGTTAAGAGGAGTAGAAAAGCAAAGACCGTGGACCGTGAACGTATGGTGCGGAATTTTATGCAGTAAAATAATAGGCCCGTACTTTATACAAGGAACTCTTACTGGTATAAAGTATGCTGCATTGTACGCTAGGATTTGTCGGGCCTTTTAGAAGAAATTACGTTATTCGATCGGGAGCGTATGTGGTTTCAACATGATGGTTGTCCAGCGCATTATTCTAAAGTTGCTAGAACGGTGCTAAATACGAAATATCCTGGACGCTGGATTGGGCGACGAGGAACAATTCCTAGGCCAGCCCGTTCTCCGGATCTGACACCATTGGACTTTAATTTATGGGGCAAGGTAAAATGTATTGTGTACAAAGATAAACCCAGAATGCCAAAGGATATGCCGCAAAGGATTACTGCAGCATGTGCTTCAATTACGTCTCAGGAAATCGACGATGCCTACAGATCATTTAATGCAAGATTGCAATATTGCATAAATAAGGATGGTCAACATTTCGAACATTTATTATGATATGTAAAGATCAACCCGCCGTAAACAATGCGTAATCTTTGCTGAAACACGTAAGTTTTAAACTTCCACATTCTATGCGCTCCAACATAATTATTCTTGCTCAAGGTCATTTCAAGGTCAAAAAGGTGGTATCCATTAAATTCAGTTTTTTATTGTCTATCATGCTATCGTAAAAATAATATACTATTCCATTTAAAAAATCATCGATGACCTTGAAATATCATTAAAAAAACGCGACATACAAAATTTTTTCTTTACCATTATATTTTCCCCCTGCAATAGTGTCACTTTGTCCTCTGAAGTTTTCTGATAGGACTGTAAACACGACAGATATTTAAGTGTTCTTACATATTATATATTATATATTATATCTTATATATTATTGTACTTATAGAGCCGGCATAGCTACAGGATATGCATAGGACGCTGTGAGACCTAGATAACGGAGAATAGTGCCCACAACTAACGTCTCAAGATAATTCCAAATGGTCGATAGTGTACGAGACGAAACACGTGTTACGTATTGTATTCGATATACAGGGTGGCATACATAACTCTGAACAGCTCAATATCTCGAAAACTATGCCATCGATTTTAAAGTTCTTAGTCTTAAATTGCATGGAACTGAAGGGCCTTTCTGACTACATAAACGTGAAGTTGCCTCCCTTCCCCTTTAACGGGGGAGGGAGGTACCTTTGTAATTTTAAATGGAACCCCCTATAAAATATTACATATTTACATTCTACCGGAAAAAAACAAGTCAATTTTGTCTGAAACATTTTTTTGTCAGATACTTCCATGATGAGATATAACAGTTTGAAGTTTCGAGTTGTAGGCACTTGAAGCTCTCGGAAATAGCGTTATGGAATTATACGCGCTTGAGTCCATGTCTTATTCACGAAGAAACACAAACAATAATATTTACAATTCTTGAGTTTGACTCACTTATCTATGAAAACGTTTTCCGTGTAGAGCTGTTATTCAAGCAGTAACATTGTGATTATGGCTACTTTTGACACAGAAGTGAATATGTTATTAACGTTAGGTGAATGCCAAAAAAATTATCGGCGTGCAGCAGTGATGTTTTTTGCACGTTATGGGATCAAAAAATGTCATGCAACATTCCATAATTTAGAAAAGCGGCTTCGCGAGCACGGTGAATTGTGTAAAAAACTCGCAATAAACCTAAAGCTGTCACTAATGAAAATAATAGTGCCAGTATTCTTGCTGCAATTACATTAAATCCTCATATTATTCAACGTACACTTGCACAAACATCACATATTAGTCGTTCATCGATTCAACGAATTTTGAAACGGCAAAAGTATCATCCATATCACATGGTTTTATCACAAGAGCTTTCGATAGCAGATTACGATCACCGCGTAAGATTTTGTGAGTGGCTGCAGGATGTTGTGGAAAATGACTTTTTATGCAAAATACTTTTTTCCGATGAGGCCACTTTTATGAATTCAGGGCATGTAAATAGACATAATCTGCATTATTGGGCCGTAGAAAACCCAAATTGGATGCGATGTGTTCCCTTTCAACATCGATGGTCTTTAAATGTTTGGTGTGGCCTAATAGGAGATTTTGTGATTGGACCTTATTTTTTTCAAGAAACTGTAACATCTGCAGGTTATTGTGGTTTATTAAAAAATCATTTGCCCGCGCTTTTGGAAGATGTGCCACTGCACGTTAGAAGAGAAATGTGGTTCCAACAAGACGGAGCTCCTCCACATTTTGCAATCATCAGCAGGCAATTTTTGAACGAAAAATTTGGGAACAAATGGATAGGTCGTGGGGGACCACGTCAATGGCCACCTCGATCCCCCGATCTAACACCATTAGATTTTTTCTTATGGGAATATGTAAAGGACAAAGTTATGTTTGAACCACCGACGACAAAAGAGGGTATGAAACAAAGAATACGTGACGCTTGCGCTTCAGTGACTCCCGAAATGTTAAAAAATGTTAGAACAACTTTGATGTTTCGAGTAAATAAATGTTTAAAAGCCCGTGGTGGACATTTTGAACATTTAATTTAAAGTACATTTTATTTCTTCACGAATAAGCAAAGGACTCAAGCGCGTATAATTCCATAACGCTATTTCCGAGAGCTTCAAGTACCTACAACTCGAAACTTCAAACTGTTATATCTCGTCATGGAAGTATCTGACAAAAAAATGTTTCAGAGAAAATTGACTTGTTTTTTCCGGTAGAATCTAAATATGTAACATTTTATAGGGAGTTCCATTTAAAATTACAAAGGTACTTCCCCTCCCCCGTTAAAGGGGAAGGGAGGCCACTTCACGTTTATGTAGTCAGAAAGGCCCTTCAGTTCCATGCAATTTAAGACTAAGAACTTTAAAATGGATGGCATAGTTTTCGAGATATTGAGCTGTTCAGAGTTATGTGGGCCACCCTGTATATTGTTCTTATTATTCTTTTTTTAAGTAAAGTAAGTTATGAGAAAATAAATACACATAGTAGACACAACTATGATCCATTAAAATTGAACATGTTCCAAATAATAATTGACAAAATGAGTTAGCGCAACAGACTATAGCACTTTGCCAACAACTGTCATCTCGTAGACGATTTAATCTTGGATTTAATACAATTATCTTAACCGGATCTATGAGTATATACAGGGTGTCCCAAAAATGTCACGGTTCCTTCAAAGGAGAGGTTCCTGAGGCCATTTGAAGCGACATTTTCCTTTGCAAAAATGGCCGTTTCGGCTTTGTTAAGGAGTTATTAACGAAAAACAGTATTGGCAGAGACGGCCGCGCGCGGCTGCAGTCGAGGGATGGTGATACACCGTGGACGAAAGCAAGGAACAAACAAGAGAAGAAAATTTTTCGAGTCCTATGTCGGATAGTTCAAAGTTGAATATGTTGTAGTCTTTAGTAATCTATAAACGAATCTCGAAGGATTTTTCGAAATCTTAAAAAATGTTGGTTTTACAGACGTGTAAAGAAAAGTGTCAACTTTTTTTCATTAAATTATAACACTGTTTCAAGATGTTTTTAAACATTCTTAGTAATTCAGAAAAATAGAATCCGTAGCGCAGAAGCGACGTTCTAAATTGAACAATGTTCGAACTTAAACTAAAATAAAGATACACCAATTCCCGGTTAAACAAAAAACTCGACGGATTACGAGGAAAAGCCGAAGCAAGGCGCATTAGATTTATTCAATCAAAGAAAATAATACATAAATTTCATCATACGAAAGCTCAGCATTTAGACCGCATTTTAGATAATCAACGCCGTTTCAGGGAATCAACGACTTAACAAATTACATACTAAATGGCCATTCTAATTTAAAAACTAAGAGAGCTCTCTTACCGTTTATCACCAGATCTCAACGCGCAGTGGTCCACAGCAGAGTTCCACTGGAACTCTCTGTACGATTGCCGGCTTGCCCTTAGGACATTCCTTCGCCGGCAGCACTACGGTTAGCCTTACGATCCGCCCCAGCTTCCGTATACACTGCAAAGGAGCTTCAACCGAGTGCACAAAGACCCAACATCCAAATCTCTCATTACCCGGGACCACTCGCGGAACACTTAAGGCCAAAATATAGCGGTTCAATTTTTATTAATTATTATTAATTATCGCAGAAACCCGTGTCGTCTCACACATTCCGTCAATCCCTTTTCTTACTTTATCAAAACACACTCTCCCCTTCGCAATCGTCTCTACAACAACCCTAATTGTCAATCGTGACCACCGTGAATCGCTCGCCAGACTCGCGTATATACATCTACACGGTGAGACTATCGTCCTCCATCACGGTGAATACGATCGACATTAGCAAATCACGAACGTACCACGCCCGCCTTCGTCATCAGACGAACTTAAACAATAATCTGAGAACGTCGATCAAACTTGGATTGTTCCAACGAAATACAGCTTTATTCTACATAGCATATCAATTTAATAGAATAGCCGAAATTAAGTAGCGTACGCATAAAAATACAAAAATACAACTAGCTTAACTGTCTTTGTCCCTACGAGTCGATTCGTTCGACTCTTCAGAATTGTGTTGAACAAAAGCAGGACAAAGACGCGCGATATGATGAACCTCTATTACTCGTCCCTAGGGCCATTTCGAAGGTGGATAACGATCATCGCGTAATAAGACTAATCGACCAATTGCAAAATTCTCAGTTTGACCTCGCCATTTTGAACGTTCTTGCAAATATCGCATATACTCTGATGACCATCGCTTCCAAAAATTATTTCGAATGGCTTGAAGCACATAGAAACGTTCTAAACGGGTTTCCGGTACATTGAAAGAAGCCTTGTCAGGAATTAATCCAGAAGTTTCGCCGATCCAAAAATGTGCAGGTGTCAAAACCTGTAAATCGTTAATAACAGCACTTAATGGACATATTGAACGTGAGTTTAAGCACAATTCTATTTCGGCAGCACAGTAGAAAACTCTTCGAAAGTTAAGATGCTATCACCGATAGCACGTTTTAGATGATACTTCACGGATCTTACTCCAGCCTCCCACAAATCTCCGTAATGAGGAGAGTTCGGTGGGATGAATGTCCATGAAGTTCCGTCATTCGTAAGAGACGTGGCAACATTGTTATAAAATTCAAAACCCGATTTAAACATAGCTCGCAACTCTTTATCAGCAGCTTGAAAAGTGGATGCACTGTCAGAAAAAAGATTCATACAAATTCCGCGTCTACTCGCAAAACGTTTATAGGCGGCGAGAAAAATCTTAGTCGTAAGATCGCTGACCGTTTCAGGATGTATCGCTCGCGTCTCAAAACAGATAAAAAGTACTATATATCTCTTATAAGATTTGTGTCCTCGACCCTTAGAACTTTTAATTTGGAAAGGACCAGCATAATCTAGTCCTGACGTCGAGGATGGTCGAGCCGGAGTCACTCGTGAGACAGACAGATTCCCCATCATCTGGTGAGCCAGACGTGGTTTGTTCAGCTGACAAACTATACAGTTCCTGATCGCAGTCTTAACCAAACGATTCCGGCCCAAAATCCATGCATATTGCACCACAGTATTAGAGGTAAGTGTTGGCCCACCGTGAAAACATTTCCGATGCGCGTACCGTACTAATTAACGACTGAGTGCCGAAACTCGCGGTAATATCAACGGATGTTTCTTTTCGTGAGGTAAACTTGAATTTCCAAGATGACCTCCTACCCGTAATAAACGATCCTTCTCATCATACATCGGATTTAGAGTACATGAAACGTGGCGTTTGGGTAACGGCTTCCCATGTGACAAAAGTTCAATTTCTAATGCAAATGCATGATTTTGAGCTAATCTGAACACAACATTTCGGGCCTCGTTGAACTCTATGGCTGTGAGATAAACAGGCAATGGGATTAAACTACTTTTGCGTTTCCTAAGAACATTTAATGGGCGCAAACGATATGCCACAACACGAATTAAAAGAGAAAATGAAGAGAATCTACTGAAAAGTTCTAGTTCGCTTACAATTTTATTGATATGTAGTACCTGAGGAGACGATGCCACCTTAGGCCAATGCTCGTCAGTCTTCACCAGCCAATCAGGCCCATTCCACCATAAATTACAATTTATTAGATTAAAGGGTTTAACACCTCGAGTCGTCAAATCCGCCGGATTCTCACGAGTCGGTACATGTGCCCAAATAACATTTGGTAACTCAGTCTGTATGTAGGATACCCGATTCGCAACAAAGGTCTTCCAGCTACATGGATATTTTCGAAGCCATGTCAAAACAATTTGACTGTCGGTCCACGCAAACATTGGGAAACCTTGCAAAAATTCCATACCTCTTACATAACGAAAAAGTTTTACGAGCAACACGGCCCCGCATAACTCAAGATTCGGGATGCTCACAGTTTTGACAGGCGATACCTTGCATTTGGCAGTTAACGAAGAAACGTATAAGCGATTGTTATCGTCAATCATTCGAATATAGACAACTGCAGCGTAAGCTCGCGATGAAGCGTCACAAAATCCGTGAATCTGTGCACCCGAATTTAAAGATGCACCTAACCATCGGTTAATTGTTAACTTCGATAGCTCAGGAAGCGAACTGTAATACTCGAGCCATCGTTCTCGAAGATCTGTGGGTAACATTTCATCCCAATCGCATTTCATTATCCAAAGATACTGCATTAAAATTTTAGCTGTAATCGTTATTGGCGCTAGCCACGCCAAAGGGTCAAATAAACGTGTAATGTTTGATAAGACCGTACGTTTCGTCATTGCTCTAGACAACTCTTCGAAATTTAAAGTGAGAAAACTGAATTCATCAGACGTTGGATTCCAATGAATACCGAGAGTTTTTACTAATTCGTCATCTGTAAAGCTTTTTGATCATTCTTCTCACATTGCGAAGATTTTGAAGGTAACAAATCAGTATGATTCGCGGCCCATTTGTCGAGTTCGATTCCTGCTGAATGTAACATATCAACCAGTTCTTGGCGCTTTTTTAATGCATCAGTGAGATCGTCCGCTCCGGCAAATATATCATCTACACATGTATTAGAATTCAGACAAAAGGCTATTTGCTGAAGCGTGCGTATCGCAAGGTAAGGAGCACATGCTGTGCCATATGTCACTGTGGTAAGTCGATAATCGACAGGAGGATCCGAATGACTGGGAGACCATACAATACGCTGAAAATCTCGATGTTCCGACGCAACATAAATTTGTCGAAACATCTTAACAACATCTGACGTGAATACGAAACGATACCGACGCCAATTCAACAAAACTAAACACAAATCGCGTTGAAGAGCAGACCCTTTCATAAGAAAATCGTTTGGCCACCTCCCTTCTTTATTCTTCGGTGATGCGTCAAAAACAACCCGGATCTTTGATCGCATTATCGCATGATGCGGAAAATACCACGCCTTCGAGTTGTTAATTTCGTCAAACGGGACGCGTTCCATGTGACCAGGTTCCTCATAAACACTCATGAACTTCCGATAAGCGATTGCTAGGTCAGGATCACGATCAAAACGTCGATGAATTGAAGCTATACATTTCAGAGCCATAAATCGAGTCTCGACTCCGACTTCTGGAGGATCTGAATTGAAAGGTAGACGTACAACATAACGTCCATTAGTATCTCGAAAGTGTGTATCCCCGAATAATTTTTCGCAAGCATCATCTTTAGAATCAAGAGTCGCAATTATTGGTGGTAAATCTTCGAGGATCCAAAAACGTTGTAACGATATGTCTAAATCGTCTTCCCAAACACTGTGATACGTCTGAAGATGCTCAGGAGTTTCCGCCCGCCGTGAAACATCCACGGGCACTGGATCGGAAATTACCCAGCCTAACGATGTATCTTGCGCAACTAAAGACGAATCAGAGAATCCTTTCAATCCTGGCTTTAATAGCTGTCCGTAAACATCCGCGCCTAAAATAATATCTACAGAATCGGGAACATAGAATAATGGATCCGCCAAAGATAAACCAGCAAACATTCCAATATCCATCTCCATTAACCTACGTGTTGGAAGCTGCGACGTTAATTTTGATAAAACAAAGGCATTAACTTCGAACTTAGTTAACGGACAAACAACAGACTGAAACCGTAGTTGTGTGACGGTCTTAGCTGTTCCTGCTGAACTAGCTCCGAGCCCAGCCAACGACACGCTGACGCGACGTCTCTCCAATCCTAAAAGATTCGTGATAAAACTAGAAACAAACGAAGCCTGCGAATCTTGGTCAAGTAAAGCTCGCACACGCGTCTGTGAACCATGTGGTCCTAGCAACATTATCTGAGCAGTCGCTAATAAAACCGAACGTTTACGAGATATCACATTCGCGGTATGCACATGTACACTCAAGGCCTTTGCTGAAGTTTCAGTCTTAGGCTTATCCGAATTGGTTGATTTCGATTCCGAACTTGGATTCTTAGTGAAGCTGGTGGAAACTTTGTCAGAGTGAAGCAAAGAATGATGTCTTCCCATACAGGTCGAACATCTAGTAGAAAAAGAGCAATACTTCAGCGGCGTTCAGAAACATTCTTTGCTTTGAATTTATTGCACTTATAAATTCGATGAGGTCCAGAACATATCAGACATTTAAGTTTACCGTCTGCCGAAAACGACGTCGACGTATCAAATACCTTTCGAAATCCTGGTATCGGTTTAGGTAAAGTTGCTATCTTCACATTATCACTCTGTTCGGAAGTGAGCATACAGAGTGCCTGTGCACGGTTCTCTAAAAATTCAGTCAAATCGGAAAACTTTGGGAATCTAGCGAGAGCATCCTCTTCGGTCGAATTCCCCTCATAATTTAAAATTGCCGGACGATCCTTCTTACTTAACTCTGTTTCCCAAGCCTTTCGCAAATCGGGGTCCCATGGCGAAGCTACTATAAACACCAACCAAACATCCCAATATTCAACTGGCATTTTCAAATTCGATAACGCACGCGCAATACATTGAGATTCGTCCGCGAGGGAACGCGTCTCAACCGCAGATTCCTTTTTCATATGCGAAAGGTTCATTAACGCTCGCAAATGGCTGTAAACTATTAATCTTGGATTATGAAAACGCGCCTTCAGAGCCCGCCAAGTCGTCACATAATTCGCGTTGGTAGTGGTAACATCCTTCACAAGATCTGCGGCAGTGTCCTTCAAACAACCTTTGAGATATTGCAATTTCGTGGCGTCAGATAAACGCGGCGCATTATGAACTAGAGTAGTGAACAGATCGCAAAAATTCTCCCAATTCTCGTAGCGACCCGCAAACGTCGATAAATTTAATTTCGGTAACTTCGCAGGGCGAGTATCATCATTGATTATAGAAGCGGTGTTCGAAGTTTCAGTATTACTTGAACTGTTGTCTAATTCTGACCTTGTAGTAAGAAGAAAATCGAGAGCGTCCTCGTACATTGCTTGTAAACGAGCGAACACGTTCTCTGTGATGTAAACATTGTCCAAGGCATCCTCACGTACGACAATCTCTTCATGTGTGGCACGCGCTTTGCTCCAAATCTCAGCCAGTGAATTGACTCGTGATGAAATAATATTCGAATTCAAACATTCACGTGATCTCTCTCTCAATCGGCTGCTGGTCAATTGAATTTCGTAATGACGTAGGAGCCATTGCAAAAAAAAAACTGTGTTGTTATCAAATGCAACCAACAACTCTGTAAATTAGAATATACAGCTAAATTAGTCCTCAAGGAAAACTTAAATATAATAATATAAACTAATGTAAACTAATATAAACCAACCTTTTCCTCTATTAACGCGTCTGAGCAAAAAGATAACCTCGACTAAAGGAAACTCGTATCATCAAATATCAATTTGAACAAAAGACGAAAACTGAAAACAAATCGCCGATCGAAAAACAACAAGAATTCTCATTTGAATATGCATCGCAACGTGAACATTGAATCATCGAATTGAAGACAGCCAACTAAGATCGTATATGACTAACGGCTCTTGCAATGACTCCTCAAACACACTCGACCACCACAATTGATTGAAAACATCCAGTGAATACAGCAATTTAATCCTGTTAAACTCGAACATTGTTCCCCACCCGGAGCACCAAAATGTTTCAAGACGTTCTTAATCATTCTTAATAATTCAGAAAAATAGAATTCGTAGCGTAGAAGCGAAGTTCTAAATTGAACAACGTTCGAACTTAAACTAAAATAAAGATACACCAATTCCCGGTTAAACAAAAACTCTTGCTTCGGCGTAAAAAACTCGACGGATTACGAGGAAAAGCCGAAGCAAGGCGCATTAGATTTATTCAATCAAAGAAAATAATACATAAATTTCATCATACGAAAGCTCAGCATTTAGACCGCATTTTAGATAATTAACGTGGTTTCAGGAAATCAACGACTTAACAAATTACATACTAAATGGCCATTCTAATTTAAAAACTAAGACAGCTCTCTTTCTCTGTACGATTGCCGGCTTGCCCTTAGGACATTCCTTCGCCGGCAGCACTACGGTTAGCCTTGCGATCTGTCGCAGCTTCGGTATACACTGCAAAGGAGCTTCAACGCTTCTAATGCCCTCGACTCTCAAATGTGCAACCGGCCTGATAGAATCCAAGTCTTGCCGAACCGAGTGCACAAAGACCCAACATCCAAATCTCTCATTACCCGGGACCACTCGCGGAACACTTAAGGCCAAAATATAGCGGTTCAATTTTTATTAATTATTATTAATTATCGCAGAAACCCGTGTCGTCTCACACATTCCGTCAATCCCTTTTCTTACTTTATCAAAACACACTCTCCCCTTCGCAATCGTCTCTACAACAACCCTACTTGTCAATCGTGACCACCGTGAATCGCTCGGCAGACTCGCGTATATACATTTACACGGTGAGACTATCGTCTTCCATCACGGTGACTACGATCGACATTACAAAATCACGAACAAACACTAGAACTAACGTACCGAGGAAAAGGAGTTTTTAGGAGCTTATAGTGAACACATAAGAGTATCTATTGAAAATATTTCAATTTGGAAATAATGGACTACTCACCATTTATTTTGCAAATGTTTTAAACAAATGCAATTTTCTTATAGTCGGGACTTCTTTAAAAATTAAAAAAAAATGTGGTGTCAGCTCCAAGTCTCCTCTTTACGGACCAATTTTTGAAAAGGCAGACACTTTAAAATTGACGGAATTAAAATTATTTAAAGCAAACGCTGCACCGCAATATTACAGTCGCGAACGGCTGCGAAGGTGCGTGGTACGAACAGCTGTTAGACACGCGACCACCGCACACTCTAACACCTTCAATACTGAGAAAGCCTTGCTTTCCTTGATTCTTATGTATCATTGAACCTGCCTACTCGTAAAATTCACAAGAGCATTTTAATTATTCGCTCTATGAAATTATCGAGCAGAAGGGGTCAATGCCCATTCACTACACAATCCGGACCACATTATTAATTTATTCACGATCACAGTAAAATTATTCACACATATCCATTGGGTCCACAAACGTTGAATGAAATCCACACAAGTGATTCACAGAAATCTACATATCACGCACAACTAGGTCACATTTGATGCACGTAAATGGACTGTTTTGACTGCCCGTGCACGAAAAATCGTCCGTCCATGTTCGCGACCGTAGGAAGACTAGTTCAGAACAACTGACGAGGTTAACGGCCTCTCAACAGCACACTGCCGATTTTCATTTCAGCCACTATTCGATGGAACCGTGTTTTCAAATCTAATGGAAAGTACCGGAGCTGATACAGTTTTTGATATTAAATCGAATTCCATATCGGAAAAATTAATTTGTAAATTTCAAATAAGAGTAGATGCACCAAAAAAATATGTATTATTTATAGCTAATAACGAAAATATCGGTATTTTACCTTAGCAAATACCGGTTTCACGAAATTGTAAATTAGCACGAAATACCGGTATTCAGTATACCAGTGTAAGAAAGTATAGTAGCAATATTCCCAAAAAGCCGTTACTCTTCGTTAAAACTTTTAGCATTTTATTGTCCTATTGTACACATTTGGTAACCAGAAGTCGAGCCATCGTCGAGTTCGTAATTTCCGCCTGCTTTGTTCGAATCACGGCACTGCGCTCGTTCATGTCTACGGTACCCCCTTGGGATACGTGGATTCCCAAGCGTACCTGCAACTGCCTCCCGGTTTGGGGGCGGTCATTTAGTCTTTCCATTCCATTTGAAAACACGGTTCCATCGAACAGTTGCTGAAATGAAAATCGGCAGCGTGCTGTTGAGTGGCCGTTAACCTCATCAGTTGTTCTGAACTAGTCTTCCTACGATCGCGAGCATGGACGGACGATTTTTCGTGCACGTGCAGTCGAAACGTGCATGATATGTGGATTTCTGTGAATCACTTGCGTGGATTTCATTCAACGTTTGTGGACCCAATGGATATGTGTGAATAATTTTACTGTGATCGTGAATAAATTAATAATGTAGGTCGGATTGTGCAGTGAATGGATATTGACCCCTTCTGCTCTATAATGTCATAGAGCGAATAATTAAAATGCTCTTGTGAATTTTACGAGTGGGCTGGTTGAATGATGTACACCGAATAATTTGTGAATACAGGAATCAGTTTCAACTCGCTGGGGCTCTACATGAGAACCAAGGTAAGCAAGGCTTTCTCAGTATTGACGATGTTAGAGTGTGCGGTGGTCGCGTATCTAACAGCTGTTCGTACCGCGCACCTTCAGGGCCGTTCGCGACTGTAATATCGCGGTGCAGCGTTTGCTTTAAATAACTTTAATTCTTTCAATTTTGTTTCTTTCGCACTTTTTAAGAGTGGAGAAAGCGTTCTCGGTTACATATATACCTTGGACAACTTTAAACGCAATACCTTGCCCAAGATATATTTTAACTTGTTCAAACTTTTAAATATATCTTTTGAAACAAGTCTTTTTACAAGGATCATTTCTGTAAATTACAGCGCAGCTAGGCGAAGAGCGGAAGGGTAAGGGACACGCACATGGCAACCCTGAACATGCCACAGGGAACGTTTGAAATAACGGAGAACCCAATATAATATATGAAAAATAACAAAGAACCCACAAGAAATGAAGAGAATAATAAAGTACTTAGTCTACTTATACTTAAATAAGAAAAGGTATTGCAAATCTACTTCCAATTTCAATAAACATCAATAGAGAAATAACAATTTCACTACACCAATATTGTCAAATAAATTACTTTGAAACATTCGAGCAATGATAACTTGTTCTGAAGCTACACAACATATTATTATTATATTGTGGAACTACAAATAATGCTCCTCGAAAAATAAAATCATGAAAATGGAATTGACCGTTGAATAGACTGGATATCCAATGGAAATAGTTATAAAACAGTCGTTGAATTCATAATATTGAATTGCATAGTGCTATGTTTTGTCAGAAAAATAAGTGATAGATGTGTGTATGGGCGAAAAAGAATGAAGAAAGATCTAGAAAGAACGATTAAATGCTAGGGAGAAAGGGAATAGTATGAGAGTAAGAAAGAAAGAAAGAATAGGAAAGGAGTGGGGAGAGGGCACTGGTGTGACTGTAGGCATTACGGAGAGAGAGCCAAAAAGTGAAAGAGTGCACGTGTTATATCATCATCATATAAACGTTTAGTCCTAATATACTGTCGTTATCTATAGTAGAGTGGTTGTTCATTTACTTCCTCCCAGTATCCAGCACTAGAGTTGTTCGATAGCAATTACGTAAAATTGCCCTAAACTGACTTCAAGACCAAAAACTTGCAATAACTTTCGTAGGAGGAGCTTAAGTGTAGCAAACTCTGATATAATGTCAAAGCATACGAGATGTGATAAAAATGAATTCGGACTCTGTCAGTTTCTTTGCGAAGGTGTAAGATAAAGTTTGATGGCTTCGCTGATCACTTCTCTGTACCCTTGTGTATCAGTTTGTCAAATTTCATTGGTTTTGCAATTTCTGATTCGGTTTGAAAAAACAAAGGGTGGACGTGAAATTTTTTTTACCAAGCTGGAAAGATCCGCCACAGCAACATTCAAACTGCTTCTGCGTGACTATTCCTTGTACCTTCTTTTCCTCTCTAAAACTGAAATCAAAGTTCAAAAGGCGACATTTTGACACTGTTGAAAAGTTCGCGTTGAATCGCAACAGACTGGACGCGAAGAAACTGACGTGGATCGAAGAAAATGATTTCGAACAACTCCGACCAATGTCCTTATTTCTGAATATGTCCCGATTTCTGATGAGCACGTGTTGTATACCCGATAACCCATGCAAATGCCAACACATCACGATGACCAAGACACAAGACACGTCAGCCTAAACAATTGAGTTACCAGAACTAGATAGGACTAAACAACCCGTAGACATTTCCTCTTCCACGTCATTCTTTTCACAACGTATCTTTTCCATTCACTTCCACATTCTCTTCTCCAAAATAGTTATACATATATAGCAGCCCGCCGAAACATCATCAGCCAAATTCTCTTGCGAATTCGAACTAGAAAGTCACTTTGTTGTACATTATTTCGCCACCGTACACAATTCTTAAATAAAACCTCTTTACGATTTATATAAAGTGTTGCACACGATTTCTAAACCCGGAATCCAACACACGTATATTTTTCATTTACTGTGGAAAATTAAACAAAAAATTATTTTAAATTAGTTCAGTATTTTCGTACAAAGTGCTACTTGGTCAGCAGGTGAATGTGGCAGCACATTAATAGAAATTTTAGTCCGTTGTGAAGAAACGTGAGTTGAGCAGTTCCCTTGTGGTTTTCTTCAGGAAGAAAAGCTTATTATTTGTTACGAAGTAATTCATTTACATGATTGAAAATACATGATGTTTTTAGTACATTGAATTTAACAAATCGAAATTTTATCGTGAAATTATATACAATACGTGTAAAAATCATGCATCTTAATTATTTATTAAATTACGTCACACCAAATTATAAACGATAACTTGAATCATAAATAATAAAATAAATAATAAAAATGTATGCATATCCAAATAAACATGAAAAGTACTTAAGTAATATTTTTAAAAAATACTTATAAATATATCATTAACTAATTACAAATAATAATACAACATTAATTCCTGAAATTTTTAAAGAAACATTATTTTGGCCTTATGAAAATTTATCCAACGTTAATAATAAGACCAGCAGTCACAACCTCAGACAAATGGAGAGCACATCAAAAACGGAAAAATGGAAGTTAAACAAATAGAAGGAGAGCAAAAAGAAATAAGAAAGGGCATCAGACTTGACAAAATAGAAATAAAAAAAGGAACAAATGAGAAAAATGCAACAATGAAAAGAGAGAAATTTGAAAAAAAGCAAAAATAACCATGAAGCGTGATCAGCTTAGATTATTCTGCTGTTAGCAATTCGATCGGAAGTATTTTTAGCTAAAATATCATGAATCAATAAGTGCCTTAATATGATTGTGCCAAATTTTTTGTCAACCTTTTTTTCTTGAGGTATCTAGGTCACCTTGAGTTGTTTATAGGTAAACCTACAAGTCTTTTATAACCATGTTTTAAGAGATACTGAGACGAGTACATACTGATGCTTTATTTTTTGATAAAGTGCTACTTACGGACAAATTGACGTTTACCAATCATGGTCAAGTAAACACCAGAAATTTGCATTGCTGGTTAGTAGAAAATTCTCATTGGATACGTCAAGGGGAAAGACAATGTCTATGGAGTGTTAATGTCTGGTGCGGTGCGATCAGGAACTGGATAATTGGACCTTACTTTATTGACGGTACACTAAACGGCCAGTAATGCGCTGCATTTCTGAAAATCAATTACAATTTCTTTTCGATGAAGTACCGATATTGTATCGTAATGAGTTGTGGTATCAACATGACGGTTGCCCAGCACATTATGCAATGGTAGCACGTCACGTACTCGATAGGCCAAAACGTTGGATTGGTCGTACCAGTGTAGTCAATTGGCTAACTTGCTCTCCCGATCTTACTCCGTTAGATTTCTTTTTATGGGGTGCATTTAACGAAAAAGTTTATAAAGAATCTCTTCCATCTTGGCAGGAGCTATGCGACAGAAAATTGTAGATGCATGCTTAACCATCAATGCAGACGTAGAAGGAACTAAGCAGTCATTTCTGAACCGTTTACGCGAGTGTATTGCTGCTAGTGGATACCATTTTGAGCTTCGATTCAATTAAGGTAAATCATATTTTTTTAATGTTCTTTTGGTTTACATGAAGAAGAAATACTTTTCGTGGTGCTTGCCAAATTCGTCTCACTCAGTATCTCCTAAAGGTGGATGTAAAGAAATTGTAGGCTTACGTGTAAGAAACTGAAGGTGATCTTGATACCTCAGGAAAAAAGGGTTAACAAAAAATTTGGCAAATCATCTTAAAGCTCTCCTTGAACCATGTTATTTTAGCTGAAACAATTTCCGATCAAACCGCTAGCAGCAGAATAATCTAAGATCTAAGTTGATCATGCTTCGTGGTCCACCTTGTATACATATTCTTAGGTTTAAGTTTTGTATTTTCATTTCTGTTTTTATTATAAATAGTTTCTAGTTTTTGTAAATAAAAAGCATTTTTTAATTTAAAACAGTTTTCCTCATTTTTATGATCCGACATATTAAAATTCTGAACATTTCAATCGGAATAAACATCGCGCGCGAATATTTGAACAGAAATTGGGCCGCGCTCTTGAGCAGAAATGCGAGTATTACAATTTTTGCTGAGCTGAAATGGGGACATTTCGTACATCATATTAAATAAACTATTGTTGCATAAATAAATAATAAATATCTATTCCTGTGATAACAGAACTTGACATGATCAGAAATAGGGACATTGACATTAGTTAAGGGAATTCAGAACTGCTGGAATAGCTCTATTGACGTAGAAGGGAACTGCTACGAAGGGACTGGAAGTTATTCTTAGATTGGCTGAGTAATAACTTTTTTCATTTTTGGGTACTCATAGTCAAATCGCAAAGCCTCGGGATCATACATCAAGCGATGGAAACTGGCATACTGCTACACAAGAAAATAAAGAAGAGACAAGCAAGGCCATCACATTTTATCTGATACCGTCGCAAGGAAACAGACAGAGTCTGGTTTCTCTTTTATCACACCTCACACATCGAATTTTACAACGAAAACAAATTATTATATACACATGCATATACAATGGTGATCAGAAGAAGTGATGGATATGTGTCTTTTTGCGTCACAATGTCCAAATGAATATTAATACAGTATGATTCACGCAATTGGTATCAGTGATGTTTTCTCCAAATTCAACCTAAGAAGAAATTATGGCTAATTATAACTGTGTGAGTCGCCCAATTTAAAATACAGTACAGAAAGTGATCAATCTTTAAGTTTATGTAAATGTAATAAAGAGATGTTACTTTATCTTATCTTGTAATTTGATAACTGAAAAATGACGCTGGTTGTTAATGTTTTAAGAAATAGTAGTTTCTAACCTGACTTTCAAATTTTTTAATACTACTTGGTATAGAAATAATAAAATAAACTAATAATATAAAATAATAATAAAATCTTGTTTCTTCAAAATTTGTTTGGAGAGTTAATTATTTAATATATTCCTCTATAATTTGCACTCGAAGTAATTTATGTATGTATGGAAATGTCCATATCCCTTGTTTTACCGCGTTCGCAAAGTTATTTTTAAATCAGTCGGCGAACAGTGAAACGTAGTGGTAGAATTTAGAATACTCGAGTAAGAAAAAATTGTACGTACATCTAATTCTGTTTGTACACGACTCTCTTTTATACGAATCCAAAATAACACGGTAAGAAAACAAACAAAAATTTTCTTTTAACGATATATGTTAATTTATCACGGTTCAAGTAGCACTTATTTTTTTAATTTCTAAACTCAATTCTTTGCAATAAAACATTTGGATTGTAATTGTTATTTCCTATTTCCAAATGGGTTGCAAAGAGATGAGAGAAATGCTGACAGAAATCGAGAAATATATATGGATAGTAAAAAATTGATATTTAAAATAACGATGAACAAAAATATAAGAAAACAATAGTTCCACGCAAAAAGATTTTGTAACGAGTGGTTAAAACGCCGTTTTCGTATTTCTTGCTTTATCAGTGAGACATTAAAAAAGAAGAAGATATTACAAGACATTGGCATATATACACATACATATATGCGCAGTTCATGCAAATGTGCATATATTAAATAAGCCTTCTTCAAATAAAAAAATATTCTATTACAATCCCATAGAGTTTCATTCAATGATTTTTACGTTGTATTTGATAAATTATTGTTCGTATCAGATTTTCAGAATAATTTTTGTATTTTTGCATGTGTAATGTATTCTCTTTTGACATAGTTTATTTTGTGGAACAAATGTACCACATAAATGAAGGATCAAGTATATAAAGAGTGGAAAAAGTTAATATCAACCAAGAAGAAAAGTAAAATAATAATAACGTTATAAATAAAAAACTTATTAATAACGATCTAATAACGCTACATTTTATTATATAATAAATATATTAGCTATATTGTATAGAACTGGGATACATTTTTCTTGAAATCACATTACACACGTCACAAAAGAAAGTTCCCAATATTGAAATTAGGATGAAATTAAATTAAATTTTAGTATTTAGTTTAAAATGAGATAAATATTATACTGTTTCTGACAGAAAATATTCGATCGCAATCGTGAATATGATTATTGAATAAATTATTTCTGCGTATATTAAGTCTGAAAAATAATATATACTATATTAAACAAACATGGTGTAAGAGTTGAAATTCCTTTGCCTTTTTACCGAATATAAAATAATAAACTGTCTATTTATGTGTGAAAATTATGAAGCAATTAAGTAGCATGGCAAAACGTTATAACAGTTTTTAATATTTTTAACAATGAAAAAAACGATAGACATTGCCAAAAAGATGTTCTGAATGCGTTGGGGTGATTAATACCTTACTTAAATCATTGTCTACTTTGCTCACTCTGTACATTATAAGACAACATACACATTCGAATTTACGTTAATATTTTCTTTAAATGTGACGAGTTTTATTATTGCATATGCCTTTATCGTTGATGGAAATATTTTCCACACTGGAAACAACGATTCACATTTGATATGTTTCATCGAAATCTTTTTGACAGGGATAGTATTCAGATTGTAAGAAAATAACAGTGGCATTAGCACTAATTTCCGAAGCATACTTAAAATAATTTACACATCGATCTATAACAGATCTATAGAGTTTATAGTCTTGCACAGTGTTCATGAATACATTCATCAATTTGTATCGTCATATCTATTGATACCAACAATGAGAAAGACGCCACACATTGTTGTTTCAGTTATTTTCCTTTCTCTTTATTTCGAGTGCCCAAATATAAGATACAGAAATCTTTTCGACAATTGCAAATAGCTGCCGTGCGCTCTGGCCCTTAGGCCTCTATATAAAAGACTACCATTTGTTAATTTCTGTCGATGTGTAATGTATCGCGGTAAAAAGAAGATAAATATTGTAACTGATTAAGGAACTGATAAGATAATCCACAATACTAATCCTAAACGCACACCAAAAACATTCAGAAGTAGGAGTAGCCATTCAGTGAGCATAGCGCGCGTGATCGAGATACTTCACACCTATTCTTCGTACAATAATTACTATTTTATGCGGTATAAAACACCGATAAGAAGAATCATATGACAATCGATCGCGTGCTCTAATGTGATCAGTGATCAGTGGTTCGCGGCGGTGAAATAATCGTGACGAGAATTGTCATCGTAACTTTCATTTTTTCAAGGAATTCATTTCTACCAACGGTGATAGTTACTTCTTCATGAAACATGTGATTCTACGGATGTGGTGAAGACTGTAGGAGAGAATAAAATACAAACGTTTCGAAAATGTAAGACACAAAAGTTATATGTATACGTCATTACTAGACTGCGCGATTTGTAGAAGAAATGAGTGGATCAATTGTAAAACAGTAAAAGTATTTAACGTGTAAGTATAGTGTAAAGATAGTATTCTATTATTTTCAATTCCCTAAAATTATCCGGAACAGAAATAAATGTTTATGTGGCTCCTATAACATACAAATAATGCAGACGATTTCTACTTTCCATAAAAATCCGCAGTCTAGTCATTAAATGTATTTTAATCCACTATAACAAATACTCTGTTAGATCTTCAAATTAATTCGTAGCTCTCGCAATGAATCGGTTGTAACTTTATTTTAAATCCAAATGTTTTATCCTCAAAATTGAAGATTCATTGTTTATTTATAAAATGAAGTAAATGTACAATACGTGATAGAAATTATTTTCGTCAGTAGAATATACTTTAGTTGTTTGTACATAATCAAAATAATAATTGAAGGAAGGCTACGAATTAAATTGTACATCTAGTAATTGAAAATTTCCTCTAAACAATTTGAATTGCCTTTCAGACACGTGCCCACTAAAAAATCATAGATATTTATTGAAATAATGCATTATACGCTTCATTGTAAAATGCAGGTTGTTTCTGAACATGTGTTGTGCTAAAACATTTGTGTTTCTAGTTTGTACTTAGTTTTGTGCAACAGATCACCTGGCCCATTAAAATCCATTTCTTTACTATTCCATTCACGTGTTTACATATATACTATTTTACTTCACTTCACCATTAGCTTATTTTGCTTTAATCTTCACATTACTTTGTTCAATTACTTTCATACTTTTATGAAAATTATTTCTTTAATTCTTCTGCTACATGCATGAAATTTTTGTATTATTTTGTTATATTATCCAATTTTTATTTTGTAATAACAACGTCTGAAAGTTTTAATAAAATATTAATTTAACTTCAGCTTGCAGACAGTGATATTACCACAGTTTTACAATTTCACAGATGAAATGTAACAAACGTTGTCCAACTATAACATGTTGACATTAATGGAATTTTATATTTCTTTATACATAGAAAGTAGAAATAATATATGAAGGAAATAGTATTGCTTTAGTAAAGTCACACAGAACTGGAATTCCTATCGCAAAAGAATAATTTTTACGTTCTACTGCTCTATTGTTAGATATTAGGTGTGCGGAAGATATCGTCTTTTTTCAATTTTCTTTTATTTATAGATAAATGATTATGCATGCACCATTTAAAGGTTTCATAACTTTTGTATACACCGAAGATTTTGTCTATAACACATAATCTTGAAAACAATTAAATTCTTTTTAATTGTACTTATACATATTTTATGGAAACAAATGCAAACAATTATTTTGAAAAAGTTTAATTTTGGACGTTCCAATAAAACATGAGCTATTTTATATTCGACTTATTATATATAATAATTTACTCATATTATACATTTCTGAATTTATACATTTGCATGTCATTTAAAGCAATTAACATTTTGCAACGTACAAAAGCTATTCTCGATCATGTAGGAGCTATCATAGCGTCGGAAAATAGCGATTCCCTTGGAGCATATAACAAATGAAATGATATAAACATGTAATAAGCCTTGACTAGATTTAACACAGACATAATTGCTCACTAGTAGATAATATCGTTAGTTGAAGTAGTTTAGCTGTTGTACATGAACAATTCACGTTTTTCGAGATAAGATTGTAATAGTAATCCAATACTTCCAAAAATAGAATTGAATTATTTTTATACCAACGATATTCGCAAACTATCTCTATTCCAAAACCGTAATTTAAGTTGTTATTATTGGTAACTAAATGTACTCCTTTTGTGTAAATGCAAATATAAAATTTCTCTATCAGTTTATAAATTGGGGATCCGTTTTCAAGATGTTTATAATTGAAAATAAAAATTCATATAAAATAAGATCATTTTTAGAAATAAGACTGTTTTTATATAAACCATTATTCATTGCTTTTAATTGTGTACAGTAAAGTGTATAATCGCTGCCAAAAAAATATTGAACTAATGTACTTTTTTCTGGATCAAAATAAATAAACGTAAATAAAGTAGCATAGGTATAATAATGTAAAACAGTATAGATAATGTAACTTACACACTATTTTGTCGAAACATAATGATTGCATTATAATACTATACTATATATAAAAATCTACTACACAAAAAGATATTTAAAGATGAATTTTTACGACTTAAGATGAAATTGGTTTACAGTACCTTTGTGAATACTTCAAACTTTCAAGATATCATAAGATTTAGCTACAACAAAGAATAGTAGTGAAAATAACTTAAGAAAATCTTTGAGATCATGTCTACACCATGCAAAATAATTAATTGAATAATATAAATGTACCGAACAAAATTGTGAAAGAAGTGTTGCGCTAACGCAAGGTTGGGCCTTCATGGGTTAAAATCCAAGCAACCGATAAAGGATGTTTGCAAACTGTGATACTCCGATTGTAGTGATATATCGCAGGCTTGAAATAAGCAAAAATAGTACTTATGTGACGTTTTTAAGCTCCAATAACTCAAACAGAGGTAAAAGCATCTTTCGGATTCTTTTACCATTTGTATAAAAAATCTCTTTTGAAATTCTTAATAATAGATTCAAAGATAGAATTAGAAATGTTATCTTTTGTATTCAGAGTTGGTTACCTCTTACGATTTAAAAACACAGTTCACGGTACTCTATCTAATTTTGTCAATAAGTAAGGAAACGCATATCAAGCAACGATTTTGAAAGCAGATAACATAAACGAGAGAAAACAAATAAACATATTATATTTTCCAACGAGTTTTAACGTTTCTCGTTTCGATAATCAGTAGACGACTCTTATAGAATCTTCCTTGTTTAAAGCTTATTTAAAGTACTGTCGATTACCTGAGACGTAATTGAAGCACATGCTGCAGTAATCCTTTGCCGCATATCCTCTGGCGTTGTGGGTTTATCTCTGTACACAATACATTTTATCTTGCCCCGTAGATAAAAGTCCAATGGTATCAGATCCGGAAAACGGGCTGGCCAACTAATTGTTCCTTGTCGCCCAATCCAACGTCCAGGATATTTCGTATTTAGCACCGTTCTAGCAACTTTTGAATAATGCGCTGGACAACCATCATGTTGAAACCACATGCGATCCCGACCGAATATCGTAATTTCTTCTAAAAGGCCCGAAAAATCCTGGCGTAAAAATGCAGCATACTTTATACCAGTAAGAGTTCCTTGTATAAAGTACGGGCCTATTATTTTACTGCATAAAATACGTTAACGGTCCACGGTCTTTGCTTTTCTACTCCTCTTGACCATCGTGGATTCTCAGCTGACCAGAAGTGCATATTGTGCAAATTTACTTGCCCATGATTGCTAAAAGATGCCTCATCCGTAAAAAGAACTTTGTGAAAGAAAGTATTGTCCACTTCTAATTGAGATCGTGCACACTGGCAGAACCGGACACGATTAAAATAGTCGGTGGCAGACAATTCCTGATGTATACTCAAGTGATATAGGTGAAACTTTTCTATTTGCAGTATTCGTGAAATACTACTTCTGCTAATACCGGACTCTTGTTCGAGTTGTCGCAAACTTACATGTGGATCATTAGATACTGCAGCTAGGATATTAATTCTATTTTCTTCGTGCGTTACAATTCCTTGTTTATTACGATTTTTAGAACTTACACTACCGGTATTTTTAAATTGTTTTACCACAACGGAAAATGCGTGTTACGAAGGACAAATACGATTCACAAATTTTTCACGATACAAATGTACTGCTTGCCTCAAAGATTGGTGGCTTTCGACATAAGTGAAAACCATATCGACTCGTTCCTGTACAGTATAACGCATTGTTATCACTTTCACGTTTCGAATTCGAATAATGCAGAAGGAACAACGTACTTATTCTAACCGATTAACCTTCTGTTAACGATCTCAATGATACATACTCTAACATAAACATACGCTGTTTACTATGAAAAATATTTCAAACATTTATTGTGGTTTGTAAAGGTCAACCCGACGTAAACAAACGCGTAATCTTTGCTGAAACACGTAAGTTTTAAACTTCCACATTTTATCCGCTCCAACATAATTATTCTTGCTCAGTCATTTCATGGTCAAAAATTCAATTTTTTATTGTCTATCATGCTATAGTAATAAAAATGTACTATTCCATTTAAAAAAACATCGGTGACCTTGAAATTTCATTAAAAAAGATTATACGTCACTTTGTCCTCTGAAGTTTTCTGATAGGACTGTAAATACGACAGATATTTAGGTGTTCCCTTGTATGTGGGACACCCTGTATACTGCTGTATTTAGGAATTAAGGTGGAAACATTTCTTAAAGTTAAAGTGTGATTTCATAATAACAAAATCTACACGAACCATCTACTCGTTGTTGAAAAGCAAATATAATGGTGGATAGTGTTTGCTTTATTATAAGTTGTGCTAACAGAAGCCGCGCAAGTTTCTTTGTTCTTGATTATAGATAATATTAGGTTGAAGCATAAATTGGGATTCAGTTAAAATTAATTGTAAATGCATATAACTGTGATTGGAAAGAAGCCACTTGCAATCAGACATTATACAATTGATTGAATATATTATGTATACCGTGCTTCATAACATATAATATAGTATATTCTTCAATGGTGAACTGCAAACACAAAATATGATGACAAAAGTTCGTAAAAATGAATTAAGATGATCTTGTTTTATGAGTTTAGAAAATAAAATTTTGTGCCCATTATTATTCGAAGTTATAACATGCAGTGTAACATTTAGGAAATCTATGAGTGTTGGAGTTAAATATTTTGTGTTCTACTTTCAATAATGTTTTTATAATAAACTAATCAAATATTCTAATTATACAGATATTAACGAAACAAACGATAATAGTGATCGATTGAAGTAACTAAACACATTACTGTTATGTTAGTAGTTGCATGTTTGTGATCAAAAGGTCACGGTGCTTATGTTCTTCATATGAATTCGTGTCGTCAGTGATGCACACAAGGCAATGAACATGTATCTATAATGTTCAAAGTTGGTTTCGAGCAGTCTCTTTGCCGATTGGTAGTGGTGTCGGTTTTTTTCTTTCCGGTCGGACAAAGCAACGTCGACGAAATATTTGCGAATGATACGCCATAGAAGAAAACAAGAAATTATTCATACTTCATTTTCAAACGAAGAACGATTCGAGGTTCAAGAAGACGTTTAAGCGTGATAGTGAAATAAGAATGCAGTTGTTACTGAAAAGATAGGATACATCGTGTGACAAGAAAATTACGCGTGAACCGTAAGCAGGAATGTATTGAAGCATGATAAACTGACAGAACGTTTACATGTATAGAAGATCGATGATTTAGATATCAATTTTAATCAACACTTTCTTTTCATCGAACACTTTCAAATAAATGTTTCGATTATGGTTCATGTCATTCTTATAATGAAATTGTTTCAATGGATTTTTATCTAAAGACTTATTGTTCGTTACATAGTTATCTGGTTGTTCATCAATATTTGGTATAGCGTATTTATAGATGTGCATGATCAATAATAATTAAGTGTAAAGATTAAGTCTTTCGATGTTTAATGTTGAATATACCCGTCATGAAAATATAAAGATTTATTATTTGACAAGGATATTCGTCATGGAAAAACAATATTTAATTTTGCAGTAATTTAATGTTACATTTAGGTTGATCAAGTGACATTTAGGTTAAACAAATAACATATTCGTAATTTTAACATATTTTAGAACAATAACAAATGATATTGAACTATACATTAACAAACAAAACGCAACGATTAATTTAATAAATGAAGCGACAATGATAGTTTTCTTTTTCAAAAAATAAATTACGTACATGATTTCTAATTTTGTTTCCAAATATTTCATTATTTAGTATGAAATTATTTTTAGTTTAAAATATTAGTTACTTTTATATTTGTTTACGAATTAATACAATTTTAAGTTCTGTAAGTAACATTAATGAATCTTTAAAAAATATATTTGGCGACAAAGTCAACTCGAAGAGTTGTAAATTTTATTATAATTTATTTCACCTCTAAAGTAATTGTATATAAATAATCTGCTTAAAAATAATTAAGCGTTCAGTTACAGACATTCAAAATTAAATGAAACACTTGGTGGGTTAAAAAATGTTCAACATAATTTTCAAATTGAACGTTTACTAATGTTTTATATTTATTGTATATTGGCTTTAAAATGATTCTTCTCGTGTATTTTGAAAGTAAATGTTGCATTTGTGTAAACCATAAAAATTCATGATTTTCTTTTATAATAGCGTAACATTCTATTTTAGTTAATACACTTCACAGTGCATTCAAAGAAGTATTTGCAAAATTCCGGCTACATTATTATGTAAATAAATTGAATAACTAGGCAGCAACCTTACAAATATACCATAAAAATCGCAGATATTATTAAATATTTTAACGATATAGTTGTAACTTTTTAGATGGCTTTACAGACAATACTATAAGGCACGATTTAAAGCTATACAAATTGTGTTTGAAAAAGAATTTGCACTTCCCGTGTGTATAGCGTTATGCTAAATAATTTATTGATATAAAGTTTATAACAATAAATCTGCCAAATGTGAAAAGACTTATTTTTGAACACGATATAATTATGAAAGAGGTAATATTTCTTGTAAAATCTACATACGTACATACATTATTTTTATTGTTCGTTGATAGCATGTGTTGCCACTTTTATTTTTCGTAACCAATAACAAATTTTTTTTCTTAATATATATTTATGCAGGCGTTTTGTTGCTTTTTGTTTTGCTTCCAGTCCTCTTCGAATCAAAGTTTTCATTTCTCATACAGCTGTCGCCTGGACTACATTTACATATTTCTTTAGTCAGTATTCTTCAACATCTGTTTATAACTACTTTTTTGTTTTCGAAATCTTTGCTTCATGCAAAGCTGTCCTGTCGTGTTGAAAAATTAACGTCGGCTTCACTGTGCTGTGTGCATATTTTGACAGTTGCTTGTTAAGCTATAAATATGTCCATATCTATTCTATTACTCATTTTTGTATGTATAAACTTTATATCTGTTTTTCCATGATACCCTGCATATATCATAATACCATCACCAGCTATTTGTCCCTTTCGATCTCTGATTTTCTTAACAATCTCGAGAAATTAACGACATTTAACCTGTTGTAATTTCGTAAAAGACAATCGTACAGCAATAAACTTGCATTCATTTTAAAACTTGAAAGTTCTACTTCCACATGCAATTATTTATTATCCTCTAACAATAGAGTAAGATACTGTTACATGATGTAGCAGATGAGAAACTGAAGACCCATTTTCATTAAAAACATTAAAAAGTGTTTTTCATGAATGAATCATACACAGATTTGAAGATGGAAGCCTTCCTTTTACAATGAAACCTTAAAAATGGATGGGAGATCAAGTGTAAAGCCCTCACGATGTACCTTATATTACTGTAGTGTAGATGCACCTTTCATTCAGAGTGCAAAGAAATGACCCCAATACCAACTCGCTGGCTATCTGTCTTGTATTGGACTCATTGACAACCCTATGTGTAGATGCAACTGTGAGTGTGAAACTCTCAATCACGTCCTTTGGGAGTGTAATTTATACGATACGCAAAGATCATTATTGCTGAACACTCTGTAAGTTAAGAATTCAGCTGCCTTTGGACGTTTCTATGTTTCTGGCTGGGCGCAACGTTAAAGCCTGCCTCTATATGCTTTCGTTCCTAGAAAACTGTAACCTGTGTGTTTAAGGAAAAACGAAAAAAGGAAAAATATCGTGATGTACCCTAACTTTTAGTTAGTAGAGGTAGCTTACTCTGTACACTTTGGTTTTGTTTGTACCTAATGTTGTTACCTATAATAGTTATATAATAAATCTCTTATGAGATTTTCTCAATAAAAAAAAAATTTTTTAAACACTTGTACATGAAGCATTTTTACGACGTTGCATAGGGAAGGCTTCAATCTTCAAATCTATCATTGATTCATTCAGCAAAATAATTTGTTTAGAAACGGTTCAATTGGTAGGATTTTCGATAGAAAATATGTCTTCAGTTCTCCTCCTGTCACGTTACAGTGGTCCCAAATCACAAAAACATGGTTAAAATCTCAAGACGTTCCCGGATTTTATTGAAAATTTGTATTTGTAGGTTTACGTGGTCGCTGATTACGAATCCGAATTCAAAATTTAAAAAAACAAAATGGCGGATCCAATATGGTGGTTGGGTATTTGAAAAATGATTGATTTCTACGAAAATTGGTAATATAATGTGTTCGAAGTCGCTGGTAACGAATCTGAACTAAAGTTATTCCGTTCCAAAATGTGTGCTAACTTTCAGCTACCTGAACCTCCTGTCCGATGCAGGCCTCCTTTTCTCTCGCCCCCTCTATTCTTCACGAGGGGAATGGCCACTTACATTTAACATTACCCCTACTATCTTTGTATAAAGCAGCTATGTACATTGCACACCTTTAAACGAAGTGTTTTCGCATTCAATAGTTTTTATTATCAAAAATATAAACAAAATGTTATATAACAAATATATAACATTCATGTTTTTTATACGTTTGCCTTACAAAACTCTTCAAAATTCATAAAACTTTTCTCTTAAACACTTTTAAATATCATTTATAATATTCGAAAGAAACATGATGAAAACTACTAGCATGTATGCACTAGATTATAGTATAAAGTGGTGATACAGGTGAATCTGCAAAAATCCGCAGCAAATTCTTGCAAATCCTGCGAGATAAATGTATAAACTAAAAGTTCCAACAAGAATTTTGGTGGGGCCTTGGGGAGCAATCAACGTTTTCTCTACACTTTCAAAATTTATGCATAGCACTTTGTACCTTATTTTGTTACTAACTTATTCGTTTGATGATTAACAATATTTAACACATTAGTATTAAAAAACATTCTATTTACTTCCTCAAACGGCATCCATTTCACAGAATTGAATATAATACTTTCTAAATAAAGTTACGCGCTTTACACCGAATAGTTCACACTTCCGCTCACCTTGACGACAACTGCTTGACTAATGTTTACGCCGAAATTGCCACTCAGGTATAAAAATTTGACGATTTTCACGTACACCGCACTATAGGACCATCAATGAAGAATCCTAAACAACGGTCAAAATGACTCCACGAGAAAATTCATTTTTAAGGTTTTGGCCATATTCTCGGGATTTGGAACCACTGTGCGTCGCACCGTGCAGGTTTGTCTTAGGCCTCAGGCAAAAATGAATGACGGCTAGTAAAAGTAGAAGCATGAAGCTTTAAAATGAGATCAGGTTTTTGTTGGTTATACCTTTGATATCAACGAATTTTTCACAATTTCAACTTCGACAATTTCTCAAAAATTCGAAATTTAGTGTTCAAATACTTACTGGATCCATTGTAGGTCATTGGGTGCGTTAAAACTAAAACTCCTTTTCGGTTTACTACAGCCAATGAATCTGTTGTTCTACAAAGTCTAACTATGCTTGTGTTACGCAAAAAACATTTCATTACTTTTTACAGAGTTTTAACTCTTTATTTACCGTTACACTGTTCTAAGATTTCATTTTACGACTCTTACTGTTATCTGCCGTACTATCAGTGGAGAATTCGATGCGTACTTTAAGATGGTTTATTATATTAACGACAATATGATTCTCGGGCTAAAAGTTGCATATTTTTTTAATGGAAATCGCGCTATTTTTAAAATAATTATACGTAATTTGTTCTTTAAATTATTAGTTGCGTTCACTTTGGTTTGATTTAGCCTTCCGTCACTGGCGCGCGGACTCACACTCCGCAGCGTATTTTGTTTTTAATTTACAGAGTGTGGGAGAACTTTACGGCCCTTTCCGTCTAGGAATTCGAGGGAGGTATACAAATTATCTGTACCAAATTAGCAGTGCGTACGTGCGTTTTTGTGGCTGCTACAATAGATTGCGGAGTGTGCTACGGTCGAGTTAGGTGACGTCTCATAGTGCCTTCTTATCGAATTAATTGCATTACGACCCAAGTACGGCTGATAAATGTCAGCGGATTTTAGTGAGGAAATTTATACATTTGCTTGCTTCCGAATTAGTGGAAAATCATCTTCGTGCTCAAGCAATCGGAACTAATTTACCTAAAACGATGACAATAAGGGTAAAAGAAATACTTGGGATAGAGAATGCGGAGCCTGTAGTCAATTCCGTAAATTCACGAGGACGCTTCAGCTACTGCGATAGGAAAAAAAACAGATCGACGCGGTTTTCATGTAAAACATTTGGCATATTTATGTACCTGGAATACAAAGCATGTGTATGCACTGAGTGCTGCCCTCTCTAACTTTTCTTTTATATAATTTTTCTTCTAAAATGCGGCTTTTGTTTGAACTTAGGATTATAATCTAAACTAATGTTCTGTCCCGTATTTTTCATAAAATAAACAATAAACATACTTTGATTATACATTTATATCTTTATTATCTCATTTAAACAATAAATAAAATATTGTGCTTTCCTATTTGTATGAAAAATGGTATGCGGAGCCACTGTCCGCAGCCAGTAACGGTACACAAAAATGGTGCGCCAGTGGCGAAAGGTTAACTTTTGTCCGTGTGGTAGTCTATCAAAAATATGTATGACTTTCTGCTTGTCGAAACTCTCTTCACACACTGTTTAGTTTCTGTGTTTACTAAAAACTGTCCTATGATTTCGTTGTGATTGGTAGAAACTATTAATAACTATTCTCATGCAGCATCGTGAATTATAGAAATATTATTTCCAGCACGACCTGGAGGAACGCCCCTTCGTAATAAACAATGACAATAAAAAAAGAGAAAAAATGCATTCTGACAATGTAGATTTGTACTACAGCTAGAGTGGATCTTCATGTAAACATAGATTTTTATGAGCCAATTTATAGGAAACGGAACAGAATAGTTTCGAGATGAACGCGTTTAAAGATTCAATTTTACTAATATCTCGCAACCCCAGTTGCATTCTTTAAATGACTTTAATTGCGTTAATTTTACGAATTCAAACAAATCCGTTTACACAAATACTCTACAACACGCAGGCTTAACCCCTCGGAAGAAAAAGAACATTTATATCTATTGTATGTCTATATATTCATTAATGGCTGTACACTAACAACAACAAAACAAACTTTTATTTTGGTTTAAAAGAAATTAATAACATACATGTTTATTAGAATCTGTTCTATCCAGGATCTTCGTCACGAGTCTGATTCCATGTTGTAGTACAAGGAATTAAAGGAAACGCAAAAAATCGATTTTTTGAAACTGGAAAACCAGAATAAACAGAGCATGTAAATAATAAAATGTGTAAAAAAATTTATACTTAATTCTGTGCAATCGATCGTTGTTTTTTAATTATTAGAAAATGGAGCATGTTAAGTCTTGATGGAATTTTACATTGCACTTTTGTTTGTATTTCAAGGATCAATGTATTAGTAACTCTTATCAGTCTAGCGCTTTGTATATGTATGTACAGCGAACAATGCCATCTACGAGGTGACGTATGACCGATAAGAGTATACCACTTATTAACAGTTATATCAACTTTGTGTATTTCTGTATAGATTACGTAGAAGACTAACTTGACATATAACAACACAGTACATTATTTTTGATATCCACATTTTGCGTATGATAGTATTATCATTATTATCAATATTATGCTTAACATCATTTAATGCCTGGCATTACTTATTTATTATATATTATTATTCATAATTTATATACACCTGTATGAACGTATTTTTCTCTTTCTGCTAATTATGGAAATATTTCTTATAATATTTTATACATGATATAAAATAGTTTATCTTTTCTTATGTGTAATTGAATTTAGCAAACGTAAAGAATATTGACGAAGCATCATGAATTTCTCCTGGGTGGATCATTCAATCATTTTTCTTATTCTGATCTCCGCCGGATGTTATGGAGCGAACGATACGGCCAACAACACTGCAGGTAAATATTAACAAATTATTATAACTTCTAATTATCGATAAATCAGAATCGACAATGAATACAAGAAAATTCAATTTATTAGATCTTAATTCAAAAGCTGATTTGAAAATTAAATTCAAAGCCTACCACGATTATTATCTTTAATAAATTGCATTCAATTTAAGTAGAGGCTTGATATTATGAGATCGAAAAATAACAGATATATGAAAGACATATCAACGTTTTAACTTGAATAAAACTTTATTGAAAAAAGAAAATTGTCGTACCACAATTGCTCATTTTATATAAATTGATATATATATGTATTTTAAATCATATCAAATAACTGCATTCAATTTAAAAGAATACTTGATACCACGAGATTGAAAAAAAGCAGAATAGAGATAAATTAATATTATATTAACATGTACTTAATAATACTGCAAACTCGTGTAAAGTTCTTTTAACAATATTAATTAAGCAGTTCATATGCTGGTATCTCCGAAGTGGAAATAAAATCCGAAAAGGAATGAGTCCGCAGGAAAAAGTTAGTTGATAATGTAAATGATGTTTCCTTATGCAAATCCTAATTTAGGATTAGCACACGCACTTAGTCGAAACTTTTAATTTTTTCAATTACGAAAAGAGATAGCTAGAAAATGATATAATTCTAAATACTTCACTTATTTTTCACGTCTGGATGCACTTCTTTTCAAATTCTATTACCAAATCAGAGACACTTTGCAAAGACATCCTAAAAGTTCATTACTAATCTGCGGATCTTTATGCAAACTAAAAATTATCCACATTAATTGCAAGAAGGAACAGCCATACAGGAGCTTCCTGCTTTCCCTATAAATTTTAATAAACTGGAAGAAATACACTGACATTCTCCAATTCTTTCAATCTCTTTACTATTTTATTCACACGAACTCGTTTTTGTCGTAAATGCATAAGATCCGTAATCTAACTCATTAAGTTAATTTTGTGAAACTCTCCCTAATAAAAAATATACTCTTATTCTAAACAATTTCAAATATCCATTCTGCAAGAATAATTTTAAAAGAGACATTGCATTCCAGTTTTCGGACCACGGTCGTCAGATACTACCAAGGTTAATATTTTTTAAATATTCAGTGAAAGTATTAGGTACTGGAACAAGTCTTTGTCATTTATAAACAGATGTCGGAACTAACAGTACTTGCATGCAATTTGAGATGCTGTAGCATGTACAGGGCCGATGAAAAGTATTGGTACAGGCTGTGTCTTCGTATAATATTCTCTATAAATCTGTAAAGAATGCTGTTTCCTTTTCAATTTTTTTATAAAATATACCATTCAATTCTATTGTTTAAGTATACCATGAATTATGAATTTTAAAAACGGTTATTGATAGATCAGGGTATGATGTAAAGTCGACAAACAAAAGAACACAAAAACAGAAGGCGGAACGAAAACAAAGTAATAATTATAAATGTTCAAGAAGAACAATTGAGGTTCTATGAGCGAATGTTAAAAACATCGTTCCCCTGATAAAGAGCGCTGTTTGTAAACTCCATGAATTTCATCAGTTACTGTAAAGGAAAACAATAAAATAGACATAAAGGTTCACTTTTAGCGGAACAAAAGTATTGGCACATTTGAAAAATTTGTTACTACGTGTATACTACTTAAATGTTTTCAATGTTAGCACGCCTGCTGTGCCGTGGGAAGGTATCACACTTAAACGGAGCGTGATTGTTCAAAGTTAATAAGAATATTATGCAGACAAAAACCAAAACGTGAATAATAGGAAATAAAACAAAAGGAACAACGGTTTCTGAAAGAAAGATTGTATTAAATTTATATAAGCAAGGAAAATCTCATTTGTAAGTAGGAAAAATTATTAACAGAAGACGTTTTACCGTGAGAAATGTGGTAAAACGATTTCTTAATAGCTAGGGTGTCCTACCATATCTGCTATATTCACCAGATATTGCCCCACCAGATTACCGTTTATTCCAATCCATGCAGTATTGCATTTCCCAAGAGTACTTCAGTTCTTCTAAAGATATCAGAAAATGACTGGATGGTTACGTTCCAATTATTGAGTGAAAACTGGGAAGAGGTTATAGCAAACGATAGAAAATACTTTGAATAAAATACTCTCCATTTTTCTATTCAAACAAAGGATTTTTATTTATCGAAAGAAAAGCAGAAGCTATTCGGGTACCTAAGATACTGTTGATGAGAGACAACGTAGACTGCTTATATTAATTTTCAATCATAATTCTGCTTTCATTGTGCAGAAACATTGGTAGAGGGCAATGATGTTTTGGATCTTCGACTGCCAAAAACGATCGTTCCTATTAGCTATGAAATTATGTTAATGCCATATTTGGAAGGTGACTTCCTATTCGACGGGACCACGCACATCATTGCTGCAGTACAAGAAGAAACCGATACCATAATTCTTAATCATGGGAACATCACTATAGACCTACTATCTGTATCATATGCAGCTGAGAATAGTGCAAACCTAGAAGCAGAAGGAAAACTCGACCCCAAAACAGAAAAATACACAATTAAATTAAAGAGTGCTTTGAAAATGGGATCGAAAATATCTATCGACTTTAACTATTCCGGAATACTCCGAGATGACATGATTGGTTTTTATAAAAGCTCGTATATTGATTCCAATGGAAAACTTAGGTAAAATCCCACTGAATTTTTTGGATAATTAATTTCTAATACATACTAATATTTTCAACATCATTGTTAACTCTTAACTGACGAAATGATGTTCGATAGACATTAATTTTATTCTTTGGACAGTAACATTCCGACTTTAAAATCTCACTTTGACAGTTAAGGATTAACTTTCTCATATGGTCACCAATTATAGCAATTATATTTCATTACTTCATTTTAAAATAAACTGCTACTGTGTAAAATGTGATACAGAATAACTTTCAATCTATTCTATGAATTCCTCGAAATTGTTTTGTAAATTTTTTCGAAATAGTTCTGTATTTCCAAAGATTACTATTTATTACAGTTTGATATTTATTTATGAAAGTATATTCATATATTATTTAATTTCATAATTCTTCTCTGGAATTCTTTAAACTACAATTTTGGTGAAATATGAATGATGTTGTACATACTAACTAAGGCTTCCATTTATTTCACTAATCATAAAATGGCATTGGTTATTAAAATATTTACAAGTTACAAACATCGTAGATGGATCGCTTCTACACAATTCCAAACGAAACATGCAAGACATGCTTTTCCATGCTTTGACGAACCAAGCTTCAAGGCGAGGTTTCAAATCAGGATTTTAAGATCAAAGGAATATTCGTGCTTGAGTAACATGCCGTTTAAGGAGACTATAGAAAAGTAAGTACTTGCTAGCTAGGAATGTTCACATCACTTCCATAGTATTTCTCTTTTGAATCTACAGTAGAAACTCGCTAGTTGCAACCTCATTTATTGCCCGAAATCCTCATTCGATTCTCTAGCGATTCCCACCACGAGGTGTTCAAGGTTCTGGATCTCGTGGTGAGGATTGCCGTCTACATACAAACTAAGAAAGATTGGCACTACAAATCACTATGATTGGCTAAATCATTCGTTACACAACCTTGATATTTGCACGCATTTCCGGTCCGATTTCGCGTAACGAGCAAGGTTCGACTGTATTTAAATTATTCCATAAATATTTCTCATGTCACGAAAAATGAGAAAGACATTTATACTTACCAGGAAACGTATTTATGTTACACATGTTCTTCGAAGAATGTTGTCACACATAGAAGGAGTGAAAACATTCTCAAATTGGATGGTTAGAACGAAACACGTTTCATAAAATGTGTTTTTGAATGGAAAATTTAGTAGTCCAGAACAAATTCAAGAAAAATTAATTAGTTAAATAATATATCACACGTTTTAATTGTTTGCAGATTTTCTTGCAAATTGTCAGTCCATATTTATGTAAATTTGTATGTGTTATCTATGAACCAAAATAGAGGATAGGTGTTTTTAAGTCTCTTTGTTTTCTCTTATACCACAATAGTTAGTAAATTCTTAACATTCTTCCAACTCATTCAAGAAAAGTTTTCGAGCTTGTTCTATAGGAGACAGCATTAAACTTTTACGATATTTTGAACTGTAATACTGTATTAAATACCCTCATTTGTTTTTTCAATAGTTCGAGTGTTTTGAAGCATGCAATATTTTGTTCTCAAAATTATATAATTACGCACAACAAAAATTTTACTAATAGTTTTCACATACACTCGTAAACCATATAAAATTTTGCAAGTTTAATATTCATTTAATTTAATTTAATAATATTAATTTCAATATTGGCGAATCGTCACAGTTCAACCAAAACAAAATACATCATTTTATTACTTTTAATTTTTGTGTCTAATTTAATTAAATGGGTATAACAGACACGGAATTAAACATGTGTAATGTATAACCGAAATATATTTCTAATAGTATAAGTAACGAATTTTAAATATATGTTAATGTAGCATGCATTTCTTAAAATATCTTACAGTTGCTAATGACTTAAAAAACATAAACAACATTACACAACTATGCAAACATCCTGTATTCAGTTACTGAACAATAGAAAATTATTTATTGTTACAGGGATGGAAAGTACTGGGATGTATTCCATGATAGCATCCCTATGTCCACGTATCTAGTGGCTGCCGTAATTTCAGATTTTAGTAATCTAACAGCAGGTAACTTTAGTGTCTGGGCCAGATCCGATGCTATAGACCAAACAAAATATGCTCTATCAATTGGTACGCAAACCCTCCAATATCTTTCCGAGTTATTCCAACAAGAATATCAACTCCCGAAAATGGATATGGTGGCAGTTCCTGATTTTTCCGCTGGTGCGATGGAAAATTGGGGATTGGTCACTTACCGAGAATCAAGAATGTTGTATGACGAGAGTACGTCTTCCGACTTTGCTAAACAGAGCGTTGCATCGGTGATAGTCCACGAATTAACCCATATGTGGTTTGGAAATCAAGTCACGCCCGAATGGTGGAGCTATTTGTGGTTGAGCGAGGCATTCGCTAGGTATTTTCAATACTTTGCTACTGCTCAGGTAATTTCTAGTTTCTCTAATCTATAGAAACATGTATTTACGGTTTTGCTATAATTGCAAACAAAAAATGAAGTGATGTTGCAATAATTACAAAATCATAATAATATATCTTTTCTTTTAATCAAGTTTTAACTATGATTCAATATCGAAAATCATTAGTAACGCTGTACAATTGTTCGAATATTTCTATTTCATTGGCTAGCAATTTAATAGCTTATACGCAGGCATGGGCACGGGTGGAGCCCCTCAAACGCCTGCTTCTCCCACCAACCTCTCTTCTATGCAGTGCGCGCCTTCTTCGCGATCGCGCATGCTCGCGCCTTCGTTACCCCCACCATACGTATCTTCGTGCCTGACCGCAGGCTTCGCGAGGCCTGCGCGAGACTTGCGTACTACTCGCGGCGGGCGAAGCGCGTTCTTTCTCCATGGTAACAGTAGATACTGGTGGAGGACAGTGGGCGCTATGCTGGGGACAGTCTTGTCTCAATTGAGACAAAAATGTCCATGCCTGGCTTACAGTTTACAGTGTTTAACATACTTTGATATAGTCTTGTTGTGCTTATAATTCCTCTGAATTTAACACACTGTTCATATTATTTTGACATATTCACTATACTATTATGTGAAAATCAGTGGACAATATTTCTACAAGAACACTATGATTTACGAAGAAATAGTAATTCAATTTTTAATGAATGGTATAGTGCCAGTTTTACATTAATATAAGATTCACTGAGAAGGCTTTACGCGACCAAACTTGTTCTTTTTTGGTCTATGAAGCAACCAAAAAAAATCTTAGATTAAGTTTCAAGTTGTCGTTGTAACAGAGAACATTCAATCATGAATCGGACAAATCAATTTTAGCATTTTTTACCAAAAACGTGTTTAAGTTTCTCTCCTGCTCTGTCATGCACAAATATCATAGGGAAAAAATGAATAATGGCTTGTGAAAGTAGGGGCTTCGAGCTTTAAAATAAGTCAAATTACACTGGTCAACAAAATTAAACTTTTCTTTTGTCACAGAGAACATTTATATACGTCCTTATAGACTAGACATAGAGAACACGAAACCGAAAGCCGTTTAGCGCCATCAACCTAAGTTGTTGAAAAATTATATTTAAAAAATAAAGTCAAAAAATCAATTTTCTGAATTTCTTCTGCTTCAGCCGATAAAGCTAGACGAATGATAGCTCACCTAGAAACATTTTGTAGACTCCCAAATATGACGGTATTTTTCTGAATAACAATATAAACATTTAGACATGTGTAAAAAATGTTTAATGTCGAAGAGATGCCAATTTCACACGAATTTTTGGGAACGTTTGTCGATTTCACATAAAGAATCAAGGACCAACTTGGAATCGAATCAACCCAAACGAAAGTCCACACATGCAGTATTCAGAATCGGTCTTTAGAATTTGAAAAACATGTTTTGTTTTCGAGATACAACACAATATAGGTTCGCATGTAACGATTGGTCAATGGTACTCTTTGACGGCGCTTCGCCCGAGTCGAATAGCTTTTTCAACTGAAGCAGATAAAATTCTGATAATTGAATTTTTAACTTTTTCTTCGAAATAAAATTTCTCAAAAAACTGAGGCTGATAGCGACAAACGGCTTTCGGATTCGTGTTCTGCACTCAACGGTGCACTAAAGATCTGTTCGAATATATTCGAGTAATTCGAAAAATTTCGAGCTGAAAATTCATTTTCGAGTAAATCGAAGTTTTACGAGGCCTCGAATATTCGAGCCGGTTGATTTTTTCAAGTAGCTCGCATTGTTTTCAAGCAGTTCGTTGATTTCAATGAAATAGTTGATATGAGTAGAAATTTCGGCGGAGGATCTTTTCAAGCAGTTCGTCGATTTCAATGAAATAGTTGCAATGAGTAGAAATTTCGGCGGAGGATGATGCGAGTTGAGTTACATCTCAAATAGATCAATTTGTAAAATTTCTGCTAGAACTGATTGAGAAAAATGCATGGACTTATTAGAAGACTGTTTAATTATATTTCTTAACACGTTCACGCCGGCGCCGTTTTCTTTAATTTTGCCCCAATAGGTGGCGCCGTACTCAAAATTTTGTTAAGCAAAATTCAGGCTCAGCAGGACAATTTACTCTTACTATGCATTTATTAGGACATAATATGAGTATAGTATAGCTTGTATTCAAAATTCTTTTATTTTAATTATTTATTTTATCGATACAAAAACCACCACGTGTACCATCGGTGGTACACGCCGGCGTGAACGTGTTAAAGGATATCATGACACCCGATACTAGACTACAATAAAAAGACACTCGAGTGAACATTGAGTGAATACTCAATGTATTGTTCTCAAGCGTTCTTCAAGTATTTATACCATTTACTTCGTAACGTAAAAGAAAATTTTGACGTCAATAAAAATAAGTGACATTAATACTTTCTTTTAATCAATAAAATACGTACTTCTTAGATTATTATGAAATGATGTATGAGAATGAGACTTTGTAAAAAGATAACCTCATATGAAGAAATAGAAGACAGTGTGTGAAGGCAAGTAAGAACTAAATAAAATTGTTATATATTTTGCAGATTGAAAAATCTTGGAGCATGGAGAAACAGTTTGTTGTAGAACAACATCAAACAGCTCTCGCAGCAGATGGTCTCGAATCATCTCTGCCAATGACCCGAAATGTTCTTACTTTCAAACAGTTACAAGGAATTGGGGATATCATTACGTATAATAAAGGAGCAAGTATTGTGCAAATGATGAGACTTGTTTTTGGTAACGATATATTCGAAGCAGGATTACGAAACTATCTAAAAAACAAGTAATACAACAATTCATTATAATCACGTAATGCATGTAGTCTATTAATTGTAATTATATTTCTCCTCAGTCTGATTGCGAGTAACACTTTCAACCGAAAAATCCCCGTTGTTTTTAACGATACCAGAAAATATATATACACTTTCCTATGTAAGGACAAAAAGATATTAATTTCAGTGAGGCAAATATAGTAATTTAGAAAATTGTTTCCTCAAAATCATGTTTTACGACATTTCAAAATTATCGTCGTTTATAAAAAATTATAAAGAGAGAAAAAACAAATTCAGCCATGTATGTATAATACGTTGACCTCCAAATGATCTTCAGTGTTATCATAGCAAGACACTTGATTTGTTCAGAAACTGAATAATTTATTAACATTACATGAAAACATTATTCACACGCGTTTTCACATTTCTCAATCAATCTCTAACAACCATCTCCTGTTTCCATCTAACATTCAGAAGAGTTTTATTCTTCGGAAAGCATTCATTATCGCTATTTTTTATGAGAAACAACAAAAGATAAAGTGCGTGCCAACGTATTTACCAAGAACTGTTGATTATATGCATCATCGAATAGTGAAAGAATGTTGTAAAATCACCTCTAAGATATTTTAAATTGCCCCTTCAAATAGGCGTTATATTTTATAATATTAATTCGATAATAATAATAATTATAATATTAAGTCGACATTATTCGAGTTATTGTTAAATAAGGAATATACACTCAGTCAGACAAACCTGTTTCGAACAAATTTTGAGCAATGTTCGTATCACACTTTGAGATCAAAAGGCGGTCAATCTGGTGCCAAACCCTGCTCGGAGCAGAATTTAGTCCTCATTTGCTATGAATTTGACGCCAAAACTTATCAACAAATACCGAGCCTATTGGGGAAACAGATGGCTCGGTATTTGACTACAAATTTCCAAAATAAGGGCCCATGCCAAATCCATGCCACATACGTGCCAAACCTTGCACTCGTTTAAGAGAAGCTCCGCGAGAAAATCTAGATTAAACTCGGAGTAAACGGTGTTGTAAGAGGGAAAACGGAATTTTATTTAAGCTTCTATATTAAACGACTGCGTGATCCTTGGCATGGTACTTTGCAGTCAAATACTGAGCTAAAAGCGGAAACAGATGACTCGGTATTTGACGACAAAGACGACAAATCAAAAGCAAATTGCTTACTGGAATGTACTTAGTTAGTTTCAATATAATTACTAAAAAAATTATTTAAAGTTAGTTCCGTTCAGGAAGCTTTCATTTGAAGTACATTTTAAATAAAAAACTTAACATGAAATGGAGTTGTTGGGAACAAAAGTGAACAAATGTTCGGAATACATAGGGTTAAATAATATGCAATCTTCTTTACGAAGCAGGTTACAAACATGTTAAAATTTCAATAGTTAATTTCAATAATCTTCAGTATGATAGGAGATTGTGAGTACGGGATATATGTATTTCGAAAATGCGTCAGTGTTTACATCAATGGAAGTCTACTAAGGTATGGGAAGAACCAACGTTGTTGATGTGGCTCTTGTCGATAAAAATGACTCTTTTTTCTTAATCACTCTATTTCACAAGGTACACTCCACGGTAGTGGTCATACATTCTTTCACAAATACCGTGCACATCTCTTCTCATATATCCAGACATTACTGTATTAACAAATGAATACATGCATTACATTGAATGTAATTTAACCTTTTAACTGGGTGAATACGTCATTATGAACACTTACGAATATGTAACAAATATGAATATGTAAAATGGAGATAACGCAAATTTTGCTACAATCAATATAAATATAAAACAGTTTATACGAATATAGATACAAAATAGTTTATGCCAATACAGATACTATGACATAACGAGATGAAAGAGTTGAGTTGAAAAGAAAATAAACAGATTCGGAACTCATCAGCCCTAGTTAAAAGATTAACTGTAACTTCGTCCGTGTACAAGAAAATAACATGACATACATCTATCGCAGCAAAGAAAAGAAAGTAGCAGAACCCGAGAATCTGTGGATAGAGTTCCAAACTGAGGTCAATCGTCAAAACAAAAAGCTCGCTGCTCCAGTGAAAGAAATTATGTCAACATGGACTACACAACCCGGGTTTCCAGTTATAAATATTTCCATTGAAAATGGTATAGCTAGTGTGCGTCAAAGTCGCTTCCTATTGAGAAATTTGAAATCGACTTCCATAAATTCTACATGGTGGATACCTATCACGTGGGCCAGCAAAAGCAATCCAAATTTCGATAATGTAAATGTGTCACGTTGGATAAGCAAGCAACAAGATACGTTCGAACTAGGAACTGAACGTGAATGGGTAGTACTGAATGTTCAAGCATCTGGTGAGTAGTTTGTTATTACGTTTTCTATATAAAAAAAAACGATATTGAAAACTGATTTATACATATATAGTTTCCTTGGAACTGTGTCACGTTCATATAAATCAGTTTTCGAATTATATATATATATATATATATATATATATATATATATACATATATGTATATGTATATATACAGGGTGGCCCACATAACTCTGAACAGCTCAATATCTCGAAAACTATGCCATCGATTTTAAAGTTCTTAGTCTTAAATTGCATGGAACTGAAGGGCCTTTCTGACTACATAAACGTGAAGTGGCCTCCCTTCCCCTTTAACGGGGGAGGGGAGGTACCTTTGTAATTTTAAATGGAACTCCCTATAAAATGTTACATATTTAGATTCTACCGGAAAAAACAAGTCAATTTTCTCTGAAACATTTTTTTGTCAGATACTTCCATGATGAGATATAACAGTTTGAAGTTTCGAGTTGTAGGTACTTGAAGCGCTCGGAAATAGCGTTATGGAATTATACGCGCTTGAGTCCTTTGCTTATTCGTGAAGAAATAAAATGTACTTTAAATTAAATGTTCAAAATGTCCACCACGGGCTTGTAAACATTTATTTACTCGAAACATCAAAGTTGTTCTAACATTTTTTAACATTTCGGGAGTCACTGAAGCGCAAGCGTCACGTATTCTTTGTTTCATATCCTCTTTTGTCGTCGGTGGTTCAAACATAACTTTGTCCTTTACATATTCCCATAAGAAAAAATCTAATGGTGTTAGATCGGGGGATCGAGGTGGCCATTGACGTGGTCCCCCACGACCTATCCATTTGTTCCCAAATTTTTCGTTCAAAAATTGCCTGGTGATGATTGCTAAATGTGGAGGAGCGCCGTCTTGTTGGAACCACATTTCTCTTCTAACGTACAGTGGCACATCTTCCAAAAGCGCAGGCAAATGATTTTTTAATAAATCACAATAACTTGCAGATGTTACAGTTTCTTGAAAAAAATAAGGTCCAATCACAAAATCTCCTATTAGGCCACACCAAACATTTAAAGACCATCGATGTTGAAAGGGAACACATCGCATCCAATTTGGGTTTTCCACGGCCTAATAATGCAGATTATGTCTATTTACATGCCCTGAATTCATAAAAGTGGCCTCATCGGAAAAAAGTATTTTGCACAAAAAGTCATTTTCCACAACACCCTGCAGCCACTCACAAAATCTTACGCGGTGATCGTAATCTGCTATCGAAAGCTCTTGCGATAAAACCATGTGTTATGGATGATACTTTTGCCGTTTCAAAATTCGTTGAATCGATGAACGACTAATATGTGATGTTTGTGCAAGTGTACGTTGACTAATATGAGGATTTAATGTAATTGCAGCAAGAATACTGGCACTATTATTTTCATTAGTGACAGCTTTAGGTTTATTGCGAGTTTTTTACACAATTCACCGTGCTCGCGAAGCCGCTTTTCTAAATTATGAAATGTTGCATGACATTTTTTGATCCCATAACGTTCAAAAAACATCACTGCTGCACGCCGATAATTTTTTTGGCATTCACCTAACGTTAATAACATATTCACTTCTGTGTCAAAAGTAGCCATAATCACAATGTTACTGCTCGAATAACAGCTCTAAACTGAAAACGTTTTCATAGATAAGTGAGTCAAACTCAAGAATTGTTTGTGTTTCTTCATGAATAAGCAATGGACTCAAGCGCGTATAATTCCATAACGCTATTTCCAAGAGCTTCAAGTACCTACAACTCGAAACTTCAAACTGTTATATCTCATCATGGAAGTATCTGACAAAAAAATGTTTCAGACAAAATTGACTTGTTTTTTCCGGTAGAAGCTAAATATGTAACATTTTATAGGGGGTTCCATTTAAAATTACAAAGGTACCTCCCCTCCCCCCTTAAAGGGGAAGGGAGGCCACTTCACGTTTATGTAGTCAGAAAGGCCCTTCAGTTCCATGCAATTTAAGACTAAGAACTTTAAAATCGATGGCATAGTTTTCGAGATATTGAGCGGTTCAGAGTTATGTGGGCCACCCTGTATACATATATAACACTATTCGATGTTGATATTTATATTTGAAGATAATTTTTACTTGTCTTAGTTGAAGTCAAATAGTTCGTGTAACGAACATTTTCAATAATATTAAAATATATTCAATGCCTTGTATTAATAAGAATATTATATACAACTGTTGACTAAACTGAAATGATCAGTGATTAAAAGACGTGTACATTTGGATGATTCTATTAGGTGTGTAAATAAATTTGGTGTCTTTTTTTAGTGACATTTAGCTTTCATTCATAAAGCAAGTGTACAAGATTAGTAGTAGGACTTTGTAGTACCTTTTCTTTTCTAGTTGGTAGGCTATAGATGCCATCCCAGAAAAAGGAGGGCAGTTTTCTGGCTATGAAGTTATCGATGCAATTTCTTGACCCCTTCAATAAAATTGTAAGTTTCCCGGACAAATTGTGTTGGAGGAACCAGAACAGACGAAAGTCTGTTGGAATCATGTCTGGAGAGTATAATGCGTGCGGCATGATTTCCCATCCTGACGCATAGAGACTGTCCCTCGTCTTTTGTGCATAATGTGACCAAACATTGTCGTGATGCTGAATTACGTGTCTGCTCCTTTGGCCGGTGAAAGGTCGTTTTCTTTTCGATTCATTGTATAAATTAATTAGTTGTTTCTGGTAGTAACAGATTACTACCGGTAGTACAGATAGTAATCTGCAGTAATTGTTTGGCGAGGTTGAAGCACCTCATAATGTATGACGCCTCCAAAATATCATCAAAATGATAGTAAAACTGTCGTGAATGAATTGGGCTTTGCCGTAGACGTGGAAGGTTTTCCGAGACCAAGAGCATGATTTTCGTTTTAGATTGTCGTATATGACTCACTTCCATCGCATTTTATGATTTTGTGCAGGAAACTCTTCCTTCTAAATCGAGAATGCAAACATACCGCTGTATGAATTCTGCTATTTTGATTTCTTCACTCAGTTCATAGGTGACCCAACGACCAAGCTTTTAGATTTTACCAAACTTTTTAAGGCGAAGAGGTATCGATTGCATGTAAGAAGGTATTTTTAAAGCTGCCGACTGACACTTTAAAATTAAAACGGTACCAAGAGCGTAACGACAGAATAATTTCAACTGTAGTTATGACCGATTTAATAAAAATTCACCGGACTTATTTGCACGCCCAATATATCAAAATCGCGAGTTAAAAACATGCAGTGCAATTATGTCATTTGGTACATCTTAGAAAGAATATTGAAGGTTCCCTTTGAAGGTTCTGAGGAAAGGCCATGCGGTTCATCATGGTCCTCTTGCCCGTAGGTTCGTCACCCTCACCACTCCGTGGATTCTTCGAGAACATCTTTATCGCTCTCCACGTACCGTGTGACTATAACAACCGCGACTCTAAGAATTCGTCATACATAAAGACTCATTGTACTCAATTCTCTGGGCAACGTTACACCATGTAACCTTTACGGAAACCCTCACTCAGCAAACTCCACGTAAACATCTCTGTGCTGACCAATAGATCAATGAGCCAAGGCGGCCATCAGCCACCGCCCAACGGCAAGTCTGTTTATTCCCAATCACCGTCCACCGGGACCGTACGCTTGCTAAAACTCTGTCATAAATTCCTCATAGGTTAGGATTCGCTTCGGCACCAGCCCTTGCTTCTGCTTAAATCTCATAGGCCCTAACACAGAGTCGGGCACAAAAAGATACGGACACTATTGAAAAGACGATATTTTTTTAAAGATTAGACCAAAGTTTGGACTCACATTTTATTGAGTCGTTAGAAGGATTAATTTATTAATTTAATTTAAAATACTAAAAGTTGTTTTTACAACTATTTTATGTAGACCTACATTGAAAATTTAAAAAATATATTTTCTAGATCTGTGTCAATATACATATATACAGGGTGTTCGACTACAGGTGGAATAAAATGTAAGGGATGGTTCTCCGTGACAATATAAGCCGAAAATGAAGTTTAAAAAAATTGCAATTTCGGCTTCGTTGTTTAGTTATTAACAATTAAAAATCCTAAAATGCCTAAAATGCGACAACCCGACCGACAGAGGTGTACGTTGCGTACGTCATAGCGGCGCGCGACAGTAACCTATCAAGTGAAAGATGCATGATTACCTTGGGTCTCTAGCGAGGTGAAAATGTTTTTGGACAAATTGATCGTTGGACGACATCGAACCTGCCCACTAGTTAAAATCCACAAAAGCATTTCTAATATCCACCCTATGGAATTAACGAGTAGAAGGGGTCAATGCCCTTTCGCCTTTTAATTGATTTAACACGTATCCACAAATCCTTACACATGCACTATAATTGTTCATACAACCATACATAATATACTAGAACAAATCACACATGCACTACGAGTTTGCACGATAATCATTTGGTGTGTAATCACTGACAATCATTTCACCTACAATTGTTCCATTGATACGAGCTGCGCTCTGGAAAAAATCTAACCCAGATCAATATCAATCTCATGCGAGAATGAATATGCCAAAACATATTTCTTATTTTTAGGAGAGATTGAAATTGATCTGGATTAGATTTTTTTAGTAGGGCACAGTTCTTATCGATGAACATATCGTCAATGAAATAATTGTTGGTGTTCACATACCAACACTTTACAACCACATACATTCGTTTTCGATCCAATAAGTACTTTACTCAAGATCACTATAAAATGGAATTCTTGTGTTCATAAATATTGAATAAAATCCTCACAAGTACAAGTATTTATAAAAATGCACAAATGCATTATGAGCACCGGAATCGCGCACAACTAATTCGCGTCGTAATATATTATCACACCTTTTCTGCATTTCCCTGCTAGTTTGACCTTGATTGATCTTGAGTCACAGGTAATTGAACTCATCTTAAAACGCACTATTTGATGGTGGATAAAAAAGCATATCATTCGATCTAAAAAAAGAAAGTTGACCGTCACTTCACCCTGGAGTGTCCACCGGGAAAAATAAAAGTTCCATCACATGATGTGTCCCTCGATACTGAACAACTTTCATGAGAAACACTTTTGCGTATAATCAATATTTTTGGAGATATTCGTCTGTAACGCTTTATAATTTCCACCCTGTATATACACAGGGTGACCCACGCAACTGGAACAGGCTGTAATTCTTAATCAGTTGGAAATAGATCAAAGTTAAATGATATCGGACGGTGCATAATATGCAATTGAATTTATGTACTTTTGTGCACCGGTGCATCAGAAAAAATGCAACAGCCCCCTTTTATTGAAATAGAAACCTATGTTTTTGACTACAACGATTGATACAGTAGCATATCTATAGGATTGTTGTAGATATGCGAGTTATTTCGGTCCATCGACAAATGTTTTGGAATGTTTGTAACAATTAGCTACGACAATTGCCTAACGAATAAGTTCAAATAAGTATGTTAATACCCTGTAGAGCACAAAAAACTGCATCAATCGGTGAAATAAAAAATATAAGTTTCTTTTTTAAAAAAAGGAGCTGTTGCATTTTTCTGATGCACCGATGCATAAGAGTACATAAAGTTATTTGCATATTATGAACCGTCTGATACTATTTAACTTTGACGTATAATAGTGTCTTCTATTTTCAACTGTTTGGGAGGTATACTATATTGTATACCAGTGGTGGGCAATTTTGTTCACACCGTAGCGCCCTCTGTCCCCTTCCATCAAGCGCGGTACAATGGGGCAACAAAGACACGAGACATCAGCGTACGCAACGAACGTGTGCGCTGCATGAAAGAGAGGTTGGTGGGAGAAGCAAGCGTTTGAGGGGCTCCGCCCGTGCCCACCACTGGTATAGACGGATCCGTATTCCAGATCCGTGTATACGGATCCTTAAATTCGAACTACGCGGTTCACGTACCCCGTGTACACGTGTATTTTAGTACACGTTCAAAATCGCGATCTCTATTTACGACTCGAGTGATCCGGCGTGATAATGTCACAAATCGGTTCAAGAGTCCATGGTCATGGCTGATCAGTGCTCGCGTGTAGAGATGGGATCGATACCGATACTGTCGGTGATACAATTATCATAACAGATTCTTCTTCATTCGATACCAATCCAATATTGCGCCAAAATCAAAACAAATTTATCGATACAGCAGTGTCGCAATACAACTTCGGGTCTGAAATATTGCGTTCTGTGCAACAGGCGCGAGTGTGTCGGTGAACCAATACTAATGCAATGACAAAACATTTTTGTTTTCCATTGTTTTTTCAGGAAACTTTTACCAACACTTTTGTGGCACATTTCTGTTTATAATGACATCAAACACGGTATAATTCGGTGAATATTTACATGTTTAATTGACGATAATACTACTGTAAATATAAAGACATTGGATGTAACTTGGAACGTGAGAGGTACACTATTCTATGCATTTATATCATATAAATGTCTTGTCCGATGTAAAATAAAATATTGTCATGTAAATTGTTAACCAGATTATTAGTACAGCTTTGAATCGACCCTATTAGCGTTTTGTCGCCTTCTCTGCGAAATTTGTTTGTTTTAAGAAATTATCCTAGTAGATATCCAACAAGTATGGATACTTTCGTTTTGATTTCGGTGCGATATTGGACTTAAATCTAATCAAGAAGAATCGGTGTCGACAATCAATACCAACTATCCTAAACTTTGATAATGTAGTCTCAACTAACTTTATTTCCTCGAATAATGATTTACCGGTACACTTTATGAAAATTTTGAGACGTGGAATTTAAATGGCATCAAACCGCACATCTTGTAAGGCACATGCTTTTTCTGAGGATGGAGGTTGTTCCGTCAGAAAGGAACTGTACACTGGGGTTTATTTTCTTTGAACTTTATATATGGCGGTTTTGTGACTAAGAGGTCACTTTTAAGGATTAAGCAATCGATGCAACATTTGGCGACCAGTCGAGCCATCGCCTAAATCTTGTATTTTTTTCTGCCTCTTTACGAGTTATAACGCGTCATAAATCTAGTACTAACAAAGGATCTTTACTCAATCGACAAGCACGGTTCTCAAGTTCCCGAGAAGTTCCTCGAAGAGTGCCCGGTAGGAATCAATCAGTGTATTTCTTCTGCATGGCAATGGACGACAATGTATTAACGCCCAAAAAATGGAGGAACACCTTCACGACACGACGAAGCGAGATCCTCACGAGGAAACCGTCGCTCTCACAGTCGAAGTCGTGCTTTCAGATTAGTTTTGTTTATCGAGCTTAGCTAGATTAGTCTTGTTGACAAATCTTCTAGCAGGTCTGGGTTAAGTCTAGATCGAAACGACGAAACGCTGTTTCTCATTCGAATCATTTATCGCACGTATCATTGAACTGGCTACCTAAGATTAATTTGACGGGTAGTAAATCGGCGGTTTCGGGGGTCGACGCGTCCGCGACACAACAAGGCTTAAGATTTACAACCTCAAATGGACTCGAGTCAACGGCGCGTGGCACACGAGAATCGCATCGAACAGAAGCTTTCCAGAGATATCAAGGTCGCCATGATTTTTTTTCAACGGAATGATCTATTTTATGTACCATTGATCGATAGAGTATCAAATTCCGAGTAAAAATGTGTTGACCCTCATACGTTCGAAACTTAATAGTTAATGAGATATTAACGAAATAATTTTCAATAAACACCTACTACTTTCTACAATAGTAGAATAGCACCTACTATCTAATCTTTTACAATACTGAACTATAAACATTAGGGAAGCGATCGTAGTATGCTATAAGTCGAGAACATTTCTGCTGATAAACGCGTACGTAAACGCGCTACATTGAAGGTTCAGGGCGTATGAAGGTTGACACACTTTTACTCAGAATTTGATACACTATCGATCTATGGTACAAGAAATTGATCATTGCGCTAAAAAAAATCGAGGTGACCTTGAAATCTCTGAAACGCCTCAATGCACAAAAGACCACGTACATTATAAGATGTACCCCGTGATGCTATTTAAATTGCAGGTGTAAAAATAATCGTTAAGTGTACTGTTATTATTCGAGGTGATCAAGTTAGCTGAGACACCCTATATATCGACGCCAGGTCGAAACTTACAGAATGATATCGATAGTAATGATACAGTATCGGTCATACCGTGAGTAATCAGCTGCCCAAGTCTGATGTAAATTGAGATACCAAGTCTAGACAGCGATTAAACAGTATTTCTTCTATTCTTTAAATAACTTATGTATTTGGGTAACAACATGTAAATATTTCTTTTTCGTTGAACCGTTCGACATTTGGCGACCATTGTCATCGGTAAAATTTTAATTATGAACTGGCATATTTTCAATATATTCTATAAATTGAGTTCGTAATATTTCTTTGCATGACTACTGGTAAATCCCTTCAGACAGACACAGAGTGACCTAACACCGTGTCGCGTAACACCCCACATCATGAGTACCCCACCATCAAATTTTATAGCTTCTTTCACGTCCCACTTTTGTCATTTCTTCCTCGTCGAATCCAACATCAACTGCGTCCAAATCAATTAATTTTCGATCCATCTGACCACATAACTGTTCTCAATTTTTAATAGTCCAATTTTTTTATTTATTTACAAACGATAAACGACTTTTGATATTTTCGTTTTTGACAAATTCATGTCACGAATACTTCTCGTTACCGTCTGTCTAGCAAAGTTGGGTAATATTCAAATAAAAGTATAGTCGAGCAACTAATAACAAATAAAACTTTATTCGTCATTCGTTCATTCATTATTCGTGTCCAATAATTAATTCGTTCATATTATTCGTCTTTTGTTCTCATGTAATCTCGAGTTTGTTCGGTTCACCCGTCGTGCAGGTGCGACTTGGTCCAGAAAATTTTGAACTGATTTCTTGACAAGAATTGATATATGCAGTATGCGACAAATTATGATAAAACAAAAATAATATGATGACCTTATAAATTTTTTAGTTCTTTTATAAACCTGTTATAATTTCATAAAACTGGTTTTTTATAGATCTTTTACCAACATACGTATTTGCAACACTCCTTTATTTTGAAAATTACACCGACTTCAATATACATACGTAATGTGGATCATAACTATTTATTTTTTATATTTTCAAATTTAATTTATTTATAATTACAGTGAATTTAGAGACAAATTGTTTTCTGAGCATCTTCTTGTCCTAATTCGAAAATACCGTTAAAAATTTTCTTAACTATGCCTATAAGTAATGCGACAGGCGAGAGATCTTTCTACGTTGTAAAACGAATTAAAAATTATTTGAGATAATCAATAGGACAGGAAAAATATGTTTCGGACTTGAAGTCGTTGCATACTTCGCGGCATTACTGTACTATTAGAATTCAAATATTAAATTAAATTAAAATAAGGAGTAACGAATAAATCGATATTATACGATATCTTTTTAATCGTTATTTGAAAATAGAGCTTCTTTAATATTCTGTGAAACTCGTTTCACTATGGTACTGTGAATTGTTCTGTTCAGTGTTTTATACAAAACGAGTACAGGTTGTATTTCTGAAGATTCATGATTGGTGGATGTAAATATACCGAACCCTATCATTGTTGATATTTTGTATCAGAGGTCTTCAGACTAAATATTAACCATATCTTTTTCTTCGGATTTTGGATTAGTGCAAAATTGAATCAAGGATAAAATACTGTAACTAACAAATTAAATCTAACAGGGTTATATAATATTAATCGTTTCTAAAACTAAAATAAATGTAAAATCATGTGCTTCGTGAGATTTTTTAGACTCTGTTTTAATAAATACATTTCATATATAATAAATAGTTTCATTGGTCCAATTAGACTCCTCACTGTATATCTTTTGCACATATATCTAACACGTCATTGTACATCAAGTAATACTCGCACAGAAATATAAGTATACTAATTACGTAGACTGCGTTGTTTACTCAAAGCATCTTTCCTTATCGGAAGACATTCAGTTTTAAAATATTTATCGTGAATTGCTGATTGTAATTCTACAAGTAATTGATTAATTATATCAATCTCCTATCAGTTGCACGACAACTAATCAATGTGATCACAAGATATCAAAATTTGCTGATTAATTGATCTGGATTAAAAAATATTTAAACATTTCACAATATATCGATGATTATAGATAAAAGATAATTAGAGACTGAAACATGCTTTACGTCAGCTACGAAAAAAACCATGTTACTCAACTTCGGAGAATATTAACTGACTTTGCCGTACGAAAGTGCATAGACAGTTGTAATTTTTTAAGAATTTCTGACATCAATTTATTTTATTAAACGATGTTTATTGGTAAATTGTCTTACATGTATCTAGTAATAATATTAACTAGGCGTACTCTAATTTGCACAAGTACCTACATTGAATCGCTATATGCATTCAGAAAGACAAATAGTTGCAGTATTATTAACAGTATCAATTGATTATGAACTATTCGCCTCACACGACGCGACGTAACATGACCAACGACTCTCCTCGAACAAACCCACGACGGAGTAGAACGCGCTTAGGTTGAACAATTAATAAGAGATAAATTTGCTACGCGATCGTACATCAAATACTAACAGTGCTATAAGTGGTACCAATTAACTACGATTTGTAAATTAGATTCAACCTAGGCGCCAATTAAAATTCAGCTATTTTCCTTTGCATTCAAAAATAGTTAAATTCAAACTAACAAGTTCCAAATTTTTTGATGGAGCCGTTCGCTAGCCAAATGGATTAACTAACTTTCGAATTTTCTTACATTTTTTCTGCCAAAATACTTCGTTGACGTTTCAATTTTTGCATTTAAACTGAATTTTGTAAATAATTAGGCTAAATATCATTGAATGACAAACATTGACAGTATTTTAGAAAACGAATATACACTACTACATCGATTTTCTCTACTTCAAAATTGTGGAGTTAGTCGATTGGCAAATGAGAGCCTCAATTTACACTAAGATTCAAAGAAAATTATTCGAGATGTCCATTTCTTTATATACAGTGGATACAACAAGTATTTGAGCACTAATTTCTAATTTTTAAGATTCTCGAGAAATTATTATTATTTGAATTATGATAATCTCATTAAAAAAAATAGTACTATAATATATTTGGACTCATTTTAAAATTCGAAGCTTTTACTTTCGCAGACTATCGTTTATTTTTATCTGGAATACTTGTGCATAATACAACAGTTGATAAAGTAGGGACACATTTTTGGTAAAATATGCTACAAATTGAATCGTTCGAAAAAACGCTCCAAAATTTGTTTTTGAATGAAGATAAAGATAAAATTCTGATTCGAAGATAAAATCTCCCCCATTATAATGACCACTTAAAACTGTTTCACAGAACAAAAATGATGAACAAGTTTGATTGTGTAAGGCCTTCACGTTATACCTTACACTTATTATTGCAAAGATAACAGTACAACTTTCATTCAAAGCTCAATGAATCGACTAAAAAGAATCGTAGATAAAGTTTTTAAACATTCGTTGTAAAAGGGAAGCTTCAATCTTTAAATCTACGGTGGTTTCAGTCGGTAAAAAAAATGTTCCATGTTTTCACATACGTTTCAATTTGTAACACTTGTATTATGCAAAGATGTTTTAGACAAAGATGGACGATGCTTGACAAATGCAGCGGCTTCAAGCTTCAAAATGAATCCAATTATATTGTTGTACAATTTTTTTAATGAAATTATCACGTAATGTGGTGTCCAGGTACGTTTTGGATCCACTGAATATATTACAGTAAAAATCGCTAAAAATTGGAAGAAATCAGAAAAAGTAATGCAAAACAGCCACTTCTATTGCTTCATAGATCTAGTATTAATGATCATAATTAAGAAAGTGTCCATATACTTTCGAATGGCAGTGTGATCTCGAGAAAGTGACGACATTCAACCTATTGTAATTTCGTAAAAATCAATCGTACAGTAACAAACATTGACTCATTTTAAAGCATGAAGACTACTTTCACACGTAGCAAGTAGGAAACTGAAGACTCATCTCTCCTAAAGAAAGGTTACAAATTCAAACGTTTTCAGAAACGTTGAAACATTTTTTCGTAAATCGACCTGTCACAGATGTGAAAATTGAAGTCCCCCTTTTGCAACAACTCCTCAAAAATTGATGTGCGATTTTCTTTCACTGTTTTATAGAACAAAATTGAGAAATAAGTTCGGTCGTGAAGAATCCTCATGGTGTGCGTTATATTACTGTAAAGACAACACAACTTTTATACAAAACTTAATAAAACAACTAAAAAGAATCATAAGTCAAGTTTTTTTGTGTCGTCATAAAGGAAAAATTTCAATTTTCAAACCTACAGTAGATTTATTCACGAACAAAATTCGTTACTGATTTTAGGAATGAATCAGATGGTAGCATTTTAAAAAAACATGTCATTAGTGTTACGTCTGTCTACCTGTTATTATTGTACTATTTTTTCTAACGAAATAATTACAGTTTAAATATCGAAGATTACTCCAAAATTCGAAATTGAATGCTTTTTGGATCCACTGTAGATCGGTAAAAGCGTTATTGACAAAACATAATATGAATATGCAAATAAGAGTTTTAATGCGATTGGTCCAAAGTTTTTCGAATATTTCAATAGTATAGTTTTAACCTTTGTCATGAAAGGTGTCACAAAAGATTATTGAATACGTAAACTCGACGTCAAGAGTTGATAAGACGTCTAGTATTCAATTTTGATAGGCTACTTAGGAATATCCCACTTCTTGTAAATATTGTGAGATACAAGCACTCGATAAGTTCAGAGCTATAAAAGCAATGAATGTGTGCAGCGTAGACCGCGTTTTGTTTCAATGATCAAAATTTTCTAAATTAACGGAATGAAATAACAAACTGATAAAAATTACTGATATTCTAACATGAATATATTGTGGGTTGTATGTCTAATCACTGGTTTTACCGTATCCATCCATGAAAATCAGGCTACACACAGCAATGCCGCTAAGACAGAAGGTAATGAAAGAAATTATTAAATCTCGCACTTAAGTTCGTTGATTACGAATATTAAGACGGAGTCAAGATCAATAGATTGTTTTAAGTAGCACATAGTAAATAGGAATGGTAGAACGACTCTATAGATTGCATGATTTTATTCGAACAATTGAAAAAATAACTAGAAATTGTAGATGGACTTATTAATATGAGACATGCCGAGCAATCAAAGTAATTCATATTATATAAATAACAATAATATATCAGTGAATGTTATAAAAATTAATTATTTCAGTGTTTTTCTATAAAAGCGGTTTAGTGATTACAATAATAATGTGAAAAACACCATGGTGGTATAAAATAGTAACATTATTTGTTGTATGTTTAATCTTTTCATTGAAACTATTTAATACTTGATGGTGAAGTAGGCTGTGACAATTGTTCGCGACTTAAAAAATGAAATTCAACAAAGAAAAAACTCAAAGATAGACGTATTAATTAAAAATTTCCAAGATTTTATTTAATGCAACAGGTAAAGTGAAAGTAACAATTAAATATCTCAAATTTCTACACAATTATTCTCTGCAGTTCTACATGTAAGCATGAGTAGAAAGCAAATATAACACCACACATGCATGAAAAGACACTACCTATTGTAGGAAGTATCAATAATCGCACTGTTAAAGTAATTTAAATTGCCGATGATAGCATAATTGGTCAATTGTACATTATTTGACTGAAATGACTAAAACAGTTATATAATTATTGTAATTGTTGGTCATTTTTATAGGTTTCTACAGGGTAAATTACGATAATGCTTCTTGGTATCGTATCATCGATGTTCTCAACAGCAACGATTATCGAAATATAAGCGATGTTAATAGAGCTTCTACTGTTGACGATTTATTGAATTTGGCAAGAGCTGGTTTGCTGGAGTATAAAATAGCTTTGGACGGTTTAAAGTATCTCGAACGGGAAACAAAATATTTGCCTTTTAAAGCAGCATTTTCTGGTTTAACTTATCTTGATCGACGTTTCTCTGGTCATGATAAATATTATAAAGAGTTTCAGGTTTGTTTAATATTTTTCTAGATATAATTCAATATACTTTCCTGTTATATGGGGTGGATCAATAACTGACAACCTTGAATATACTACATGACCTTGAATATACTAAAACTTGCATGATAGCAAACATTTTTTATACGGATGAAGGTGTTTCCGAGATTTCAAGGTCACCTTGATTTCTTTAAATGAAGTCTATTGGCCTTCGTTGGTTTTAAATCTAATAGTTATCGGGATATTATCAAAATGTTTTTCCATATGTATTCGCCATAATCAAGTTGAGGGACATCGATTCAAGCATCTATTAGCTGAACTAGTTTCCAGGTAGTAAGCACGTGTTGAAAATTATTTCGACAATATCTCGTTAACTATTAAGAATTTGTTACTTTATCAATTCATGATGTGGGTAGGTCATTATTACCCCCTCCCTTATACCTTGCAAATATTTTTTATATCATTTCTTCATATTTTTACGGATAATGGAAATATTCAAGGTGGTCATAGTTATTGGACCACCTCCTGTACCTTATCCATGTTACAAAACAATGCTTATTTAAAGAATTATTGCAGGATTTTGTGTTGTCACTAATCGACAAAAGATACAAAAACCTTGGTTACGTGGACCATCCGAAGGACGGCAGATTAACGGTATCATTGAGGAATGAATTGAATAAATGGGCTTGCAATTATGGTCACATAGGATGCATAGAAACATTCAAAGAAGAATTTCGAAAATGGAGATCCACTAATAATTTAACGTAAGAAAGATTTAACATTTCTTGTTAGCTTTTTAGATTTTCGACATACAGTAAGCTACTTGGTAAAATGATCTAATTTAGAACTATAAATACTGAGCTCTATGATTTTCACACTATAAGATTAGTTGTTACAGTTATCAAGGCCACGGCATTTTTTAAAAGCAGTAACTGGTAAAATTCAAACAAACATTTATACCAATAAATTTTAGTGATATTTTTACTTTGTTTTTACTGTGAAAGAGTTTTTCGGTTTGTAAAATAAATTTTTTCTCAATCGTGTTTTGCATAAAATAATTTTCAAAAATGAAAATTCATACTCAAGTCTATAGTCTAATAATGATATTTTTTTATGATATGCACTATTAAAGTCGTAAAAAACTCGGTATTAGTCACATAGTTGAAGTAAATCTTCAAACGGTCTAGAATATTACTAAGCGTATGTAGGATCTCGGGAAATGTAGCGCCGGGAATCGAACCTTTCTTTTTTTTTTTATAAAAATTTTTATTTGTTTGATATTTACATTATTTACAACAGGCGCAAATAAAAATACTAAAAACTACCTTAGCTTATATATAAGTCAAACTTGTCGCTCGTTATATTTGGTACAGGTAAAAAAAGGATGTAAAAAACCCGTTTTAGTAACTAAAGTGGTGGTGTGTGTATGTGTGTATGCGTGTGAGTGGGCGTGTGTGAATGTGCTGTGAGAGATATGGTAAATCTTAACCTAAGGAGGAGTGACTAGCGGAGACTATTCTAACGTTATTTATATTGTACCAATTCTAACGGTGGGATAAAGAGGAAACTTATGGTTAAATTGTTTGCCTCTCAGGCTACAGTATTTCTTTGGTTAGGATTTCTACTATAATCTTTGACTCTTTTTCTTCTCCTGAGTTCATCGATGAACTTGGCATCTTCAGTCAACCACCAGTATTTTTCCTCTAGACGGCGGAAGTCAAAATGGTCTCTGTCTGGTAACATTGTGGAATATTTAATATTTGGGGGGTTTGTAGAGTGATTAAATTTAATTGATTTGTCTGCTCTGTTTCGGGCTGCGTGGTAGATTATTGGACGGTTCATGCCATCATGGATTAGTCCTATTTTATCAAAGCCGGGAATCGAACCGGGCCCTCGCGGTGGTAGCCGATCGACTAACGCGCTCACCCACAGAACCCTCCCGCCTTCTTCCTAATTTCCTACGGTATTCGTGGTCTGGGGGTCCTAATCCCACACGTATTACTCCAACTTTCCGTTTTTCCATCCCTCTTCTAGGTCCTCTATGAATATGTTAAAACGGATGCGACTAAGTGGGCAATCCTGTCTTACGCCTTTCAGGGTTATACAGTTTTCCGTCTCTAATGTTTTCAGCTGTAAATGTCTTATCATTTTTAGCATTTTTCCTCCAACACCTATGTGTTTTATTTAACTTTTCAAATGAGACTCTATTATTTCCATTATCGAAGGCAATTCTCAAATCCATAAACGTTATATATAATTTACCCTACTTTTCCTCTAGCTTCTCGTTAATAATAGCCTTGAGTAAAAAAACAATGATCTCTGATTGGTCTCTTTGGTCTGAATCCTGCCTGACATTCCGATAGTTTTCCCTTCTCTTCTACCCATTATCCCAGTCTGTTAGTCACGATTCCTGTTAAAATTTCCAGCCTATCTCCTGAGTCCTCTTCTATATCATTAGCCTGCCCCAGCCCCACCGTCTTTTTTCTCAAAGTTATCCTTTGGATCCTCCTTCTCTGCTTACAAGTGCTTCTCACATGTGTCGCTGGAAGGCATTTCGGTAATTATTGCGAAAAGGTCATTATACTATGATTTTGATGAAATTTAAATATGTTATAGATTTCGTCATTTTAAACAACTCTTTCCTTCTCCAATATAAAGGGGTCGCTTTTGGTTTTCGAGATATTTGCAAAAAACTATTGCTAATACTGTATTGAATTTAACGTATTGTTGCACGCTCCGTGTCAACGTAAGGCTGCTCCAGTGCGGCGTCTGTTTACTTTTTTTTATAAATACGTTGTGGAAATGAGAGAAAAACAGGGTTTATCCCTATATAGGGTGAGCATTCAATTTTAAAATTGAATGCTCTATGCTCAAATGCCCTCTGCGCCCCCTCCGCGACCTAAAAAACAACTCATTCTATTCGCATGATTTTTCCATTACTAGATCAAATTCTGGATGACGGCTACAAAGCAAAGATTATACGAATAGAATGAGCTGCGGTTAGGTCGCGGAGGGGCGGAGAATGCCGGCCGTTAGACTGGCCCGACCACACATGCAAAAATCGAAGAGTAGTCTTTCAAAATTGAAAGCTCACCTTATATATGTATGACCAGAGTGAGACCCTGTTTTTTCTCTCATCTCCAGAGCGTGTTAACAAAAAAAAGTAAACAGACGCCGTGCCGGAGCAGCCTTACGTTGCCACGGAGTGTGCGTGGACACGGGAAATTCAATACAGTATTAGCAATAGTTCTTTACAAATATTTCGAAAACTAAAAGCGACCCCCCTATATTGGAAAAGGAAAAAGTGTTCAAAATGTGTTGCTGCATAACATATTTAAATTTCATCAAAATCGGAGTATAATGACCTTTTCGCAATTATTACCGGCATTTCTTACGCTCTTTGGTGCACCTTTCTTTTCCGGTTACTTTCCGTATTTGCACACTCTTTAATATAACTATGTACTTTCGTTGCTCCCTGCTTCCTTTACTTATACTGGTACTTTACACCTTTCTTCTTAGCTGATTATGTAATTTACGCCTTTTCTGTTGGATTAAGCACAATTATTTTCTCCACCACTTCTGGTACGTACTTTTACTGGGTCTGTTCCTATTCTATGCGGATTTTAGCTGCATATATAGTGTGTCTTGTACATATACAAACAGTTCACAAAAGTTGATGATTGCCCAACTTTTGTGAATTTTTTGTAAATCGAGTTCAAAGAAATGACATAATATTGTGGGTCGTTGGATTCGTCTTGACCTCAGTTATCATACCAGAATGACGAAAATATACAATCATATTAAATAAAAATCTTCTATATCCTTGACATCTCGGAAAAAATAAACTTGAAACATTATTTTTGTCTACTACAATATTGAGCGCCCTGAATCAAGCATTTTTGTCCTCTGACACTTTTTTCTATCACCAAAAATAAGCAAGATATTTAAGATGTTCAACTTATGTAGGACACGCTGTATACAGGGTGAGGCACCTTACTTGATCACCTCGAATAATAACTTAACAGTACACTTAATGAATATTTTGAGACCTGGAATTTAAATGGCATCTGGGGGCACACCTTATAAGTGTTTGTCTCGTGGATGGAAGAGTATCAAAGCTTTCAAGGTCACCTGGATTTTTTTAATCTTTTGTACCATAAATCGATAAGGTATCAAATTCTGAGAACAAAAGTGTTGACCTTTATACATCCTAAACCTAATAGTTAACGAGGTATTAACGAAACTTTGATCCGCGTAAAGTCGCGTCGAAAGACCAATGTCAAAGTGAAAGGTTAGATATAGCTTTAGTTTACGGTTTGAGCAGTGAAAATGCAACAAATTGGTTACGCTGAGAAATATCCTGGCCGAAATCAATCATCACGGAGTAACAACCAAAGAAGCGTTCATCGACTACTTCATACACATAAACTTCATTCACATCATGTATCGCTTCATCAAAAGTTACCTGGCACAGATTTTGATAATCTTGTGAAATTTTGTTAGCGGTTTCTGAATCAGATACATAATAGTGTTATTGTTTGGTGCGAAACACTTAGCAATCGAATAATTGAACAATATTTTATTGTCGGAAAATGAACAGGGCAAAGATATTCACATTTTTTAAAACAAAAATTGCCAATTTTATCAGAAAATACACCACTAAGTATCCGTTCAATAATTTGGTATTAGCATGACGGTTGTCCTGCTCATTATGCACGGCAGACAAGGGAAGTTCTACAAGACTAATTTCCTAATCGGTGGATTTGTCGTGGTGGAAATCACGGAAATTGTAAATGATAGCATAAAAGTGAGAATACGTGACATGTTGGTAAACATTGGCAGATAAACACAGCCGTATTTGCGTATCACTGGGAGACATTGGTCTTTCAACGAGACTTTACGTGGATTAAACTTTCGTTAATATCTCGTTAACTATTAGGTTTAGGACGTATGAAGGTCAGCACTTTTATACTCAGACTTTTATACCCTACCGAGTTATGGTACAAAAAGTAGGTCATACAATTTAAGAAAATTAATGTGACCTTCATATCTCCAAAGTAGCTCCACCTAACAACAAAAGATTAACGCCCTACTACGACCTCTATTGTTCAATGCATCTTTTGTTTCGAAAACTTTTCTACTACTATCATACTTTCGGAGTTATTGTACGTGGCAATAGTTAGTGTCTCACCCTGTATATTACTTCTAAACTTAATATATTGTAACACAGACAATCATTATATATAGGGTGGTCCACGAAACTTTTTCATCTTGAATATTTCCATTACTTGCAACAATATGAAAAAATTGGAAAAGAGATATCAACCCTATTCCAGGAAGTATGCATGTATTAACAAAAGGTCGTCAATAGATTTTTACGCAAACTTTGTTATTCTATCAATTCATGATACAAAAGGTAGGTCTTTACATAAAAAAAAATCAAGGTAACCTTGTTAGCCTCCGATACGCCTTCACGCACATAAGAAATGTTTACATCATAATATTTCATGTTATTACAAATAACAGAAATATTCAAAGTGCGAAAGTTGTGTGGACCACGCTGTATGTATAGTTACAAAATTTTTAAACATATTTCTTAAGTAAATTGTTGAAAATTATTCATTAATGCTTACAAAAAAATTGTATTTGCCTGACCTCTATGCGTTTTTATTATATTTGCAGAATTAAACCTAACCAACGGGCTGTAGCTTATTGCACAGGCATCAGGTATGGAACGAAAGATGATTGGGAATTTTTGTGGAACAAATACCTCAATTCAAATTCAGTTCATGAACAAGCGGACATAATACAAGCTCTCGGTTGTACGCAAGATTCTACTCTTCGAGAAAGGTAAAACTCAGGATAAAAACACGTAGAAATATGAATTTTTACCCATTGTTATTGAACCGTCACATTATCTTGTCTATTATATTAAATGCTTAAAATTATTCTAATGGGAATTACTATAATGATGATAAAGTGCCTATTGTAACGTGGTAAATGATACATGATACATATTAACATATACATATTAACTAGTAAATGAATTGAGTAAATTATTATTATTAATAGTTTCATTAACTCGATATATTTTAATTCAAAAACTCACAACGTTATTTGTGTGTTCTAACTGATATAATTTCTGTCGGTGGTTTCAACACATATGCAACAATTCAAGGACAATATGTCTAAAAATAGTCTTTTAAAAGGGTATTCTGGTGCTGCATACCATTATTTATTAATTTTTAGGAATTTTCATAGAAAAACTATTAACCTTTTTGACGTATACCTTTTTGACCTTATTTGAAGTATATAAATCATTTTTCTAAAGTAAAAGTATGATTTAATATTTTGATGGGGAGAGAATAACCTTGCTCCTAATAGCGCATGGATGGCAATTCATTGATGATTTTAATTAAACTCATTATAAAGATAATAAATCGAAACATAGACATATTAAGGGAAAGTAACCTACTTTGGCCGAACACCTTCGTTAAACCACAATGTATACATATTTTGAGAAAAAAAATATTTCAAGAGTGAATAATAGTATTCATTCATTAGAAATTATGCTATGAATCAAATTTAACTGTGTACCCGTAACAAGGAAAATACATACAGGATTACTAGTGGTGCTAATTAACTATGATTTATAAATTAGGGCCAACCTAGACACTGGTCTAAATTCGGCTACTCTTTTCTAATTCATGTTAGCTAATACTGTTATTTAGAAAACAAAATAGAAATCGAAAATGTGCTGATAAGCGTATATATATTTTAGTATGTTATAATTTAAATTTTTAGAAAATTGTTTTTCATATTTCCAGATACCTGTTATCTGCACTTAAGAGTTTTGAAGAGAGCAGAATTCGCAGACAGGACAGTACTTCCGTGTTCTCTGCAGTTTCCGGTTCCGGTTATGATGGCGCAGTATATATTTTGGACTTTGTCCAAAAATACCATAAAAAGATGACTGAATAGTACGTATCGAAACTGTAAAATTATGAAAATCATTCTCGAACGACATCTATGTTTTAAAATTTTGATATTTACGATGCAATTATTTTTTATTTTAAATGCGAGGCGCTATTGTTTATTTCCTTCAATTTGGTCCATTCTTAGAGTTGCATTACCAATTACAAGTTAAATAAACATATAGTGTTCTTTTAGTCTGTTTGTATGAAATGATGCAGATCTTATAATTAGACTACATCATATTACATCATGCAACATATTAATACTTTGCACGATATATTTTATGGTTACAATGATTAAAATTTCTTTTTCGTCCATAATTTCTTAGAAGAACGAGAATAAAAGTGACAAGAATAAAATATAATTCTGATTCGGTTTAAAAGAAATTAATAACATACATATTCATTAGATTCTGTTCGAAATCTTTATCACGAGTTTGACTCGATGTACAAGGGGTTAACACTGTTAAAGGAAAAAATAGATTTTTATTTGCACTATCAGTAAAATATTAAAGTTTTCATTATACACGGTGGTACCGTAACTTCGACTACCTTGAATATTTTCTTTATTTGTGATAATGTGAAAAAACGATATATGTGTACAACGCTTGCATAGTATGGAAGAGGAAATATTGTGATATGAACATTTCTTATATGGATGAAGGCGTTTCGGAGATTTCAAAGTCACCTCAATTTCTTTAAATCGAATAACTTACCAATTGTATCGTGAATCGAAAGAATTTTAAAAATAATTAAAAACAAAAAAAGTTTTGTCATTGCATTAGTATTGACTCGCCAAAAAGCTGATGCACATTGGAGTTCGGTCGCTCGGCTCGTTTCTAACAGAAAAAGATAAAGGAATCTCGAAGAAACATGCCCGTTGCGTTGAGCGTCATGTTTTAGAACCCGAAATCGTTACAGTCTTTGCGATATACTGTAGATTCCAACGATCGTAAATATAATGGTCAAAATATTTCGGGATATCGTCTCAAGCCAAGTGGACTGATTTTTGGCATCCTGAACATTAAATCCAATGTTCTTTACTATTTTCAAAACAAACTAATGCAAATATAGTAGTTGAAACATTATGGAATATAGTGATAATCCTTGTGGGCAGGGGTTGAAACGGTTCTGAAAATAACTGTTTGAAGCAGTTATATGTCAGTTCTGAGTGAAACAGTTATGAAGAACCGAAATGATGTTGTAACTGTTATGAGAATATCAGTTCTCGCTTATATCGGTTACAGTTACGGTTCTTGAGAACCGATATTATGACGGTTCTGTAACTGTTATTTTCAGGTTCTGGATTTCGGTTTCGGTTCTTCAGAATTCAGAACCTATAATATGTCCCGTATCGGTCTCATATCGGTTTTGCAGTTCTGCAACTGATATTTTTTGGTTCTGTATCGGCTATACAGAGTGTCTCAAAATTCCTTCAACATCCGGAAATGAGTGGTTCCTGAGATCATTTGAAGCGACATTTTCCTTTGCAAAAATGGCGTCCGCGGCTGTGTTAAGGAGTTATTAACGAAAAAAACGGACCAATCAGAGCGCGGCTACAGCGAACGGAGTCCGACTTGGCAACAGGTCCCGCTTAGTCAATCCGCTGTAGCTGCGCTCTGATTGGTTCGTGTTTTTCATTAATAACACTTAAACAAAGCAGCGGACGCCAATTTTGCAAAGGAAAATGTCGCTTCAAATGATCTCAGGAGCCTCCCATTTCCGGATGTTGAAGGAATTTTGTGTAGGTTCTGAAGTCTGAAGAACCGAAACCGATATAACGAGTACCAATATTCTCATAACAGTTATAACATTTTTTCGGTTCTCGTAACTATTTCAAGAACCGGAATCGATATAACTGTTTTCAACCCCAAATTTCTTCACTATTTTCTAAATAAACTACGCAGATTGTCCTCTGGCGCGTCTTTTTCGGTTTTAGTGTTCTGGCAATCTGAAGTTTATTTTTAAAATTTTTCCTTAAACCTTTTCTCTTACTGTTCATGTTGCTTGGGTGTATTTCAAATCACTAAAACAGAAATGATAAATGGTGTAGGATCTTAGAAAAATGGAGGCCATCGGCCACACCGGGAATCGAACCCGGATCTCGCGATTTGTAGATGATCAGCTTCTGCACACACCCACGGAACCCTCTGACTTTTCCAAAATCTCCATACGGTATTTGGTCTGGGGAATCCTGATCTCACAATAGTAGTACAAAAAGGAACATAACTGAGATTTATAATATTCGGCAATAAATTGTTCTATGCGATACTAGGCAACAGTCAATCCATCGAAGATAAAATTTTTTATTAAAACTAATACACTTTCTTCGCAATATAGAAATAGAATTAAAAAAATATTTACCAAATGATGTAATAACACAACTCACAAGTCTTCTGTCATCAAAAATTAGTAGATATAACAGGTTATAATTATTGTTTATTTTTGTTTCTCTACAACTTAAATACTACATCAGTATGGTACACTTTGAAATGTTTATGATATAGCTGCTACCTGGTATTAGGTGCCGTTCGGCGTTAGGGGAACTCCCATTATATCTAATAGTTAGCGAAATATTATCGAAAAAAATTTCCATATATAATCACCATATTCAAGTTAAGTGACATCGGTTCGAGCAACTACTAGCTTCCAGGCGGTAGGTATGTATTGAAAATTATTTCGATAATATGTTGTTAAGAATTAAGTTTTGGTTGTATAATGGTGAATTCATTTTGATGCAGAATTTGATATTCTTTCGATTTACAATGAAAACATAAATTCCCTTTAAAGAAATTGAGGTGACCTTAAACTCTCTGAAACGCTTTTTCCCATATCAAAAATATTTACATGATAATATTTCTCACTCTGTACCGTGCAAGTTTTGTATATATAATTTTTTCATATTATTATAAATAACGGAATTATGTAAGGTGGTCAAAGTTATTGGACCATCCTGTATTAAGAAAGTAAATATTATTTGTTACATACATTTACAATGTCGTCATATTTGTCACAGTAATAAAGGAACAGAAAACATCGCTAGCATCTTGTCGACAGCGTCACAAGGCTTTGCAACACAAGAAGCGGTTGATAAATTTGAAAACCTAATCAATAGTCACCGAACGGAATTCAAAGACATTGCAAGCTCTCTAAGTAATTCGCTTGAAATTGCAAAATACGAATTACTTTGGACCAACAAATACAAGGATGATATAATGTCCTGGATACAGAACAGTAACATGAGTAACAACAACGATAAAAAGAAGACAGATTATCGCTTGCCACAACACTTTGCCCCGTCATCATACGTAATCCATGTCACACCATCTATCAATGCATTTACATTCAATGGAGAAGTAAACATCGTAGCAGAAGTCAAAGTAAAGACAAACACAATCGTTTTGCATTCTGCGGTGGAAATACATCCAAATGTGTCAGTCTCCGTAGGGGATAGAAAGATCAATGTCATAAGGACAAACGTGACTGAGGAATACGATTTATTTAAAATAGTGATTGGCGAAGAATTGACAATTGGAGAATCTGTAAATATTTATATCTCATTCAATGGCATAATAAATGACAAGGGGCGGGGACTCTATCGGAGCTGGTACACGACAAACTCGGGCCAAAGAAGGTAACTTGAAAAGTATACTACGTTTACTAATCTTGGAAGCGTTTTATTACATTTTGAAACGGTATATACGAGCGCTTAATTATTTTTAAGCGATGACGAGTATATTGGACAAATGCAGAATAAATTCACTTGCTGTCAAAATGAAGTAATAAGAAAATAATAAATCATCCTTTTCACCAAATTTATATTTTCATTGTTTATAAACGTATTAATATTATTTACACAATTAAAAATTTGATAAATTCATAAACAGAAAAATAATCAATGTTTGACGTTACAGATATTTTGAATAAATAAATAAACATATATTTGGAAAATAAAAAATAAAAGTTAAGATTGTAATTTATTTTTAGAGGCAAGAATGTGTGTAAATATAAATTCTTGAGCGTTGTTTCAATTCTGAGCATAGCATAACGAATCAATAATTGCATACTATACAACGTAATACGAAATATCTTGACTTTACATAACTTAATATTCAAATTTATAAAGTATTATTTATAAAAATCTTTATCCTCTAACTACAATTTAATCGTGAGTGTAACCAACGAAAATAAAATACATTCAAGATAGGCGAGAATCATATTCCGTGTCCCGTTAGAACGAATAATGTAAAATCTAAAATAAGTATAAGTTCATATTTAATCATCTCCTTTTATTTGGCAGATGGATAGCTGCTACTCATATGGAGCCAGTAGCTGCCAGGAAACTGTTCCCCTGCTTTGACGAGCCAGCTATGAAAGCAAACTTCACGATAAAAGTCACTGTACAGGAAGGATATGATGCAATTAGTAATACACAGATGGATACTGTAATCAGACACCCGTATGTAACCAACTCTATTGAAATATTTAACATTAAATACGTTTATTTGATTAGTCTATATATTACGTTACTTATTCTAGTAAACGAGTTTGTTATTTTAAGAGTTTTTACGAAATCCATCGCTTTTAATACACTCTTAGAAATGCTCTGAGAAACTATTCAATTAATCAAAAGACCAGAATAAAGACAGTCGCAGTCTAATTCTATGTATGCAATACATTCTTCAAACATCCATAACTTCGTCCTCCTTATGCATTTAATCAAATCCTTTTACAAACATGGTTTTAAAAGTAGATGCCTTAAGGAAATGCCAAAAAAAGAAAATTCGATCCTTTCAAGGTTCGAAACCTAAAGAAGACCTGCTTAATGAAATTATATTTTTCTAGATATTTAATTCGATTGCGTACTTGAATAAGTTTCTGCCGTTCACTTGACAGATGAAAGTCTTTTGTATGAATAGAAAAATAGAGAATATTTTATTGAAAATATTGTCCATCGTTAGCTATAATATCACTATATTTTCGTGGATTTCGCGAAAATGGAAATTCGGTTCGTATGAAGTAATCCAATCATCAAGTCATTTTTCTATATCTTCATAAGAACTAAAGTACTGCTGAGAAATGCCATGCTGTATTAATTGAAATAAATGGCAATCTGATGGGAAAATATCTGGCAAATATAGCGGGTGGGGTAGCACATCCCACACAAACAGGTCCAAGTTTCCTTGACAGGTTTCGCGATGTGTCGTCCAGTGTTGTCATGCTGAAAAATCATTTTGTCTCGTCTTTTCCCATAGTCTGGACTTTTTTCTTTGAACGCTCGACTTAAATTGACTAACAATATGCGTTCATGATAATGATTAGCAGTTCTGGTTTCTGATAATTCTAGTGTCTATTATGCATAGGCTCACGGAAGTATTCGAACGCTCTTCAAATCAGAATAACTTTTTTGAATTTGGACTAAACAGCTTCAGTCTTGTTTAGCAATTAAAAGCATTGATTTACTAATTGGCGTGCAAAAAAGATTTTGAAAAAATTGCATTTGGTAGGAATTACATGAAAAAATAATAATGGCGATTTCTAAAACTTTTTTATTTCAGTCCGTAATGAAAATTTAAAATATGCGTTTTGTAGATGTATGTTATTTATGCACGTCCTGAAAATTTCATCGAAATCGGTTGACGTAAAAAAAAACATCACGCCTAGAAAGATGTAAGAAGGTGTGGATTTTAAACAGAAACTGAGGAGAAGTCGGACAAACAGCGATTTTCACCACTTTCAACCGCGTGTAGCTCGTGTGTACAGGGTGTATAAAAAGTAATGGGCACCCGTCCTAGGAATGAATCTACACCTCTGGATCGGTGGACATTTGTAAGAGAAAAAAACTACTAATCGAGAAGAGAAAAAGTTTGAAAGGGGCCATATGTCGCAAACAAATAGTTATTGAAATATAAGCCGTTAAAGTTTTTGCAAAATTTGATTGTGTGGAGTTAGACGTATAGACAAAAGCCTACTACTACAGTCCACCCGACGGTATCGATGAGACAGAACATGCTCGTCGTGTGCGTGCCTCGAGACAAACGAAATTTAAAGAGACATTCGTCGCTAGGCCCATACCATATTAACATCTCCCTGCCCATTCAGATTATACATTTGAATTTGCAAACTATCTAATAAAACCGTATACATATACATTGTTAAAGATAAGAATATTAATCCTCCATGATAAAATACTAATGTAAAGTATACTTACAAATGTTTCATAATCTTCTATTCCTTCGGCGGATCCACTTCAATATGGGCACCACCAGCGTCATTTATATCGTCTATTTGAGATTGTAAACACTATTTTTGAACAAAACACCACACTTTTACACAATCACTAAACACCACACAACACACTTTTAGAAATGGTGATAGCGAACTACGAATTACTCCGACCACGATCAAAAAATTTATGCGTTCCTTGCGATTCTCGCGCGAAAACTCTACTCCGACTGAAACAGAAGAAATCGTTTCCAAGGAGATATTGATTTTTCGGGAATCATATGGAAATATCGATTTTTGTGAGTGCAGGCATTCGATTCCTTCAAGTTTACATTCTTAAATAGACGATATAAAAGACAGTGGTAGTGTCATTGAAGCTGGAAGACAGGCATAATTATTAAGACGGATTCGTGAAAATGGTAGTGTTCTGTGGATCCGCCGAAGGAATAGAAGATTATGAAACATTTGTAAGTATACTTTACATTAGTATTTTATCATGTAGGATTAATATTCTTATCTTTAACAATGTATATGTATACGGTTTTATTAGATAGTTTGCCAATTCAAATGTATAATCTGAATGGGCAGGGAGATGTTAATATGGTATGGGCCTAGCGACGAATGTCTCTTTAAATTTCGTTTGTCTCGAGGCACGCACACGATCACGTTCTGTCTCATCGATACCATTGGGTGAACTGTAGTAGTAGCCTTTTGTCTATACGTATAACTCCACACTATAAAATTTTGCAAAAATATTAACAGCATATATCTCAATGTTGTTTGCGACACATGGCTCCTTTCAAACTTTTTCTCTTCTCGATGAGTAGAAGGCGTTCATGTAAAATAAAATTTCAACAACAATTTTCTTTGTTATAAACAATTTTGCGGCAAGTTTCTCTTACAAATGTCCACCGATCCAGAGGTATAGATTCATCCCTAGGACGGATGACCATTACTTTTTATACACCCTGTACATTAACCTTCCTTCACTGGGGCACCATTTTTGTGTACCGTCACTGGCTGCGGACTGTGGCTCCGCATACCATTTTTCATACAAATAGGAAAGCACAATATTTTATTTATTGATTAAATGAAATAATAAAGATATGAATGTATAATCAAAGTATGTTTATTGTTTATTTTATGAAAAATACGGGACAGAACATTAGTTCAGATTATAATCCTAAGTTGAAATAAAAGCCGCATTTTAGAAGAAAAATTTTATAAAAGAAAAGTTAGAGAGAGAGTAGCGCTCAGTGCGTACACATGTTATGTGTTCTAGGCACACAAATATGCCACATGTTTTACATTAAAACCGCGTCGATCTGTTTTTTTTTTTCCTATCGCAGTAGCTGCAGCGTCCCCGTGAATTTACGGAATTGACTACAGGCTCCGCATTTTCTATTCCAAGTATTTCTTTTATCCTTATTGTTATCGTTTTAAGTAAATTAGATCCGATTGCTCGAGCACGGAGATGATTTTCCACTAATTCGGAAGCAAGCAAATGTAGAAATTTCCTCACTAAAATCCGCTGACATTTTTCAGCCGTACTTGGGTCGTAATGCAATTAATTCGATAAGAAGGCACTATGAGACCTTCTAACAGAAGCAGACGTCACCTAACTCGACCGTAGCATAAACCCAGACTGAAAGTAGAGCTGGCGACGAAAAAACTAATTGTTACTGGCTGCGGACTCACACTCCGCACTCTATTGTAGCAGCCACAAAGACGCACGTACACATTGCCAATTTGGTACAGATCATTTTTATTCCTCCCTCGAAGAATACCTAGAAGGAAAGGGCCATAAAGTGCCCCCACACTCTGTAAATTAAAAACAAAATACGCTGCGGAGTGTGAGTCCGCGCACCAGTGACGGAAGGTTAATCGATTTCGATGAAATCTTTAGCATGTGCATAACTAACATGGGTCTACAAGGCGCATATTTAAAATTTTCAATACGGGCTGAAACAAAAGTGTGCCTGTTATCTTTCACATCTAAATCATCATTTTTAAATCGTTAAAACCAATTTTTACAACTTCATTTGGATAACGCATTGTTCCAATAAAATTCAACAGTCAAACGATGACTTTCAGCTCCATTTTTCATTAAAATGTAAGAATGCAGCAGCACCTCGAGTAAATGCTGCTTTGCGGTAATAAATTTGACATTTTCAATGTACATTATGATAATTCTTGCTGTTTAAACTAGAATCAGTTGTCATATACTGAATCGTAAAGCATGTTTATAGTGCTGTCGCATAGATGCTACCAGGGCTTGAAACGGTTCCGAAAATAACTATTTAAACATCAAGGTTCCGATTAAAATAGTTATGAAGATCCGAAATTTCCAGGTATTATCGGATTCGATTACGTTTCCCATTTCGGTTCTTATACAGGTACTAAACAGTTATTTTTCGATCCTTGTATATCGGTTCCTATGGTTATTGAGTCGATTCTCGCATCAAATTTTCCATGATTAAAACGTCGAATTATTTTAACTGTAATTTTCGGGATACGTACATATGTGTCATGAAATAGTTATAAAAATTTATACAGAGTGTAAATAAAGTAATGATCATCTGTTCTGAGGATGAATCTGTTACTAGCCTGGGTCGAGAGTTTATAGCAGATTTATAGAGGATTTATAGAGGAATATGGTTTTCGATTTTTAGTAAGGCGCGCGGACAAACCTGATGCGAAATCAGGGAGCCGTTAAGATCTTTGAGAGACTTCGAGGACGAACCCGATGCAAAATCGGAGAGCCACAAGAAGGGTTAAACCTTTTTTTGGAGGACCAATTTTTTTTAACTTTTTGTATGCAATATCCTATAAACTTCGACGAGAAAGCACCCAAAATGAAAGTCTTTTGCCAGGAGTTCACTGGTTCAGAAGTTATTATTACTGTTTTTACACCCTGTATAAACTTTCTACTTTTATAATGACTATTTCATATAACATATGTAGCTGTACAGTAAAATATAGTTATAATAATTCGACATATTAATTGCGAAAAATTTGATGCGAGAATGGATACAATAACCGTAAGAACCGAAAAAATGAATGTCTGGCACCAATATAAGAACCAAAATAAGAACTATAATCAAAACCGATATGAGCGGGAAATGTCAGTTCTTCGTAACAGTTATCCCAAATTTCGGTACTTCACAACTGTTCTAAAAATGCAAAACCGATATTATAACAGTTTACAAGCCTTGCATGCTGCAACATCTCAAATTACATACAAGTACGGTATTTTATAGATAAATGTCCCATGTATGTGGCCGATAATTGTCCCAGAACTATTTAATCTCCACTACCGTGGTACCATAATACGGGCCGAGTATATCAGTGAGACTACTACTAATCCAGTGACAAAACTAGTTTATTTTTTGTTATTTTTTTATGGAACTTTCACCAACATATTCGTGTCATTTTTCTAATAAAAATGATACCAAATATGATATAATTCTGATAATATTTGCTCGTGTAATGTATGATAAAAGTTTCGAACGCAGAATCGAAGGCCTTTGAACTATGCCGCTGGGGCGGCCGCGACTCTCCGCGTCTCTTTTCTTACTCGACCCGTATTATGTTATACTTCTCGGCGACCAAGGCCTCTCGAGCTTCGCTGTTCTTTTCTACGTTCGGCAAAAGTCAAAGAATAGTATACCTGACCCATAATTGTCCTTGGCCGGACTTGTGGTTGGGACATTCATCGATAAAATACTGTACTAGTAGATTCGACATCCATTGGTAGGTGGCAGAAACTTATTCAAGTACCTAATACATTGTCAAACACTATTAATTTTCTTTGCTGTATTCTAGAAACGGACAGAAAACAATAACCTTCAAAGAAACGCCCAAGATGTCCACGTATCTGGTGGTCTTGATCGTCTCCGATTTCGAAGGTGTAACCACTTATGAAAGGTACACAGTCTGGGCCAGATCAAATGCAATTAATCAAACACACTACGCCCTATCCGTCATGCAGCCGATTGTGCAGTATTTTGAAAACACACTACATATTCCATATCAACTTGATAAGCTCGACATGACGGCGCTACCAGACTTTGTATCGGGAGCAATGGAAAATTGGGGTGTACTAACATACAAGGAAAGGAGTCTGCTATATTTGGATGATGAATCGACGCTCCCGTCAAAGCAGACCATAGCTAATATTATAGCGCATGAAATCGCTCATCAATGGTTCGGAAATATGGTCAGTCCTGCCTGGTGGAAATATATCTGGTTGAACGAGGGCTTTGCCAGATACTTCCAATACTTTGCCACAGAGAGTGTGAGTATCAAACGTATCAATTTGAATTCTCTATGTTAAGATTGCGGATTTTATGCATTTATGACAAAAATTAGTAGTTCCAACTTGAAACATTTCGACGATTAAAAGAATTGAAAAGAATCGATGTATTACTATGAATATACTATGATAAAATGAATAAAGAAAGAAAGAAATCTCTAATAAATAATATCTATTCCTTACAATTGATGTACAAAATATTTATTTTGCATACAAATCTGCAATCTGTTAATGATTTTTAAAAAAATGATCAACTCAATGAAAGATTTTGGTAATTTTTTAGTATTTCGTAGATAACTTTAAATTTTGTTATTTTTATCATCGTATATTTATTACATGACAAAAAAAATCTGTTTTCAAATTCCAGTATTTTCGAAAAACTGGTTAGACCGGTTTTCGAATTTGAACAAATAGTAGAATAAAATAAAATTAAAACAGTAAAAAGATACTTATACTAATATACAACTCAAAAATCGCGACCTTTACTTTCTTCTTCGCAATTTCGACCAACAATCATTTTTTAATAATTTTTTCTACAAATTATGTAGTGTACTAATCCTTCTAATATCTAAAACTACTCAAACCATTTGGACCGATTTTAAAAAGTTATTTCTTTTTGAGTTCTATACTTACGGATTCTTTTATCAATCGCTGTAGTTATTAAAAATAGTAAATTATTCATTGATATAAATACAACCAATGTCAATTGTTATTATAACTTATAAAAAAAATCTTTGTAACAGGTAATGAAAGATTGGTCCCTAGAATCTCAATTCGTAGTGGACCAACTCCATACGGCTCTTAGTGTAGACAGTTCTATAACCAGTCACCCCATGACACACGATGTAGACAGCCCAGAAGAAATTCGAGCACTGTTTGACACAATATCATACGCTAAAGGAGCCAGTGTGATCAGAATGATAAGAGTGGCATTAGGTGACGAAGTATTCTTCAAATCTCTCGAAAAATACCTCAAAAACCAGTAGGTAGCAAAGTCATTCGAAAGTATATTGAATATGGAAGCAAATGTTTTACCCATTAGGATAATAACCATTACCTTCAACGTACTAATATTTCCTTACTAAAATAATGTGATGACTTATTTCATTTTGTAATAAAATAATCTCGAATAATGATATAATCTTAAAGTGAAATGATAGTGCCGCATTACTGCTTTAGTCGTCCTAAAAATAACGATTAAAAACAAAATGGAAAAGTAAACGGCTAAAAGAAATTGTGTTTTACAATTGTAATACTTTACTTACCAGAATTGTTTAATACCTACAACAATTTCATTCATAATTTTTCATCAATTTTTAGAATTAATATAATGTAATAACTTCTTCTGATGTTTTTATTTGAAAGAAAATTATTGAGATTTGTTTACATATAACTTAGTCATTAAAAGACCAATTAATAGGCTTTTGGTAGTTAAAGTGTTGAGAAAGATTTATTTTATTGCTCCATTTGAAAGACATTCGCATTGAAAATGGGAAACCCATACGTATACATATTGTACGGGTCGAACTAAGCGGTTCACTGAAGCTCCTTCAATTGTTTCATTTCGTAGACAATACGACGTAGCCACGCCAGAAGATTTGTTCGATGCTTTCGAACAAGAAATCACCGATGCCAAAATGAAGAATTCGATACGCGCTATTATGAATTCGTGGACCACACAAGCCGGGTATCCTGTAGTGCACGTTAGCATTAAACGCAGCAGCTTGAACTTAAAGCAAGAAAGATTTCTAACTGATGAGGCAAGCCTTACCACATCTTGGCATGTTCCTATCACATGGGCGATTCCCGGAAAATCGAATTTCGAAAATGCAACACCAAATCATTGGCTGACCAAGTTGAGTGAAACTGTCAACTTTCCAAATAACGCAGCAGATTTATTCATATTTAATGTGCGACAATCGGGTAAGTAAGAAATTTCCATTTTAATGTCTTCGATGAACGATGATCTGATACTCTAGTCTCTGTCTCACTAACCTTCAGAAGCTATCCTTGAAGCAATTTTACTTGAAGAAAATTTTGTTTCAACCTTATGCAATTCCTTAGGCTGAAAATTTGCCCATTTACTATTTTTACATACTGTAAAATGATTAATTCCTTTTTCCCTGTGTTGTGAAACATATTATTTGAAAAAGTGACACTATGAATGAAGCATATTTTGTTGATTTAAAGTGCAAAGCATAGATGGGTGAAATATTATACTAAGCCCATTTATGTAACTATTTCTGAAGAGCGTATGTGGATTACTGTTATTAATAGACAGCAGATTTTAATGCAAAATAAAAATTGTCTAAAATTGCTAGGTATGGGAGCTATGTAAACAGTCATTCCTTTGCTTAATAATGGTAATCTGATGAAAATAATACAACGGCAGTTTCAAATTTTATAACATTTAGAGGGCTGGAATTTGTCCATTGAAAACTTGAAATTTTCTTTACGAAAAATTTATCCACAGGGTGTATAAAAAGTAATGGTCATCCGTCCTAGGGGTGAATTTACACCTCTGGATCGGTGGACACTTGTACGAAAAACTTGTCGCAAAATTGCTTATAACAAAGAAAATTGTTACTAAAGTTTTTTTACATCAGCGCCTTCTACTCATCAAGAAGAGAAAAAGTTGGAAATGAGCCATATGTCGCAAACAAATACTTATTGAGATATAAGCTGTTAAAGTTATTGCAAAATTTGATTGTGTGGAGTTGTACGTATGTAGGTATAGACAAAAGCCTACTACAGTCCACCCGATTATCGATGAGACAGAACATGATCATGTGCGTACCTCGAGACAAACGAAATTTAAAGGGACATTCGTCGCTAGGCCCGTACCAAGTCATCGTCTCCCTGCTCATTCAGATTATCAATTTGAAGTTGCAAATATATAAAAATACTAATCCTACATTATAAAATATTAACGTAAAGTATACTTACAAACTTTTCAGGGTCTTCTATTTCTTCAACGAATCCACAGCACACTACCATTTACGTGCTAATAAGTGTGCTTGTCTTTCGAGCTGAATGTGAGCATACTTTCTGGTACACTTTCTCACATATGTCTACTTTATTTCTAACCACTTCAAATGCGTTTCACATCTTGTCTTTTATGTCATATATTTACGAATGTAAACATGGAACAATCGAATGTCTGAACCGAGAAGAATCGATGTCTCCATACGATTCTCGAAAAATTAATATTTCCAGATGTTACTCGAAAAATCAACATTTCCTTGACAACGATTTCATTTATTACAAACGATCAGCCTTGATCGAATGCATTATACATTGTAGCTGGGAGAGTGCAGTTTCGTGCGGAAATCAGAACTATTTCGATCGTGATCGGAGTACTTTCTTCTCGATCGCTATCACGAGTTTAAAAAGTGTTGTGTGATGTTCTAGTGTTTCTTAATCATTTTTTCTTTTTTTTTTATATATTATTTCACGAGCTTTGTCATGCCTCGACGGCCTTTCAATTACAATCCGCGGAACGTGCGTTTGATGCTTAGCGCTATTGGCGAAGGAAATATGAGTTATTCAGAAGACCTTAATAGGGGGGGGGGGGAGGGACGGGTACGTGCAAGAGATATTCAGGACCGTCGCGAATATCAAAGTTTAGACGTTTGTTTAACTGCTACTTCGACGCCAGGTCGCCCTCGTGTGCACGGGCAAAAAGAGGAACGGGCTATTGCTCTTGCATGTGCCTTTCCCTTAATGGGCCTTCGTGGTTTGCTTGACGAATTGAAATTTCGCATATGACAGTTCATCGAATAATTCACGAAGAAGGTTTACGACTTTACAAGTTTCAACGCGTGCAAGCACTTCTGCCAAGCGATCTCGTTACTCGTCGAAATTTTTGCCGGTGGATGCTACATGAAATAGAATGAAACCACGCTTTTATTAAAAATATATTATTCACCGATGAATGTAGTGTTTCAAATAGCGGAATGCACCATGGTAATTGTGCATAAAAGGTCCCACCTCACCGATTTCGATGATTTTTTAATATGTTGTCAGGGTGAAGATTCTGAACAACTTCTTCCTATATATATAATCGTCGCTCAGCCTTAGTTTTTGAGATATTTGCGAAAAACTGCAGCTACTACAACATTGAATTTTGCCTATACGTGCACGTCCGTGCTGTGCGTATGCGTCAGCATGATGCGACCGCTCGTCAACTTTTTCTACAAATATAGCACGCGATCGTCGAGCGATCTATATACCGCGTGAACTTTTCAAAACATATCATGATGAAGAATGAGTATGTCACGGTAAATGTGATTAATCCGGTGATTATGTATAATTGCCGGTTATTTTATATAATCACCACTAAGTATGGTCTGGGTTAGGTTTGGGTTAGGTCCTAAATATTCAATAATTCATCACATTTACCAATTCTTGAATATTTAGGACCTAACCCAGACCAAACTTCGTGGTGGTTATATACAATAACCGGCAATTATACACAATCACCAGATTAATCACATTTACTGTAACAAGTACATATTATAATGACACTACACACACTCACATAGTGTTTCACATCTGAAAGCTTTTCCGAATAAATGTCATGGGCTGATTGCACTTAGTGAATTCTTGAATATTTAGGACCTAACCCAAACCTAACCCAGACCAAACTTAATGGTGATTATATATAATAACCAATTATACATAATCATCGGATTAATCACATTTACCGTAACATACTCATTCTTCATCATCATATGTTTTGAAAAGCTCAGGCGGTATATAGATCGTTCGACAATCGCGCGATACATTTGTAGAAAAAGTAGACGAGCGGTTGCATCATGCTGACGCATACGCACGGCGCGGACGTGCACGTATAGGCAAAATTCAATGTAGTAGTAGCTACAGTTTTTCGCAAATATCTCAAAAACTAAGGCTGAGCGACGCACAGAGTGGTATTTGAGCTGAAAACCTGGCCAAAAATCAAAATTGTAAATATTTACATACAGGGTTGTGTTTGCGTCCCATCGCTACAGCATAAATGTTACGTGTTGTTAAACTTCAGGATAACTAGAATTAGTATACCGCAAAAAAGGTTTCACAAGTCTTCACATTACAAAAAAATAATGCTCCAAATACAACCCCTTTTGGCTGAACTGGACTTAAGAGGACTAAAAATTTTCAAGTTTTCCGTATGCGATGCTATACGAATCAGGTTTTGGTTACCGGAGTTCACTGGTTGAAAAGTTATACACGTGTAAACATGAGCAATTTTAAGCGTTTTTTACAGGTTAAAGCGTTGCCAAATTGGATATTAACTAACTAAATTTACTAACCTGGCAAGAGTTTAGAAGAAGTTAGAACACCGCGCTTCCTATTGGATGTTTGTTTATCATATGCGCTGAACACCCACCATCTATCCTGAGCATGCGCTCAACAGTAGACCCTACAAATATCCAATTTGGCAACGCTCTAACCTGTAAAAAACGATTATTGGCTGGGAACATGTTAACCATTATATCAAAGAATGATGATATACGATGATCAAAATCGTATGTACGGCGAAACATAAACTCTGCTAAATATCCAATGTAATGGTAACTGCGTCCACCATAGCGAGGGATATTGGCCCTTACTTCCCGCCAAGTACGCTCAATATGTTTAGTATGTGCTTCGGTTATCGGATCTACGAAGTTCACTTTGTGGTTCACTTTTAAATGTATGTAGCCTTCCGTATTTAAACAATCGTAAGCCTTCCAGCAGTCTGACACTATGGTCGTTCCCGGTTTAATCCACTGTTTTATAACATTTAATAATGTCACGGAAGTGCGATCTTTTACCGGTTGTATAAAAACTCGTCTTGTTGACCGCTCAAACCCTCCGAATATTCACTGACCGGTAATAAGGCGGCCTTTATTCAATTTTCTTTTCCCCATTTTCGCCTCATCTATCTCCACTATTTCGTTTTCGCCTCCTAACGTAACTGAATGTTTTTCCATCCACAAAATGCATAATTCTCTACAAAAACTCGCCCAGTCAACGGCTGTGTGGTTCATTATATTCATTTCATTAGTAATAAACGATTGACGTGGTGGTCGAAGCATTATATGATGTTGAGTCTTGGATTCGAGGGGATTATGGGTGTAGTGAAGTAGACCCGATAACTCTAATGCGGTTTTATGAACGTCCGATATACCGGCTTCTGACTCGTGGCGGGTGCGAAGGAAGAAGTGCCTCGTGTCCCGAGCGTCGAGGATGTCCGCGCCGACAATTGCCTATCGCTGCGCTTGCCGCGCACCTCGTAGGTCCGTTCGGTTGGCGGGATATATGATTAGATCCCCAACATATGATATGCTACAAATCGGCATATATCTTGAATATTTAAATGTGCATTATGAACCACGTGTTTCGGTATGCACTAATTATTATACCACATTCCTGTCTCACTAATTTCTTATGTTTATTTTTTATATACTTCGTTCTTCGACACTGACATATGGAAAGTGCATAATTTAAAGTAGACCTTACCGATTTTAACGAAGTTAATGAAAATATTTCATTTCAGAATAAATACGTGGAACCTTAAGCTTCTCCGAATAAATATCATGGGCTTATAGCACTTACTACAATAGAATTTTCCATGAATTATATTTTTTACAATTAAAAAATCCAATAATTTCTCGCGATCATTGCATATACTTAGAAATTCGTATAACTTCATGATGATTTTACAATAATGTATACTATGCATATACTATACTTCACTACATGTATTTCACAATATTTTATTGCCTCTTCAATGCGTGCTATTCGTTCCGAAGAATTTATTCAACTGATTCTTCATCATCATTTGTTTTAAAAAGTTCACGCGGTATATAGATCGTTCGACAATCGCGCGATACATTTGTAGAAAAAGTTGACGAACGGTCGCATCACGCTACGCATACGCACGGTGCGGACGTGCACGTATAGGCAATATTCAATGTAGTAGTAGCTGCAGTTTTTCGCAAATATCTCAAAAACTAAGGCTGAGCGACGGTTACATGTATAGGAAAAACTTGTTCGGAATGTTCAGTTTTACAACGTATTTAATTTTATCAAAATCGGTGAGGTAGGACCTTTTATGCACAATTACCGGAAGTTTTTCAATAAATGTATGGACGGGTATCGTTGGAAACACTATTATCGGACCAATTTACCTGCCGTCGAAGTTGACGAGCTAAAGATATTTAGACTTTTTAAAGACAATTTTAATAAGAAAATTACGTCAAGTCGTACCACGTGGTAGGCATCGTTCGATCTATTTTATGCATGATGGTGCTCCACCACAATCGACAATTTTGGTATGAGATTTCTTTAACGAAATGTTTGGCACGCGTTGGATCAGTCGCAAACCTGCTAGGAGTGTGCAAACTGTCTTATGTTTCGGACGTCCGAGTGTTCGGGTCGGATCCTTCGAACTAGGGCGGTCTCGGGCGGGCATCCGTTACAAACGAACGCTCGGACAGTCCGAGACAGCCGGGCAGTTCGATACAATTGCGATTTCGGACCCAGACCAACAATTTCGACAGTTTAACCTCTTCGAGCAGTCCGACTATGCAAGCAGCTCACCGTGTATACAAAATTTATATCATAATTGATTTTTAATATAAATTTAAATTTAATGAATTGTTTGTATAGTATTACCAAGCGTTTAGTACTATAAATAATGTAAATGCGTAAGGGAAACTAATTTCTATGCACAAAGAGAGAAAGAAAAAGTTTTAAATATAGTTATATATTATATATTTTATTCGCATGTAAAAAACACAACTCCTGCACATTTTTAGGCAACAATCTAGTACGAGTTGCCGTTACTATATTTCCAGAGAACGAAAACAATCGCTCACTTGTTACCTGGGTTGCAGGTATTGCGAGATAATATTTTGCAACTTTACTCAGTATTGGATATCTTGGTGCGTTATTCCATCACCAATCTAAAATATTAATTTTGCGTGATAACACGCCTTCCGAAAAATAACTCTGTATTTCCCGATTGTTGCGTGTTTCAAAATTGGACGTTTCAATTTCAGGGTTGCCCAACGTCCTATTAAGAAAGTCTAGTAAACTAGATTTTTTACAAACAAAAAAATTACACCAAAAATCCAAAATCATAATATAATCATTATAAATGAATAAGTATTTATCCCAAATCCTATCCTAATAAATATTAACTTAATAAAATAATATAATATAAATAATAATTTAACACTTCTCACTATTAACAAACAACAAATAAAATTTTTTAATAATCTTAAATTTTCTTATTAAAAAAGTTCAGTAAACTATATTTTTTACTTCCATCTATAAGTAATACAATGGAAATTTCAATGAAAAAAAAACTTCAAATTATATTTTATTTTTTTTAGATTACCAGACTTTTTTAATAAGACGTTGGGCAACGTGGAAATTGAAACGTGCAATTTTGATACGCACAAAAATCGAGAAATACAGAGCTATTTTTCGGAAGGTGTATTATCACGAAAAATTAATATTTTAATTGCATAATATTATCTGGCAACACCTATAACCCAGGTAACAAGTAAACGATTGTTTTCGCTCTCTGGAAATATAGTAACTGAAACTCGTACGAGATTGTTGCCTGAAAATGTGCAGGAGTTGTGTTTTTTACATGCGAATAAAATATATAATATATAACTATATTTAAAACTTATACTATACAAACAATTAATTAAATTTAAATTTATATTAAAAATCAATTATGATATATGTTTTGTATACACGATGAGCCGCTTGCATTAGTCGGACTGCTTGAAGAGGTTAAACAGTCGAAATAGTTAGTCTGGGTCCGAAATCGCAATTGTATCGAACTGCCCGACTGTCTCGGACCGTCCGACTGTCTCGAACTGTCTTCGTTTGTAACGGACGCCCGCCCGAGACCGCCCGAGTTTTTCTAAGCCCGCCCGAGTCCGTTATCTCGGTCGTCCGCACACCTCTAAAACCTGCGTCTCATATTTGCCCCCCCCCCCCCCCCCGGTCGCCGGATTTAAATCATCTTGACTTCTTCCTTTGGGGAGCAGTAGTGAGTATTGTTTACAGGTCGGTTATGCACATACACAATGTGGATGAATTGATACTAAAAATTGAAAACGCGTTCGAACAAATTAGAACTAAAGTGGAGATATGTGAAAAACTGCGGCGAAACTTTGATGACAGGTTACAAGTGTTTGAACACTGATGGTGCCCACATTGAGCACAACTATTAAGTCGAATTTGGATAAATGGTAGTGTGCTGTGGATCAGCCGAAGGGATAGAAGGCTTTAAAAAATTGGTAAGTATACTTTATGTTAGTATTTTATAATGCAGGATTAGTATTTTTATGTATAACAATGGATATGAGGTTTTCTTTCATATTATGCAACTTCAAATTGATAATCTGAATGGGCAGGGAGACGATTACTTGGTACGGGCCTAGCGCAGTGTCGCCAGAAACACACAAAACTTTAACAATTTTTTTGTTATAAAAAATGTTACTGCAAGTTTCTCTTACAAATGTCCACCGATCCAGAGGTGTAGATTCGCCCCTAGGGCGGGTGACCATTACTTTTTATATACCCTGTACACTTACAACCAACATGTTACGCAAAATTCCAAAGTTTGTCTCTGACCACTATAGTAGTCACCACGGGCATCTAAAAGTTAAATGCTCTTCTATATTGCATTTAATGTATTAATTTTTATCATAATTGCATAAAATTCGCAGTATAGTCTCTAATGAATGTACCGAAGGCAACACTTACATTTTCCCTATACAATTTACCATGAATATCAAATTCACATGCTGAGTGTGAAATGAGTGCCTTTTGCAGCATTCTATATTCAATTAGACAATGTCGGCACTGTGGCGATTCATATGGCGTTTTATTATTTCGTGTATGGAACCGCTTATAATGTTTTGATTATATAGGATGATTCAGTTAGGTACGTCACCTACATTATTTGTAGGCTAATTGGTATATGAAGAAATGATTGAAACGAAAGATGTATGGTTCCAAGAGTAGCATACAATGTAATAATTAGTTTTTTCTGCTTTATTTTCTTTATCGAAATGCAGAGGTCACCTCGAGCTTCTTTATCGTAACGTTAAGTTTTGATTAACGTTAGCGATGATATTGTTCACATTTGCTTCATGAGTAACAGTCTTACGTCTCACACGAATGTTTCTGTTGACACTACCAGTCTCACAAAATGTTTTAACAATACTTGAGTATGCAAAACGTGATAGACAAGAACGTTCTGGAAATCTGTCTTTGTAAATTCGTATTGCTCCTCTTAGACACTATCGAGCTTCACTGTAAATTAAAACCATTTGAATTTTCTCATGTTCTGAATAACGCATTATGGATTGCTTGTCGATACACTGAGGAATCTAGGAGTGAGCAAACTCTTAAATATATATCTCTCTCACTCTCTATGTACACAGAGGAATGATACAATGTGTCTATTTACAAGTTCAAGTTCATGGTCGAATTTCTGTTACCGTTGATATCTGAAATGTCGCTGAAAGTAAGTTCTGCATTAATTAGCAAATTCTAGAGTTCACGGTCAATTCAAGGTCGTGCTATTAAACATGGATGAATGCACAATAATGTTTGCTATAACATACAACAACAAAAAATGTGTGTATATGTGCAAAACAACACGAGTGGCCTTGCAAAAACGATTAAAAAATTACAATTTATAAAAAACGATTCTTCTATCAGATTCGTCTTTTAAAATCATTTAGATTACGTTCAAACCATTTTTTGTATTTTCAGAGGCAGAGGAGATATTTAGGTGTCCTCTTTTGGACGATACATATACAGGGTGGCCCACATAACTCTGAACAGCTCAGTATCTCGAAAACTATGCCATCGATTTTAAAGTTCTTAGTCTTGAATTGCATGGAACTGAAGGGCCTTTCTGACTACATAAACGTGAAGTGGCCTCCCTTCCCCTTTAACGGGGGAGGGGAGGTACCTTTGTAATTTTAAATGGAACCCCCTATAAAATGTTACATATTTACATTCTACCGGAAAAAACAAGTCAATTTTGTCTGAAACATTTTTTTGTCAGATACTTCCATGATGAGATATAACAGTTTGAAGTTTCGAGTTGTAGGTACTTGAAGCTCTCGGAAATAGCGTTATGGAATTATACGCGCTTGAGTCCATTGCTTATTCATGAATAAACACAAACAATAATATTTACAATTCTTGAGTTTGACTCACTTATCTATGAAAACGTTTTCAGTTTAGAGCTGTTATTCAAGCAGTAACATTGTGATTATGGCTACTTTTGACACAGAAGTGAATATGTTATTAACGTTAGGTGAATGCCAAAAAAATTATCGGCGTGCAGCAGTGATGTTTTTTGCACGTTATGGGATCAAAAACTGTCATGCAACATTTCATAATTTAGAAAAGCGGCTTCGCGAGCACGGTGAATTGTGTAAAAAACTCGCAATAAACCTAAAGCTGTCACTAATGAAAATAATAGTGCCAGTATTCTTGCTGCAATTACATTAAATCCTCATATTAGTCAACGTACACTTGCACAAACATCACATATTAGTCGTTCATCGATTCAACGAATTTTGAAACGGCAAAAGTATCATCCATATCACATGGTTTTATCACAAGAGATTTCGATAGTAGATTACGATCACCGCGTAAGATTTTGTGAGTGGCTGCAGGGTGTTGTGGAAAGTGACTTTTTGTGCAAAATACTTTTTTCCGATGAGGCTACTTTTATGAAGTCAGGGCATGTAAATAGACATAATCTGCATTATTGGGCCGTGGAAAACCCAAATTGGATGCGATGTGTTCCCTTTCAACATCGATGGTCTTTAAATGTTTGGTGTGGCCTAATAGGAGATTTTGTGATTGGACCTTATTTTTTTCAAGAAACTGTAACATCTGCAAGTTATTGTGATTTATTAAAAAATCATTTGCCTGCGCTTTTGGAAGATGTGCCACTGCACGTTAGAAGAGAAATGTGGTTCCAACAAGACGGAGCTCCTCCACATTTTGCAATCATCACCAGGCAATTTTTTAATGAAAAATTTGGGAACAAATGGATAGGTCGTGGGGGACCACGTCAATGGCCTCCTCGATCCCCCGATCTAACACCATTAGATTTTTTCTTATGGGGATATGTAAAGGACAAAGTTATGTTTGAACCACCGACGACAAAAGGGGATATGAAACAAAGAATACGTGACGCTTGCGCTTCAGTGACTCCCGAAATGATAAACAATGTTAGAAGAACTTTGATGTTTCGAGTAAATAAATGTTTACAAGCCCGTGGTGGACATTTTGAACATTTAATTTAAAGTACATTTTATTTCTTCACGAATAAGCAAAGGACTCAAGCGCGTATAATTCCATAACGCTATTTCCGAGCGCTTCAAGTACCTACAACTCGAAACTTCAAACTGTTATATCTCATCATGGAAGTATCTGACAAAAAAATGTTTTAGACAAAATTGACTTGTTTTTTCCTGTAGAATCTAAACATGTAACATTTTATAGGGGGTTCCATTTAAAATTACGAAGGTACCTCCCCTCCCCCGTTAAAGGGTAAGGGAGGCCACTTCACGTTTATGTAGTCAGAAAGGCCCTTCAGTTCCATGCAATTTAAGACTAAGAATTTTAAAATCGATGGCATAGTTTTCGAGATATTGAGCTGTTCAGAGTTATGTGGGCCACCCTGTATATATATATACATATATATATATATATATATATATATATATATATATAAGTATAATAATAATATCTGACTGTAAGAAGCAGGAACATTGAAAATGCAGATAGCGATATTACAATCATCGATTCATTAAGATTATTAAAGGAAAAACACATTTTTACTTGGTTCCAATATCTTGTAATTAATGCAGGAAACTTTTATGTTACATAAAGATGCGCAATCTAGCTACAACTCAAGAAACACTCCAATTTGAGTAACTTGCACTTATCGATCGAATGCGTGAATATATTAATTGTAATGAGGAACATTTTGAGCATTGCTTGCATTAAACATCATTTATAGAGAACATCTCAGTAACTACTAGTTTTTCACCACATATACCCTCATAGATTTTTATTCAGGAATTCTCTCTTCAACCACAAGTTTATTTACCCTTTACGATAAAGAAACCTCTATGTTTACGTGATATAACCTCTATATTTACGTAATATAACCTCTATATTACGGTAACCTCTATATTTCGATAAAAAAGTAAACCAGAAAAAAACAATTATTTCTTTGTATGCTACTTTAGGGACCACATAACGTGCGGTTCAACCATTTTTTCATATACCAATTAATCTACAAGTATGTAATTTGGATGACGCACTTACTGAATCACCCTATATTACGCCCGGGCGAGAAATTGTATGGAAATCTCTTCCAATTTTAACACAATGTCACTTGTTTCTCGAAGGACCACGCAATTTACAGTTTTAGTAAACTATGGCTATCAGATACCTAATTACTCTACTCGCCAGCTATTACCTAACGAGTAACAAAAAGCTTGAATACTTTTGCCCCTTAATAGCACTGACTGATTCGATAAATCCGGCTCATAATACACTTTTTCCGAAAAGTGTATCTTCTGTTGAGACGATTCAATATTATTCGTAATTTACATATTGTATAAAAAATTATTCAAACTAAAGTTGCATTATGTCGAAGCCGTCATATGATAGAATAATTCGTGTTTTATTATTTTTCTATTTTATCGAGATATAAAAGTTCTTCGAAGAAATATCTTCGCTTCTTTAAATTGGAAATCGAATACATTCACCTGATTTGCAACAGAGTATCAAAAGTTGCGAAAAATTATGCCATATGGTATTTAAGATTAATAGTTTGTGGGATATCAGTAAGATAAGTAAAATCATCCTTAAACATAGATTTGAGGACCATATCATTCTTTCCACTGTTACGAAGCACTCTATGGAATTAATTGAACTATTCATTTTACACCCTATGTGAAATAATAATACTGTCTAACAAATTTTACGTTTTTTGATAAGCATGCAGCTTTGAAAAATTTAATTTTGGAAAAATCACAGTTTCAACTTTATGAATTTGTTCTGGTTTAACCGTAGGAAGCTGTACTCACGCACCACGGTATATATTTTTATGGCATTAAAAACAGTGGAACATGTGTAAACGGCGTTCCAAAAGTGTAAAACACCTACAATACGATTTTCTTTCGGACGTACTTCACTTTACTTTGATAATTGAGCGTCTACAGCAAATTTAATAATATACGATATAGCACAAATCTAACTAATACTTCATTCCAGGATTTTATCGCACAAATTATGATGACGATTATTGGAAGCGAATAATCAATTACTTGAAATCCGAAAACTTTGAAGAAATTAATGAAATCAACCGAGCTGCGATCGTCGATGATTTAATGAATTTTGGTAAAGCAGGCTACGTCGATTACGACATTGTTCTGTCTGCGACACAGTATTTGGCCAACGAAACTCAATACGTTCCATTGAAGGCATTTTTCACCGGATTAACCTTCCTGCGTAGACACTTTGAGGGCAGGGATGCGTATGGTGCTTTTAAAGTACGATATTAATTTTATGGAAAATTTCAGCTGTTGGCATAATTTAAATATTTATTTTTATAATGCTTCATTCAATTTACACTAATGTTTGTGGTAGTACAGCAATATCTCAATAGTGTAATTCCAGTAGTCAGCCATTTAAGGCGAATAGTCAGTTATCGTGAACGTTATTATTATCAATATATTGTTTTCTAAAAATTTTATACGAGGACATGACGCTGACCATTGTACTCATTCAAATGTTCAGGAGTTTGTTACTAGATATCTTTTATTTTTAATCATTTAATGGTGCCATACTTACTCAGACTACGAAGCACCGTGTGCTAGTGCTTTCCTAAAATTCCATAAAAATTTACTTAAATAGTTTTATGTGTGTAATTTAAGATTGCAAACTCTAAATATTACCAAGGACTTCAAGAAACTTCATATCTGCAGTTGTTCAGCAACACAGTAGCGAAAAGTAGTGTAAAGGAGTTTGGTAGAGTCATGGGAGATCCTAGGATACCATTGGTGGATTCAGCAATTTATTCTATAGAAGTTTGACTCTGGGTTAGGGCCGAAATAAGGCATATTTACCCTATATCTAAAAACTTCGAGACCAAAATGTCACTCACATCGCGTACTGAAGTACAAACATTATTCTTTGGACTCTTGCCCTTACCGTCGAACGTAGAAAAGGAGAGCGAGTAACCATAACACGACACGAGCGCAACATATCGGTGAGGCAAACTAATCCAGTGACAAGACTTTTTTTATTTTTAATTAATTTGTTATGACACTATTATTAACACAGTTGTGACAGTTTTCGGATTAAGATGAGACCAAACATGAAATAATTTTGAGCATATTTGCTATTTCATTCGTTGATTCTCTAGTTCCTCGATTGTTCGATGATAATCTGTATTCTACATTATCCATGTTTCAAATGCAAAACTGTTCAATCTAAAGCAATCGATATTCAACACGATGTATTGTATAAATCCGGAAAAATTTAATTTCACACTGTAGCTAGCTAACTGTTTTATTATCCGAACACTCGTGTTGCAACGATTAGCACGGACAATCGAGGTTCTATTGAATTGCGAATTAAACAAGTATGTCTGATCCAAACTACTGCGTTTGATGTTATTTCAGAATTAGTTCAATCAGAAAAATGTCATAGATGTATTAATAAAAGTTGCGTAAAATAGAAAGGTTTTGTGACTGGATTGTAGTATTATACATATGGTATTATACAGGGTATCCGAAAAATGTTCGAGTTCATTGAAAGAGGTAATTCCCGGGGTTATTCTGAAAAACTTTTTCCTTTGCGAAAGTATCATACGCAGCTTCTTTTTCGAGTTATTAAGAAAAAACACGGATCAACCATAGCATAACGCAGCTACAGCTGACGTGTTCGGACTCGACGCTGCCAATTCTACTGAGCGGTAACGTTGATGCGTCGTCTTCGTATCGTGAGCAATACAATCGGGTGAGCATACGTGCACTTAGTGTTCGGTATTAGATCAAAATAATTCGGTATTGCCGCATCAGAGAATTCGAAGCAGCAGGAGCATTTACGGATGATTATGTGAGTTTCATTTTGTTAAAAAGGTGGACTGTATAATACAATCCAACGCCTTTTCAACGGTGGCTCGAATATGAGGAGATAGGAGTTTTGAGGGAAAGTAAATTGTCGTACAGCGAGGTTATATTGATAGTGACCCACCTAATGGTGGGCCGTTTATTCAATCAAATAAATCCCCGTGGAAGTCGGCGGTCCGCGGTTCCTCCGTCTCCTCCGGGTCGTCCCTGTTTCGTCTAGCGACGTTGGCATCTGAAAAATAAATAGTCGAACGAAGATGTGAAAACACCTATTCGATACGATCCGTATCCGTTCGAGACGCTGTTTCCCGTACGCTCCCGACTACGATAATCGCTATCGAAGGAGGGGGAATACAGCCAATCTGCTCAAAACGCAGAGTTAGTGGACTGTATATTCTTGACGTATCTCGCAAACGAGATCAGTTCCGTTCGCACAGTCGTGCCAAAGCTCGCCGCCAAATACTTGTTACAAGTATCCAACAGCTCGACTGGAGAACAATGACAGCTGCGAAGACTCGTAAGACAAGTGTTCGCTAGCGCGCCCCAATAGCAAGTGCTCGCCAGCACGATTCGTGAGCGAGTTATTCCTCGCACGTCTCGTGAGCAAGTGTCTACGCGAACTGGCTAGCGGCGACGAGCGGCGCGAGAGAGTGTCAGCTGATCCGCTACGCGGCGCTATCTCTTTGTCTCTCTATACCTTCGCGACACGAGTTTGATTTGAACGTTTAGCACGGTGATCAACCGATCACCGTGTTTATCAGCTGACATTAACTGGTAGCCAGAAAGTCACGCCGTTTTTACTTGAACTATTGTTGGTTATTTGGCTCCTCGGAAGAATAACATCGAGGAGGTCACCAACGAATATAGATCGCGATAATCGCGTAATTCAAGCACGTTTCAAACTAACGCGATATTTAAACACATTTCAATAGCTTGTTACTCCTTCTCATGCTCGCAATTCGAGCATGACGCGATAACAACCCTAGCGCCCACAATCAGTTGAGTCAGCCGCCGTGTCGCTTCTTAGAATAAAATCTAAAATTTTCGTAGAATAACCCCAGGAATCATCTTTTCAAGGAACTTGAACATTTTTGGGACACTCTGTATAGATTAGTATTATTCCACTAATACGCCGGCGACGATGATTTACTCGATATTCTGTTATACGTTCGATGCTATCTGTAAAAGATCAACGAATAGTGCGCCTTCACGATATACAGTGGTTCACGAAAGTATTCGAACGGCGTTTAAATCAAAATAATTTGTTTACAATTGCACGAAACGACTTGACTTTGTTTGAACAATTCGAAGCATCAATTTACTAAATGGCGTGCTAAAAAGATTTTTAAAAAATTGTAATTGGTAAGAAATACGTGAAAAAATAAAAATGGCACTTTTTAAAACTTTTTATTTCGATTTTAAAAATCAATTAAGGTACAGACGAGCTACAATCAGTTGAAAGTGGCGAAAATCGCAGTTTCGCACGACGTGGGTGTAATACGTGTTAGCGTCAACATGTTTTAAGCCAGGTCAAGGGCTCGCATCGAGGCGACTCTTGGGCCTGGAAGGATTTATGGCAGGGACTTGGCCTGCGTGAGGTCTCGAAGAGGGATGCTTGAGACTAAACAGAACTGTCGATGGGCGATGGCAGGCGACCGCGTTGGGTCTTCCGGTTATCGGCCGTCACGGGGATGTTTATGAGAAACAGCTGAGTGAAAGTTTGGAATGACTTCATGAAAGAGAGAGATAGCAACGAGTGCATTGCATAAAGATTGGGACTCTGTCCTGAAGGAGCTGGCCACGGAGTGGGGAAGGCACGGGGGTGCCTTCTGGTAAGAGGACTGTGTTAGACCGCTCAGCACTTACCCCAGAACCTTCGAAGGGAACGAGTCTAATCAAATTATTAACATACGTGTCGTTTCTTTCTGCGTCAATCGATTTTGATGAAATTTTCAGCATAACTAACATAAATCTACAAAACGCATATTTTAAATTTTCATTATAGACTGAAATTAAAAAGTTTTAAAAGGTGCCATTATTATTTTTTGCATGTAATTCCTATCAATTGCAATTTTATCAAAATATTTTTTAGACGTCGATTAGTACATAGGATGGAAGAGTACGAAACAATGCCATCGGACGAACAGCAGCCCAGGAGAGGACAGGGGTTATAGCTGGTCGCCTCTCTGAATACATGGTAGAGGACGGCTATGAAGGCCGACATCCCGCCGAGAGGAGAGAACAGGGTAGCTTCCTGGCCGCCTGAGGGTGATATCACCTAGTGCTTTCGATACGTTTCGGAGAGGACGGCTAGGAAAATCGGTCGCCGAACATGCTGGAACCTACGGGTGGAAACCCAGACGCTGTCGCTCTTCCAGAGGAAGAATACGGTTGAAATAAACCGGACGCCCGATAATGGAACTTCGTATTATTATTTAATTATTTTAACAACTTGTTGCTAACCCTTTCAAGATTTCTATTCTTTGTAAATTCATCAAAGTTCTCGTATAAATCTAATCCTTGTTCAATCATCAAATATCCTTGTATAAGGATATTGTGTCCTCAGATATCACGTGCCTAATTATTCCTCCGACCCCTACCGCATCCCCTACAATGTTTCTAATCGATAAAAAAAGGTCATGTAGTTTAGAACAGTTTGAAAAAGGTTATTCTGATTTAAGGCACGTTCGAATACATTCGTGAGCCACTATAAGTGACTTTTCCACCCAGAAGTCTTCACATATCGGGTGGACCAATAACTATGACTATAATGCAATAATATGAAAAAATTATATATAATGTTTTCAAAACTTGTATGCTATGGAGGGAGAAATATTGTGATACAAACATTTCCTATGTGGGTGAAGGTGTTTCGATTTCAAGGTCGCCTTTCAAGGTTTTGTATATATAATTTTTTCATATTATTACAAATAATAGAAATATTCAAGGCAGTCGTAGTTATTGGTACATCGATTACACCGAAATAATCACTACAGATTACTGTTAGTCACTATATAGTATTGTGAGAATAAATATGGATTCAGTTACTTTATTGTTGGCATGTTATTTCTATTACTATTAAATGTTTTTAGTTTTCTATACAAGCGAATAAATAGAATGTTTCGCTATCACAAATACAATCGTTTGTTACAGAGATATGTAACAAGTATCATCGGCCCAGTATATGATCGGTTGGGTTTCTTTGAAAATTTCGGAGATACACACGAAAGGAAACTCTTAAGAATACAGCTTCGCAAATGGGCTTGCGATATGGGAATTGGAGATTGTGAAATTAATGCCAGGGACTTATTCCTATTTAATAGAAGGTTTGCATTTACAGAGTCACCGAGATAAATCTGGAAAACTATTTGGATAAAGAGAACCTTTCCATATTCCAGGAAGATGCCAATATATTACTTGGGCCAGTTTGTGCAAAAGTAGTGAATGATATAAAGAATTGAATTACTTTATGTAGCCTCCACTAGATGTCATGACCTTCTCGAGCTTCTATCTGAGCCCGCTGCAGGCTGGCTTCACCTTTTCCTTGTACATTTTCCGCCATTACCTCTGTAATGGTGAGCTTTAGGATATCTTTGATGTTATGGTGCTTTACCTCTGCCTCGACTACGCCCCGCATGCAACAGTCAAAGCGGCGTGCAGTCGGGGCTGCTGGGTGACCATAAGTCGAGAAACCAGAAATAACAAAGGTTTTCGTAAAGCCTGATTAGTCTTTCCTTTCAATTCGTTTACGAATTCCGCACTTCTCTTACGATCAGAACGATTCCTGCGAGCTGCCCGAGATGCAGTAACGTCCTACTGTTTATCAGAATGTCGGAATATCTTGGCTAAATCGTAAACTTGCGTCTGCTTATAGCTAAACCACGCATGAATTCCCACGGGCGATTTTCCGACGCGGAGTGATTCGAGTATCATCGCTCTTCGGTCGTATTCTCGGATTATGTCTAACATTTTGCTTCTTGTACACTGATTGTTGGCTTATACACTAAGTTACCACATTAGCCATTGCTTTATTTATACTTGCCTCACAAACATCTTATTTATGGGCCTACCCTAAAAAAATCTGGGTTTATCTCGACGGCTCTGTAGTATCCAATTTCTTATAACATCCCGATTTCAAAAACAGAATATAAATACACAATGCATTGAATTACTTGATTACAGAATTGGACCAAATTATCGCAGTGTCAGTTATTGTGTAATAGCTAAGCAAAATGACAACGATTACTGGCAAATATTGAAGGACCGATATGTGGAAGCTACATTAGCTTCAGACAAAGCGTTAATTCTTCAGTCCCTGGCCTGTACTACGGAACCAGCATTGCTCAACGAGTAAGTTAATGATTTTATTCGCATTTAGGATAAAAGAGGAACTATAAATATTTATCTATTTCGAACAAAAGATTACTCGAGAAGGCTATCGATCAGGATTCAATAATACGAAAAGAAGACAGTACTAGTGTATTTTCTAATGTCATTGAAGCCAGTCTAGAAGGTGCTAATACCGTAATGGAGTTCGTGAAGAAGAACTATGATCAGATGGTTAAATAGTAAGTAACATATTCGGTTAGAACTCCAATGATCAATGTAAACTATCATATACTTATCTTTTGACAATGCAAACAGTTACGAAGGCACTTCGGAAATCAGGAGCATAGTTAGCACTTTAGGAAGGCGGGTGACCACTGAAGAACTTTATTCAAAGGTACGTAAACCGCTTGCCTATTGTGCCGCCACCTATGATTTTACTGAAATTTCGCTTTCATCATATTATTCCTGATACAAATCTAAGTAATTTTCATTGGTTTCGCTTTTTTCTATGGCTACTAGTTTTGTAGTTATTAAGCTTAAAATGTTTCCGAACTCCCACTTTGAGGAGTAATTTCACTCCCTAAACATTTTTTATTCGTTATTTAAATTATTTAAGTTATTATTTAAACGTTTATTCATTCATAAAGAAAGCGTCAAATATTTTTCGCTGAACTATAAATGTGAAAAGTTTCATTAAAATTGGTGATTCACAGTTCGTTGTACTCCTTGTAAGAAAAAAAGTAATACAATGATTTAAGAACAATGCATAGTAAAAAATGTATGAATACGTCTACTATTACATATTTATATTATCTACATATTGTATACTTATGTAAAATATTAATGAAAAATCTCTCATCAGTGACTGTTATAAGTAGACTGCGGATGTATATGCATTTAAAATATGCAAAAAGCATATGCAATCTATGCACGAAAAATATGCAAATGTGAACGGAAAATATGCAAAATGTATTATGTGAAGGTATATATTCAACAATACCATTGCAACTAATTCCTTATATTATAGTTTGCATTGCAGCAAATTACAATAATTTTTTCTATATTTTCACTGATTATGTGGTCTGACGTTTGTCAGATAAAATTAATTTATATGCTGAGAACGACCGTTCTACATCGCAGGATGTTATTGGAGCATGTAGAAATTTGCTCCAATAACTTTCTGGCACATTTTATGGCCGCTCCACACTATCATTGCGTAATATTTTTAAATCTTTTGAGAGATGCTTCTTATGCAAGGAAGTATTTACATGCTGCACAAGTTTCCATTTTTTCTCACATGGTATCTGTTTATTGCAAATTTGCAATAAATACTTGAAGGTTCGTCTTCGTCAATTTGAATCGTTTCCAATCCAAGATAATTCTTCTCTATTTCTTCGAACGTATCTTTGGCGTTTTTAAAGAAATAGCAGAAAGTTCACTTCTTAAATTTCACGAATAACTTTAATTACATCTTACTTTAGCATTCGTTATACTAAGTACTTGAAGCCAAATATAAACTGACAAGCTAACTCGTAACGGTTTACGCTACATCTGTGTCTTCGATAAATGGCGCACAGCGATTGACCCACCAACACAACAATAATATGATCTTGAAGGCATTGATTACATATCATTATCATTATTGTTTACACTCTATACAGCTACCATTGATAATTGACAGCTTATCGCTTCTAAAACTGATTTAAATTGACGAAATAAATAAGCCACATAAAAATGACTAACGTAAATATTACTAGCATAAATATGCACGGACAAAACAAAAACCACATTTTTAGAATATATGTAGAAATGACGATATAAATTTCAATCCAACTCTCACATCTTTATCTTTGTTCTATCAAAATATGCATTTGCATATAAATCCGTAATCTAGTTATGCGTAAGAGAAATTTTACTTGCCGATAACTGTCGTGAAAAATCGAAACAGAATCCGTTCCATCATTAATGGTTACCTGTTATGAAACAAATTTCCGGTTACTTATAATCGCCTTACCTAACCACTACATTTGAAAATCGACATTTCATTTAGTTTTCCGAACAGTTTCTTTTTATACAAGACATTGATTTGTAATAAGAAGTTCATTCAATTTTGGGATAATTGTTAATTATGATATTCGTCTTTAATTTCTATTATACCCTGTTAAGTATAACAAAGTTAGTTTCAAAATAAATTCCATTTACAGTACATCGCTCTCACGAATTGGTTGGACGAAAAGTACTCCCCACTTAATGGCATGAAAACTGTTGCTGACACACAACGAGCTTGGGCTGCAAAATACATTCCAAAACTGCACAGATGGATGGAAATAAATTATCCAGAGACAAGCTACCGCTTACCAAAATTATTCTCTCCATTTAAATATAATGTCTCTATCTTCAAGGTTGAATTCGAAGGAGATTTCACTTTTAGCGGAAAAGTGCAAATAGGGATGCAGTCTCTGCAACCAACGTCGCGTATTGTTGTTAACAGTAAGGAGCTGGAAGTAGTGGGAGTAAAGGTTTATAATAGCAAAAGGAACTTGGAAAAGGGTGAAGAATTGGAACTACTGAATCCAGCATTCCCGAACAAAAAGCTTGAAACGCTGACAGTATTTATGAATAAGTTCGTAGAAAGAAATAGAAGTATTATTCTTGAGATCGAATATACCGGTAACTTAAATGAGGATATGGTAGGTTTCTACCGCAGCTATTATAAGGATGATAGCGGAAAAATACAGTAAGTAAAAATGATTTATATAACCTTAATTTAACCCCCTGCACTATAATATCGAATCACACTCGTGATAAAGATTACGAACAGTTTCCACTAATCATTATATGTATGATACTAATTTTCCTTAAAACGCAATAAGATTCTATTTTATCGCTAATGATTTTTAGCCGTTGGAACTAGTAACTTAAATCAATTGAATATTATATAAATGTGTAACTGTTAATTTACTGTTTTACAGTTGGTTGGCGACAACACAATTTCAACCCACGCACACCAGGAATGCATTTCCTTGCTTTGACGAGCCAGCCTACAAGGCTGAGTTTACCATCAACATTGAAAGGCCTGAAAATTATAACGCACTCAGTAATATGCCTTTAGCGAAATCGACGCCGTCGAAGTAAGAATATTATTCGTTTTAATTGATTTTAACTGGTATCGAAATAACCAGTTAAAGTTAATTCTCGATAATTGTCCACGACACGGGTCCGGCCAGGGACAATTATCGTGCGGAAGATACTATTTTTCGACCTCTGTTGAAGGTAGAGAAGGTCAACGAAGCTCGAAAAGCCTCAGTCGCCGAGAAATGTAACACAATACGGGTCGAGTATATTGGTGTGAGACCACTACTAATCTAATAACAAAACTTCTTTATTTTTCATTATACCAACATATTCGTTGCATTTTTATAATGAAAATGATACCAAATATAATATAAGTTTGTTAATATTTACGTGTGTAATGAACGATGAAATTTTCGGACGCAAAGAGTCGCGGGCCTTTGAACTGTGAAGGTCGCTACGGCCATGACTATCCGCGCCTCTTTGTTTTCCATATGCTCTCTTTCTTTGCGTCCAAAACTTTCATCGTTCATTACGCAAGTAAATATTATCAGCATTACATTATATTTGGTATCATTTTCATTAGAAAAATGCCACAAACATGTTGGTGAAAATCCCATAAAAATATAATGAAAAGTAAAGAAGTTTTGTTATTATATTAGTACAGGTCTTCTAGTCTCACACCGACATACCCAACCCTTATTATGTTACACTCCTCGGCGACAGAGGCCTCTTGGCCCCTCACGGAATATACCCCGCGGTAGTGGGAATAGTTCAGGGACAATTACGAGCCAAATATTTTGGACAAATATCGAAAATTCACTGTATACAGTGGATCCACAAAGTATTTGAAGACTAAATACCCGATTTTCGAAAAATTGCCTATATTTAAACTTCATAAAAATTGCCTGTATTGAATCTTCGAATACGACACTTTTGGACTCTTGTCAAAGCTAGAAACCTCTAGTTTTGTAATCAATCGTTTATTTTATCATAAGATTTATTCATGACGTAGCTGACGAGAAACTGAAGACGTGGTTTTTCTCGAAAAGCTATACATTCAAACGTATGTGAAAATATTGACAAATTTTTTCATGACTAAAGATACCATTGATTTAAAGATTGGAGCTTCCTCTTTAGACCAACACCTTAAAAATTGATCTGCAACCTTTTTTACTCGCTTTATCGAGCTGTGTGCATAAGAGATGTACCGCCAGCTTGGGACTTGGTTAGAGGGCGTGCATGGGCGTGAAAGGAGTGTGTGATAGTACGAGAATTCGGTGTGAAAAATAAAGAGAGAACTTGCCTAAATAGGTAGACATTAGGTCGGATAGGGCTTAGAAGGTGAGTAGTTTATCGGGAGAAAAAGGTGGCAGATTAATCAGTAGGGAAGAGGAATTGGAGGGATAGTGAGTAGGCGGAGAGAAGTTAGGTTAAGTCGCGAGTCAGCGTGGGCAGAAAGGACAAAAGGACAGGTCGGTAAAGAAGGCAGCGAAAAGGTAAAGGTAAGGCAGAAAACTGTTTTCCTTATTCTCTTGTGGAAATTCTGAGGAAATAAAGCGGAAAAATAGAAGGGAGAGAGATGGAAGGCAGGGGCGGAGAGGTAAGGAATTGCGAAGGAAGGGGGGAAGACGCCGGAAGGGAAAAGGGCATAGGAGACAAGGCAGAAGAGAAGCAGAAAACGGAGAAAAGAAAAAGAGACAGTTTCAATGATAGAAAGATCACCGACCTATGGGTGATTGAAAAACAGGAAGAGAAAGAAGAGGAAGCTAGTGGCGAGAATCAGGCAGTAAAAAAATTAGTCACGAAGAAAACGCCACAGAAAGAAGTAGGAAAGGAGGGTCAAATGCAAGGATTGGTAGATTTACTGGTAACAAGAATGGAGGGCCTAAAAAGCGAAATAACAAAAGGAAGAGAAGGCCTGGAAATAGAAATAAAGAAAGAGATAAAGAGCCTGTCCAATAAAATAAAAACAATGGAAGACATGATTGGAAATGATGAGAAAGTGGGAGGAACAGGAGAGGAAGGAAAGACAAAGATGGGAGAAAGAAAAGACGGAATTCATGGGGGAAGTCTTGCGGAAGGTGGAAGAGAGGGTGGAAAAAGGGGCAAAGCAAGGAGACTGTTGTAAAACAAAGAATGAGAACACTGCAACATGGGAAGAAATAAAGAAAATTAAGAGGAAGATATCAGAGCAAGATAGGAGGGACAGGAAAAATAGGGTAGTCATTAGAGGGTTAAAAGTATCGAGGAAGGAGCCAAAGAAAGGAGTGGAAGCATATTTAAAAGAAGAATTCCAGATCGGAGGAGGGGTGAACGCGGTAGAATCTAGAGGGAAAGAGGAGACAAAAATATTGATAGTAGAAATGGAAAGCTGGGAGGCAAAACAAAAAATTATGAAGAACAAGAATAGGTTACGAGGCAAGAAAATATACATAGATCATGATCTGACGGATGAGTAGAGGAAAGTGCAGAGAACACTAAGAGAGAGGGCATGGAAAGAAAAGTCAGAGGGAAAAGAAGCGAAGGTAGGTTACAGGAAGATGAGCATTCAAGGGAAATGGTACAGTTGGAATGAGGAGAGGGAGGAGCTAGAAGAAAGTAAGGTTTTTCGAAAATAGTCTTACAGGAAGATAAGGATAGGATGGGAAAAAGAAAGGGCAAGGGGATGGAGACAAAGAGAGTGGAAACAATCAGAACACAGAAATACGACAAAGTACAAGGGGGAGGAAGGCGAAATATGCGAATAGCAAAGAAAAAAGTACAGAGAAAAACAAAAAGGGTAAAATATTGTTCTGGAACGTAGCAGGAATAGGTAATAAGGAGAGAGGATTCTGGAGGTTTGTGCAAAGATTCGACTATGTAGGATTATTAGAAACCTGGGTAGATCAGAGAAAATGGGAAACATTGAAGAAAGAGCTGCCGAAAGGATATGTATGGAGCTGTCAAGCGGCGATTAAGGAGAAAAAGAAGGGGAGACCGCGGGGAGGGATTATAACGGGAGTAAGAGAGTGCTGGAAGACATTGGAGGTAATGGATAAAGTAGAAGGCTTAATAGGAAGAAAAATTGGTGTAGGAGAAGAAATGTGGAATCTATGGGCGGTGTACAGTAATCAGGAGATGGATAGAATAACAAAAGCAGTAGAAGAGCAGGTGGATCAAACAGCGGGAGAAGTGGTAATTATAGGAGGAGATTTCAATGCGAGGATAGGAGAACAGGGAAGCCTGTATAACGGAGAGTGGGAAGGAGAACAGGAAAAGAGGAAGTCGAAGGATGAGGTGAAAAACGGACACGGGGAAAAAATGTTGAGAATGACAGAGTTGAATGGATTACACATTCTAAATGGTAATAAAAGAGGGGACGAAAAGGGAGAGCTCACCTATGTAGACAGGAAAGGGGTGTCGGTTGTCGATTATGCGGTAACGAACCTAAAAGGTTGGGAGAGGATAGAAAGGCTGGTGGTGGGAAGTAGGACGGAATCCGACCACCTACCGCTAGAAGTAGAAGTAATAGAGAACAAGTGGAGAAGGATGTAGTAAGCTGGAATAGAGCAGCAATAGAGAGATATAGGGAAAAGACACGAGAAAAGATATACACACAGAATGAAAGTACGACAGAAGACTGGGAGGACTTGCAGGCAGCGGTGAAAGGATCGATGTAATCGAGAAGGGTAAAAATAAGGAAATGGAAGATAGGAAGCAAATACTGGTGGGATAGGGAATGTACCAGAGCGAAAAGGAAAGTGAACAGAGATTACAGAATGTGGAAAGAGGGCAAAAGGGACAAGGAAGTTTAGTTGCAGGGAAAAGCTGACTTTAAGAAGTTATGCGAAGGAAAGGAAGCAATGAGGAAACAAGAAGAGAAAGAAACAATAAGAAAAGCAAAGATGGAGGGACAAATTTGGAAATATATTAATAAAGAAAGAAAAAGAAAAGCGAGGAACGAAAACAAGATTCAAATATAAACTTGGAGGAAACATTTCAAGGAACTATTGGGGGGTTCAGATAGGAAACTAACAGGGGCCAGGAGAGGACGGATGACAGCGGAAGAAGATGAAGAGAACTTGACAGAGGAGGAGCTGGAAAAACAGATAAGAAAATTGAAAAAAAAAGCACCGGGAGGAGACGGGATCACGAACGAGGCGTGGGAGTACAGCGGTGGTAGTACAAGGTGGAAATTAAAGGAAATAATTAGGAAAGCGTGGGCAGGGGAAGGCTTCGCGGAGGACTGGAAGAAGGCCGTAATAAACCCCATATTCAAAAAAGGAGATGAGAACAACCCTGGCAACTACAGAGGTATAAGCCTACTATGCACTGCATATAAGATATACGTTGCAATACTAAACGAGAGGCTGAGGAAAGACATAGAGGATAAAGGAATTTTACCAGATACGCAAGCCGGTTTTAGGAGACACAGAGGAACAATAGATAATGCATACATCCTACAGCACGTGGTAGAGAGAGAACTGAAAGAGAGGAAAGGCAAGGTTTACGCCATGTTCGTGGATCTTAAAGCGGCCTTCGATACGGTAAAAAGAAGTAAGATGTGGGAAACTATGGAGAAGCGTGGAGTAAGTAAGGGGCTAATTGAAAGGGTAAAAGAGGTATATGAGGAAACGATGAACGTAATCAGAGGAATTCTGGACAGGAGAGGGGGTCAGACAAGGCTGCCCGCTAAGCCCAACCCTATTCACAATATATCTTGCAGACATGGAGGAAGAACTTAGGAAAGGACTGGTGGGAGGAATGAGAGTGGGAAAGGAAAGGTTCTGGTCACTAGCCTATGCAGACGACGTAGTGATGGTGGCAAGTAAAGAAGAAGACCTGAAGTGCATGATGAAGAGACTGGAAAGGTATTTGGATAAAAAGGAATTGACGCTAATGCGGAGAAATCGAAAATAATGATTTTTAAAAGGGGGAGAGGAAAAGGGAAAAAACTGTATGGAAATGGAAGAAGGGATCAGTGGAGGAAGTCAAGGAATTCATTTATTTAGGAATAAAGTTCGAAAGTAACGGAAAGGTAGCAGGACACGCGAGGGAATGGATAAAGAGAGCGAACGTAGTTCTATCCCAAGTATGGGGAATTGGGGAAAGAAAATTTAAGGACAACTTCAAAATGAGAATGTTCTTATTCGACAGATTAGTATTGGGGGTACTGCTATACGGGGTGGAACTATGGGGCTTCAAGGAAAGAGTGGAAGTAGAAAGAATACAGCTGAAATACTTAAAGTGGACACTAGGTTTAGACACGCGTACGCCGGGATATTTGGTTCTGGAAGAAACAAAAAGAACAAAGCTCAGAGTAGAGACAGGAATTAGGGCCTGGAAGTACACGGAAGGAGTAAGAGAAAACGAAGGGAGGAAGATAGTTAAGGAGTGTCTGAAGGAAAAGGAATCAGGTAGTGTGCAGGGCGAAAGCGGAAAAGAAAGGGAGGAATATTTAAAGAGAAACGGTTGGAGCCAAGCAGGGGTGGAAGAGATGAGAAGACAAGGGAGAGAGATAACGGAGAGGTTAAAGGATAGGGATAGCGAAGTACAATGGCAAGAGCAGCATACGAGGATAGAGCAGTCCAAATACAATGAAAGGTACAAATACATAAGAGTGGCAGAATTACCGGAATATTTAAGTAAAGAGGGTAGAGGGGACAGTCAAAAACTCATAGCACGGGCAAGATGCGGAAATACAGAAAACTGGAACAAATATTGGCTGGGGGACGAGGCAAGAGGATGCGACCTATGTGGGGACAAGTATGGAAGCTTAGAACATTTGACAAGAGAATGCAGGGTAATGGGAGAAATGATCAGAATTGAGGATGTAGTGAGTGGGAGGAAAGATAGAAATGTCGTAGAGTGGTTGGAGAAGTTGAGGAGAAAAAGAGAAAAGAGAGTATGAATAGACCAAAGAATATGCCAAACCAATGAACAAATGTTAGGGAATGGGGAAGGGTGAAGTGATTGGGTTAGCAGTAATTAGGAGACTACCAGAGTAGGTCAGTGTAGGAAGGAGGGAGACAAAGAAAAAGTGTGAGAGAAGGTATGGACGAATGTGTGCAATAAGATAGATTTGTACAGTAGGTTAATGTAAACCAAGTCACATTTCTTGGCTGTAAGGCTGAAATAAACCAAATACATACATACATACATGTACCGCCAGCTTTACAGTAGTATAAGTTAGATTTAGACCACGAGGGCAGTACACAGCCTTGTTCTTCGTGTTTGTTCTATAACACAGAAAAAAAATCGTTCATCAATTTTTAAGGAGTCTTAAACAGGGGGCTTCAATCTTCAAATATAGTTTTAGTAGATTCTTTTATGAGATCAATTTTTGAAAGTTTTTGGAGACGTTTGGATTTGCAGCATTTTTAGGAAAGAACTGGTATTCAGTTCCCTACCTACCCGCTACATCATGTCACAAAATATCTTAGAGGAAAATGAATACTGCTTTGCGAAAGTAAAGCCTCCAAGCTTTAAAATGAGTTAAGACTTATGGCTCTACAAATTGTTGTTACGTAATTATCAGATTTTCAATATAAACAATTTTTCGGGAATTGGAAATATAATTATTTAAATACGTTTTCGATCTACTATATGTTTCCTTTTCAAAGAAATTTTGTTCGAACGTGTATATTTTGTTTATGAAAATATATGTTCCTGTGAGATTTTATGGACAAAAGTTACCCACCGAAGCTTCTTTAAAATTGTAGATATATTTACAAAACTCCAGTAAAATAAATTCGAGGTGATTTGAAACTAATATCAGTCAGTGGTACAGATTTTTAATTTACAGCTTATAAATTTAAAAATTCTAGACGTTTCGAAATATTCAGAACCTCCTATTTATTCTTAAAAATCTTAATTGAAATCTAATTCTGGAAAATTTCCCACTCTAGAAAGAATGAATTGTATTTTACATTTGCAATACAATGCTGCTTGTATAGTTCTTTTGTTCTACTTTGTTCCGTTTTTTAAACTATAGATCTGTTGATTTAAATAAATTAATAATTATCTTTCCATGTAAAAGCTGTCTTTGATTTATAATTATCTTTATGTTCTCCACAAATTTCTAATATTTTCAATGACGTACTTAGTGTTGCAGGTCGTGTGTGGGAAACATTTACTGAAACTGTACCCATGTCATCATATTTAATTGCATTTGCCGTTTCCGATTTCAAACCAGTGAGGGATGTTGGCACAAAAGTAAATGTGTGGAGTAGGCCCAATATGGCATCAAGTGGTGATTACGCACAAATTGCTGCGCAGAACATGCTTGACCATTTGCACACGAAAACCGGAATCCCGTACGCATTACCAAAATTGGATTTGGTAGCAGTTCCAGACTTTTCAATGGGTGCTATGGAAAACTGGGGTCTTGCCACCTTTAGGTAAGTAATTTCATTAATACCTGTAGTTGCAGTATAGTGATACATTATTTACGAATTTTCTTATCAGTTCTATTAACGTTTCCATATATACACTCGTGTTGGTGTTTAAGTTGACGCCTATCATTTTGGTAAAAATTTGTAAAAGAATATAGTAAAAATAAGCAAAAACTATTATATTTACAAAATGATATTGTCTCCAGTCATAAAACAATATTATAGTAGAAAGTTTCATCCTATGTAGAGGTAGTAATAAAATTAACAAATATTTTTGAATTAACCTCTATTAGAAATTAAGTTGGCGTCATGTATAATAATCCAATAATCAAAATATTTAATAAGGAGTTCGTCAAAGTTAGTTGTTAGCTATCAGTTTTTAGCTTTGATAACTTCCATCAAGCAATGACGTATATTTGCTATGCATTTTTTAAATGTTTCTGGCGGAAATAAATATTATGCCTTTTTTAAAGCTGTTGTCAATTTCAATGCTGTATACCGTTAATTCTTTGGTATTTTCCAATGTGGTGGCCAAGAAAGCAGCGATATATTATTTTCTTCAATAAATTTTTTTACGAGTTTGAATTTTGTGAAGTATTGCCCTTACCTGTTTGAATTTGTAAGCTTTTCAAGTAATATAATAGAATCTTTCATTTTGAAGTTACTGATTTGAGATAATCGTTAGGACATTCTTTAAATCTTTTGATTGAAAAATCTAAGAGACTATACTGAATTGATGGATAAAAACTGCCCCTTGAATAACTCTTGATAACAAGAATACCGGAACAAACAGATTGATTTACTTCGATTCGAAACTAAACTATTTAAATGTTTATAATACCTGATCCACGTTTGACGAAATTTATCATTTTCTATCAGATAATATCAACAGTTATATCAGGAAAGTATCCATTTTAAGGGGGTGGAACGAGAGTAAACCACAATTTCGCTTGTTTAAATTTGTTTATGAACTTACGTTAGACCTTAGTACAGTAAATCTTCTATAAACGCATAAAAGCTGTAACGGTATAGGCTGTAATTTGATCTCGGCTCGGGTACATCGGTGTGAGCTACTACTAATGCGACGTGGAGAGTCGCAGTTATTACTTATTTTTTTATGAATCTTTCATCGATATATTCGTGGCATTTTTCTGATTAAAACGAGACCAAACACGACATGATTTCAAATGTGTAAATACTGTTGTAGTATTTAGTGGTTTAAATGGTTATGAACGTTTCGGGCGCAAAGAAGGACAGCGTATGGGAAAGAAAGAGACGCGGAGAGTCGCAGTCGCCTTTACACGCGCTGTCCTTCTCTACGTTCGGCTCAGCCTTTGAAGCTCGAAAAATAGCTACCCGTAACGGATAAACGCATAGCTATCCCCCCGAGGTTTATGCGTTTATAGAGGATTTACTGTATAACGTTTCGACTGCTCACTTTCGAAACGATCGATCACACGATGATCACTGTTCTATTTTAATCGTAGGTAATCATTAGACTGCGGATCATTATGCAAAATAGAAAATGTTTGCATTGATTGCGAGACACAGGAGAAAAATAAAAAACGTTTTCTTGTTTGAATTGTCTTATTAAGCTGTAACTAATACACTTTAAACATGTTTAAACATTCATACTATATTAATATTGGATATCACTGTATTCGGGAAAGTCTACAGAATCTTTTGCTACAAAGAACAATTCAATATCTTCTATAATAACATCACAATATTTGTTTAAAGTTGAAAAACAGGCTTTTTTCGAAGTCACGTTTCTCAAAAACTATGCGTGTAGGAGAAAAAGTAAGAACAGATTCGGAATCAGCGCAAAAAACTCTACAAGAACCACCCAACAGTAATTGCGAAACAAATTTGGTTTTGGACAGTGTAATTAATATGATCAAAGCTAGTCGACCATCATATAAATGCAAGATATTTCTATTATATTTCTTTTTGTTCAAAGCAGGGTACTCAATGGTATTGATAAAATTGTTCCGCAGAAAATAATAAAGAATTCATCAGTTTATTACGCATTATTAGAATTATTAAAATTATTATGGTTCCTTTCAAACTTTTTCTCTCCTCGATGAGTAGAAGGCGTTGATGTAAAAAAAACTTTAACAATTTTCTTTCTTATAAACAATTTTGCGTCAAGTTTCTTTCACAATTGTCCACCTATTCAGAGGTGTAGATTCACTCTTAGGACAGGTGACCATTACGTTTTATACACCCTGTATATATTCAAAACAAATTATCAATGATGTATCTACATTTTCTACGATTTTTTGGGGTAGAAACTATTATTCGATTACGTTCGATTTTTAGTCGTTTGTTATCGACGTGAATTCGCAATTTTCACTAGTCTGAAGCTCCACGAACGGGTAGTTACAGAGTGGTTGTTGTGCTACTCCTAATGCGAGAAACAATTATTTTTTCAGAGAATATGGTATTCAGTATGATGATGCAGTGACGTCAGCTAAGTTTAAAGATTACGTGACGACCATAATAGCGCACGAATTAACTCATATGTGGTTCGGGAATTTGGTGACCTGTGCATGGTGGGAAAACGCCTGGCTTAACGAAGGATTCGCTGAGTATATGCAGTGGGTCATTTCTGACATGGTGAGTGCCTATAATTGAGATGTTTAATGTAAAAATGGTGCAAGTCATAGCAGTTCATTATCAGATAATGAGGAATTCAGTACTAGTTCTGTGAAATAAAATAATATTAAAGGATGTCACGTTCATCTTATGCAAGCTGCGCTAAAATTCTATTGTATTTATTTTATTTAATAACGAACGGTTAAATTATTTTCTATTTCATTACAGTTTCTCCCTGACCATAAGTTCCTAGATCTCTTCGTTGTTGACGAATTGCAAAAGGCAATGCAGGAAGATGATTACGCGTTTTCACATCCAATGAACAAACCTGTCAACTCACCCTCTGAAATAATGGGCAATTTCGACAGTATTACGTACGGAAAAGGTAAGTGAAGGAAACATGAATAAAGGACTGTCTCAATATACAGGATGTACCGAAAATCGTGGTACAAACGGACAAGTAATAATTTCACATGTAAAAACAAATAAAAAATAAAAGAATATCATTTTTTTATTTAAGGGTTCGTTTTCAAATAAAATTCTGTCTCAAGGGAAAGTCTGTTCTTCCTGTTGACTTATTTCTGCGGTATAGATTATTGCTTTATTCTGTATTTAATTTAAATGGTTTATAGATAAATAAACATGAGATTAGTACTTTTTAAGAATCAGTTTCATAACGTAACAAGTGTTCATAATGTTGGCCGTGCTGCTGCACACACAGCTCTGCTCCTTTAAGTAAATTATTATGCACTTTTTGTAGTGCAGAATAATTACAATACACATACGTGCATAATAACTACGTATTTTGTAGTGCATAACAACTGTCTGCATGTACATTTTTTATCATATGTTGTAACTAACATAATTTCTATAAATTCTGTATACAGGGTGTCCCAAAAATGTCGTTCTTCATTGAAAGGGGCGGTTCTTGAGACTATTTGAAGCGACATTCTCCTTTGCAAAAATCCCCGTTTCGGCTTTCTTAAGGAGTTATTAACGAAAAACACGGAGCGACGGTGATACACCGCGGACGAAGTAACGAACAAGAGAAGAAAATTTTTTCAAGTACTATTTCGGATAGTTCAAATTTGAATATGTTATAGTCTTTAGTAACCTATGAACGAATCTTGAAGAACATTTCGAAATCTTAAAAATAGTTGACACTTTTTTTCTTTCACACTAGAATTAACATACCGAGGAAAATGAGTTTTTAGGAGCTTATAGCGAACACATAAGAGTATCTATTGAAAATATTTAGATTTCGAAAAAATAGTTTTTTCACCATTTATTTTGCAAGTGTTTTAAACAAATGCAATTTTCTTATAGACGGGACTTTTTTAAAAATTCGAAAAAATTAGGTGATAGCTGCAAGTCCCCCTTTACGGACCTATTTTTTAAAAGGCAGACACTTTAAAAGTGACGGAAATAAGATTATTTAAAGCGAACGCTGCACCGCGCTGTTACAGTCGCGAACGGCCCGGACGGCACGAACAGCTGTTAGATAATGAAAATGAAAATGCTTCCCGTATTCACAAACTATCCGTTGTACAACATTGAACCTACCCACTCGTTAAATTCACAAGAGCATTTCTAATATTCGCTCTATGAAATTATTGAGCAGAAGGGGTCAATGTCCATTCACTGCGCAATCCGGGGCACATTATTAATTTATTCACGATCACAGTAAAATTATTCACACATATTCATTGGGTCCACAAACGTTGAATGAAATCCACACAAGCGATTCACAGGAATCCACATATCACGCACAACTAGTTCACATTTGATGCACGTAAGTCGACTGTTTCGACTGCCTGTGCACGAAAAATCGCCCCTCCATGCTCACGACCGTAGGAAGACTAGTTCAAAACAGCTGAAGAGTTTAATGACCGCACACTACCGTTGGTCGCAATCTTCAGCTGTTTTGAACTAGTCCTCCTACGGTCGCGAGCATGGACGGATAATTTTTCGTGCCTAGGCAGTCGAAACAGTCGATTTACGTGCATCAAATGTGAACTAGTTGTGCGTGATATGTGGATTTCTGTGAATCACTTGTGTGGATTTCATTCAACGTTTGTGGACCCAATGGATATGTGTGAATATTTTTACTGTTATCGTGAATAAATTAATAATGTGCGCCGGATTGTGCAATGAATGGACATTGACCCATTCTGCTCAATAATTTCATAGAGTGAATATCAGAAATGCTCTTGTGAATTTAACGAGTTGGTAGGTTCAATGTTGTACAACGGATAGTTTGTGAATACTGGAAGCATTTTCACCTCGCTGGGGCTCTACATGAGAATCAAGGTAAGCAAGGTTTTCTCAGTTTTTAACGTTAATAATTAAAAAGTGAAGAGTGAGTTTTACCAATATGTATCCACGGTATTAGTGTGTGCGGTGGTCGCGAATCTAACAGCTGTTCGTGCCGCGTAACGTCCAGGCCGTTCGCGACTGTAATATCGCGGTGTATCGTTCGCTTTAAATAATCTTAATTCTGTCACTTTTAATCATCTCATTTTTTCGAATTTCTAAAAATGTCCCGGCTATAAGAAAATTGCATTTGTTTAAAACACTTGCAAAATAAATGGTGAAAAAACCAATTCTTCGAAATCTAAATATTTTCAATAGATACTCTCTTATGTGTTCGCTATAAGCTCTTAAAATCTCATTTTCCTCGGTATGTTAGTTCTAGTATTATAATCTAATGGAAAAAAGTTGACACTTTTCTCTGCACGTCTATAGAACGAACATTTCTTAAGATTTCGAAAAATCCTTCGAGATTCGTTCATAGGTTACGAAAGGCTACAACATATTCAAATTTGAATTACCCGAAATAGGACTCGAAAAATATTCTTCTCTTGTTTGTTCCTTGTTTTCATCCACGGTGTATCATCATCTGTTGTCGCGCGCGGCCGTCGTTGCCAATACGCGTCTAGGTCGCGCTCTGATTGGTTCGTGTTTTTCGTTAATAACTCCTTAACGAAGCTGAAACGGAGATTTTTGCAAAGGAAAATGTCGCTTCAAATGGTCTCAGGAACCGCCCCCTTCAAGGAAGAACGGCATTTTTGGGACACCATGTACAGGGTGGCCCACATAACTCTGAACAGCTCAATATCTCGAAAACTATGAAATCGATTTTAAAGTTCTTAGTCTTAAATTGCATGGAACTGAAGGGCCTTTCTGACTACATAAACGTGAAGTGGCCTCTCTTCCCCTTTAACGGGGGAGGGGAGGTACCTGTGTAATTTTAAATGGAACCCCCTATAAAATGTTACATATTTAGATTCTACAGGAAAAAACAAGTCAATTTTGTCTGAAACATTTTTTTGTCAGATACTTCCATGATGAGATATAACAGTTTGAAGTTTCGAGTTGTAGGTACTTGAAGCGCTCGGAAATAGCATTATGGAATTATACGCGCTTGAGTCCCATGCTTATTCGTGAAGAAATAAAATGTATTTTAAATTAAATGTTCAAAATGTCCACCACGGGCTTGTAAACATTTATTTACTCGAAACATCAAAGTTGTTCTAACATTGTTTAACATTTAGGGAGTCACTGAAGCGCAAGCGTCACGTATTCTTTGTTTCATATCCCCTTTTGTCGTCGGTGGTTCAAACATAACTTTGTCCTTTACATATCCCCATAAGAAAAAATCTAATGGTGTTAGATCGGGGGATCGAGGAGGCCATTGACGAGGTCCCCCACGACCTATCCATTTGTTCCCAAATTTTTCATTAAAAAATTGCCTGGTGATGATTGCAAAATGTGGAGGAGCTCCGTCTTGTTGGAACCACATTTCTCTTCTAACGTGCAGTGGCACATCTTCCAAAAGCGCAGGCAAATGATTTTTTAATAAATCACAATAACTTGCAGATGTTACAGTTTCTTGAAAAAAATAAGGTCCAATCACAAAATCTCCTATTAGGCCACACCAAACATTTAAAGACCATCGATGTTGAAAGGGAACACATCGCATCCAATTTGGGTTTTCTACGGCCCAATAATGCAGATTATGTCTATTTACATGCCCTGAATTCATAAAAGTAGCCTCATCGGAAAAAAGTATTTTGCACAAAAAGTCACTTTCCACAACACCCTGCAGCCACTCACAAAATCTTACGCGGTGATCGTAATCTACTATCGAAATCTCTTGTGAAAAAACCATGTGATATGGATGATACTTTTGCCGTTTCAAAATTCGTTGAATCGATGAACGACTAATATGTGATGTTTGTGCAAGTGTACGTTGACTAATATGAGGATTTAATGTAATTGCAGTAAGAATACTGGCACTATTATTTTCATTAGTGACAGCTTTAGGTTTATTGCGAGTTTTTTTTACACAATTCACCGTGCTCGCGAAGCCGCTTTTCTAAATTATGAAATGTTGCATGACATTTTTTGATCCCATAACGTGCAAAAAACATCACTGCTGCACGCCGATAATTTTTTTGGCATTCACCTAACGTTAATAACATATTCACTTCTGTGTCAAAAGTAGCCATAATCACAATGTTACTGCTTGAATAACAGCTCTAAACTGAAAATGTTTTCATAGATAAGTGAGTCAAACTCAAGAATTGTAAATATTATTGTTTGTGTTTATTCATGAATAAGCAATGGACTCAAGCGCGTATAATTCCATAACGCTATTTCCGAGCGCTTCAAGTACCTACAACTCGAAACTTCAAACTGTTATATCTCATCATGGAAGTATCTGACAAAAAAATGTTTTAGACAAAATTGACTTGTTTTTTCCGGTAGAATGTAAATATGTAACATTTTATAGGGGGTTCCATTTAAAATTACAAAGGTACCTCCCCTCCCCCGTTAAAGGGGAAGGGAGGCCACTTCACGTTTATGTAGTCAGAAAGGCCCTTCAGTTCCATGCAATTTAAGACTAAGAACTTTAAAATCGATGGCATAGTTTTCGAGATACTGAGCTGTTCAGAATTATGTGGGCCACCCTGTATATACATACATATGTATATGGTCTTACTCAGTTGCATTAGTGGCATTCATGCCAGCATTCAAATATTTACAAATTCTACGATTGCGGTTCCTTCTTTCCAACACTGTATTCCATTAAATATTACCCAAACATATTGCGATACAACGAAAGATGCGATAAATTTTTATATTCCAATCTTGAAATTTGTAGGTACATTTTCTAACACGTCCTTATACATTTTAACAACATTTTATTATTGTTTATGACATGTACAATATTAGTACATATAGTTTGGATAATACATGACTTCTATATTCAGTTTGCTGTTCGCTTTGAAATTTAGCTTCAGATTTCTGTTATCAATAGTCTAAGAACGTACAAAATCGTGTAGAAATTATAATTAATTATACTTAAGCCTGTTGTACTTTTTGGATGACCCATATATTTAAAGCACGTTGAATGAAGAAGAATGCACGTATTAATAACAATACGTGACATAATTTTGAAAAATGTAAAACTATTTCTTAAGAAATGAGATTGAAAGTAATTAATTAATAAATAAAGTAAAAAGCACTATGGAGTTATAATTAATACACGCAATCACTTTACAGGATCCAGCGTGTTGCGAATGGTGGAACGTTCACTGGATCCAAAAGTTTTTCCAATGGCAATCAATCTATATTTATCTCGGCACCGGTACGGTACTACCTCACCAAAAGATCTCTGGAAAGCTTTCGACGAAGCAATTAATGCAACTAAAGCATTAGGAGACTTAGAAATATCTATGGAAGAAATTATGGACAGCTGGACCAACGAAGCAGGATATCCTCTTGTACATGCAACACGTATCAACGAAACAGTATTGTTAACACAGGTACTCTGTTGAAAATAATTCGTTCCTAAATGACTAAAAAAATTAAAATTCATTCCTTTGTACGGACTGGGTGGTGCATTTAAATTTTCCAATTCGAATGCCTACCAATCTGTTGAAGATACTAAAAAATATTTCACACAAAAATGTTTCGAATAATAATGATCGATATATATATATATATATATATATATATATATATATATATATATGTAGGATCTTAGGAAAAATGAGGAATTCCGCGCCGGGGATCGAACCCGGGACCCTCGCGGTTGTAGCTGATCAACTCTTACACATACCCACGGAACCCTCCTACTTTTCCTAATCTCCATACAGTATTTGGTCTGGGAGGTCCTGATCCCACACTCGGCCATCCTGCTCCGGCATTCGCCCTCGAATGTCCGTCGCAGCGCCATCGTCTTTTTGGCCTCAGCGCCATCAACAGAACTCGTCATCAACTTCGTCACTTTTCGGGAACACCATACCTATTGCCCTCTCTAGCAGTTTTCCCTGGATGTGTCCCTTACTTCACTTCGTCGTCCTTTCGCTCGCGTGCGACCGTCTTCGCAACGCTTGCTTACTCGTTCGTCGTCTGTCACCATGCGGGAATCGGTGTTCCCCCCATCCCGGCTGAGCCCCCAAATGTAGGATCTTAGGAAAAATGAGGAATTCCGATCCGGGGATCGAACCCGGGACCCTCGCGGTTGTAGCTGATCAACTCTTACACATACCCACGGAACCCTCCTACTTTTCCTAATCTCCATACAGTATTTGGTCTGGGAGGTCCTGATCCCACATATATATATATATTTTGTTCGGGAACCCGGGACGAGAATTTTGGGGAGTGGACTGTATGGGAAATCGGATCGGGTCGGAACACAGGAGGGAGTCCAGAATTTCAAATGGGCGGAAAACGTGAGGGAAGGAACGTTAGATAACGGCCGAGAGAACGAAGGAAAAGAAGAAAGACTCACATCGCACGTGTGTAACGAAATATATGTAGACTTTATTTAACGCACTCGCGGTAACGACAATAGCTTGGACAATCCGGATGACTTGACGCGATCGAGACGAGCGTTAAGTCGGGTGCCGAAAAAGCAGAAGCGAAGCGATTGTATCCAAAGATGGGCGCGAGTGTGTTTGTCAACGAGTATCGAGCACGAGACAGAGCTAGACAATGACGGCTATGGTAATAACGCGATCACCGGTGATTCCCATCGATCACGTGATCGCATATCGGCTGCGCGCGATTCCGAGAAACGCCGAAAACAGAAGGCGTCGCGCACAGGTGATTCGCAGGATCGGGAAGACATGGTATACGGGGCACGGGGCGCTCCTCAGGGCCGTAGCGCGTGATCTCGAACAGACTTAAGATTACCTTATACCTACGCTTAATCCTAAACATACCGCCCGCCTTGGATTTCTTGAGAAATCCGAAATCCATTGCCCGAGAGGTACAACCAAAAGAAACGGAGAAAAAAAAACGATTCAACGAATTTAAAGAGTCAGTGCCGCCCGCCGTGGACTCTCTGCGAGACACAATAAGATAGATATAGATATACAAAGGAAGGCGAAACACATGATTCTCGCGAGCCGCAGGCTAAACAGATGCGTCATTGCTTATATCTATTTATCTACACTATATACATATATGTATCTGTTTACCGTTGAACCTCGATATGGCTCACCAGACGGTGTCGCTGGCTCTCGCGATACCGCGCGACGGACAAGGTTGCTCGGACGGTATATCAATCGGCAATATACACAGTTTGACTATGGGCCGCTTATATTCGGATTGCGCGGTTTTCACCGTCACAACACGAACGATACCGTCATCGCCGGGATGACACGCGATGACGCGGCCAAGTTCTCATTTACAAGGTGGGAGATTAGGCTGTCGTAATAAAACTAATTGCCCGACGACTATATTGGGCTTTTGGGTTTTCCACTTAACGCGTTGTTGGAGCCCTTGCATATAATCTTGCGACCATCGTCGCCAAAATCCCTCCATCGTTTGCTGCAACAATTGCCACCGCGACAGGCGTGATTCTTTCAAATCGAGCAAAGATGGAGCGGGGACCGCGGTAAGAGCTGAGCCGATAAGAAAGTGTCCAGGCGTCAGGGCGCAATAATCGTCGAAATTGTCGGATACCGCCGCAAGTGGACGCGAATTAAGACAAGCTTCGACCTGGCACAATAACGTCGCGAATTCTTCAAAGGTTAATGTGTGTGCTCCAACAACTCGCTTAAGGTGGTACTTCACGCTACGCACGCCGGCTTCCCACAGTCCTCCGAAATGAGGGGCGGAGGGAGGTGTGAAGTGCCACATGACACGATCGGTCGCTAGTCGATTAAGCGTCGTGGGATCGCGGGTGGCTGCGCGAAATGCACTTGCAAGCTCGCGATCCGCGCCCTGGAAAGTCGTGCCGTTATCGGAATAAAGTGCATTAGGAATGCCGCGTCTCGCGCAAAACCGATTATAAGCGGCAATGAACGCAGGAGTCGAATAATCACTGACGAGTTCCAAGTGGATGGCCTTTACGACCATGCAAATAAACAGGGCGATGTAAGATTTTCGAGGACGATGCCCGCGACCTGGTGACGTACGGGTTTGAATCGGACCGGCATAATCGAGACCACAATGTAAGAACGCCCGAGCCGAACGCGCAACCCGAAACTCAGGTAGTTCTCCCATTAGTGCGCTTGGCGGTGCGGCTTTTTCGCGTGCACATTTAATGCACTTGTGTAGAATGTTTCTAACTGTGGGACGCGCTCGGAGAATCCAATATTCGTGGCGGAGGATGCTTATCGTCAGCTGAGATCCCGCGTGAAGGGCTCGCAGATGAGCATGCATAATTATGTGCGTCAATAGTGGATGCGATTTCAATATAATCGGATGCTTTTCCGATTCGGATAATTTGGCGTTTTTCAGGCGCCCGCCAACTCGAAGCAAATTGTCCTCGTCTAGATACGGATTCAGGGAGAGGAGAGGACTGCTTTTGTTGATCGGACGTTGGTGACGAAGAGCGTGAAGCCAGAAGGTTTTTGCTGACTGGACTTCGGATGCATCGAGGGCTTGGTTCACGAAATGTGAATTGGACCCAGGTCGTTTTCGAATGCGTGCAACGAATCGAAAAATATATGCGCTGACCTTTAGTAATTTCGGCCACGACGAGAAACGGTCCCGAAGTTCCCATGGCGTACGAGGCTGACACAGATTGACCAGAATGTTCGGACGTTCCTCGGTGAGCGCATCAGACGGAGCAACAGGAAAATTAGGGGGCCACTGGTCGATCGAGTGATGCAGCCACGAGGGGCCATTCCACCAAAGGGCGTGAGACAGTAATTGAGAGGGAAGTATGCCGCGAGGTGCGCAGTCTGCGGGATTTTCCTCAGACGGTACGTGGCGCCACACGGCATCGGGCAAAGTTGACTCGATTTGAGCCACCCGATTCGCGACGAACGTTTTCCATTTGGAAGCGGGTTGTCGCAGCCAACACAGGGCAATGGTCGAGTCCGTCCAGCAATAGCAAGGGATGTTTTCCGGCAGGTCGTGCAATGATTGTCGCACAAAGACGACGAAACGACTAAGGAGGAGAGCGGCCGAAAGTTCGAGTCGTGGCACAGTCAACGGTTTCACCGGTGTCACTTTCGATTTGGCGGTGAGCAGTGATACTATGATTTGACCGGAGTGAGTCATGATGCGCAGATACACTGCTGCGGCATACGCCACCGTGGATGCATCGGAGAAGCCATGCAATTCACAGGAAGCGATGTTTGGACTTTATTTTGTCCATCGAGGGATTGAGAGAGAATTGAGCATCGGCAATTCTGAATTGTATTTCTCCCAGCGGTCGAGAAGAACCGCGGAAAGGGGGGAGTCCCAACTGCATTTCTGCAACCACAGCTGTTGCAATAAGATTTTTGCGTAGACTGTGGTAGGGGTGACCCATCCTAATGGGTCGAAAAGGCGAGCAATGGTCGATAGTATTGCTCGCTTGGTACACGCGGCATCAGAAGGAAGCGTGACTCGGAAGCGGGACTCGGAAGCGGAACGCGTCGACTTCGGGATTCCACGCGACACCGAGGACCTTTACAGTTTCATCGGACTGCAGAACTTTATCCTGGACGACTCCCCGTTCGTGAGGACTAATATCGGCCAGCAAGTGTGAAGCATTACTCGTCCACTTATGTAGACGAAAATGGGCCTTGCTGAGCAATGCAATCAATTGATTACGAGTCTCGATTAAGGTCGACTCGTCGGACGCACCGAAGACACAATCGTCAACGTAAAGGTGGTGTTGGAGAACGCGTGTCGCCAACGGAAATTGGGACCCTTCGTCTTCTACAAGTTGCTGCAGGACCCGAAGAGCGAGAAACGGGGCCGGGGCAGTGCCATAGGTCACGGTCAGTAGCTGGTAGCGATCGACAGACTCCGACGGGGAAGAACGCCATAAGATCCGTTGATAGTCAACATCGAGCGGATCCACCAATATTTGGCGGTACATTTTTGTAATATCGGACGTTAATAAATACCGATATTGTCGGCACCGGAGTATTATGGCTGGAAGATCTGTTTGAAGTTTCGGACCGATCAACAAATGGTCGTTCAGCGACGTTCCGTTGCTAGTGCGGCTGGACGCATTAAATACAACACGAAGGTGTGTTGTGCTGTTATCGCGGATCACTGCGTGATGCGGAATATAAACGGTGTGAGGATGGTCCACACTAGACGGAGAGACTTTACGCATATGCCCAAGCTGCAAGTACTCGCGTAAGAAATCATCGTACTCGGCATAGAGTGTCGGATTCGGTTGTAAACGAATTTCAAGTTTGGAGAGCATTCGTTCAGCGATTCGATAGGAATATCCGAGGTCGATTGGAGGGTGCCGTTTGAACGGCAAACGAACAACATAACGACCGGACGAGTCACGCTTATGCGTATTGCGAAAATGATCTTCGCATTGCTGTTCCACGCCCGTGAAAGGGGAGGTCCTCGGGATCTCCTCAATCTCCCAAAAACGACGGAGGTCGTGATCAAGCGGGTCGGAAGGGGAGCAGTGGTAGGTCGGTACGACTGAACGAGAAGTAGGCGCGGTCGAGCCAGCGGGTCCAGACAAAAACCATCCGAAAATCGAGTTTTGCGCGATCGGCTCGTATATCGATCCAGTGCGGAGTCCATCGACCAGTATAAACCCGTATAGGTCCGCTCCGATAATAACTTCAATAGGATCGGAACTCGTCGGATTTTCGTCCTCTAGATCGAGATCGCGGGTATGATGCCACGAGATAGCCTGGTCAGTTCGCTCAGGGATGTATCGCGTTAGGGATTTCAAAATCAACGCTGTGGTTGAGAGGGTCGGACCATTTCCGCGTTTCGACTTTATGTCGATGGTCGCCGCGTGTCGCGCATTTATCTCGCGGTTTCCGATTCCTGTAATTGCGACAGAGACGCGGCGGCGGGGTACGCGTAATCTATGCGCAAGCGATTCCGTCATTAATGTTGTGGCGGAACCTTGGTCGAGTAACGCTCGCACACATTCACCTCGACCGGCGACGGAGGTCACGATGACCCATGCTGTCGCGAGTAAAATTCGTGGAGTCGCTAACGTTGGATGCGACGAGATATGGGACGCGACCTGGGTGCTCGTGGAAGGGAGAGAATCGGACGTCGATATTGGAGCGTTCGCATCTGAACCGGAGGGCGTTGAGTCGAAGTGCAAGAGCGTGTGATGTCGGCGTCCGCACTTTTGACACTAATATTTGCTTGAGCAGGTGTTTACGCTATGTTTTTGGCTCAAACAGTTTAAACAGCGACGTTCACCTTTAACGAACTCAAACCGTTGCGAGGCTGTTTTTGATTTGAATTGCGGGCACGTGTTTAGTAAATGCTCGGTCTTGCACAGCGAACACAACAGGGGCGCGGTTCGAGGACGCGACGAACGGTTGGAGGTCGCGGCGTGCGTTTGAACGGAGCGCTTCGACGGTTTTGGAATGACTTGAAGGGCGCCGAGAGCGTGAATTCGCGTTTCGAAGAATTTCTCGAGCTCGGCATATGTCGGATAGTCGGTCGACTCGCCTAATTGTAATTCCCATGCCTTTCTCGAAGAACGATCTAAGCGCGATACTACCAAAAAGACGAGCATGTCGTCCCACGTATCTACCGGGCGGTTCAAATTTCGCAATGACTGAATCGCCTTGCTGGCTTTATCTCGAAGAGAGGCCAGCTCACTTGCGTCCGTTACATGCGGGAGGGAATGAAACGCTTTCAGATGCGTTTGAATCAAATCGCGCTTATTGTCGAACCGCTTAACCAATAAATCCCACGCGATTTTAAAATTAGATTCGGTTATCGGAAGGTTACAAATTAGGTTCTCCGCGTCGCCTTTTACGCACGAATTAAGGTGATGAAGTCGTTTAACGTCGGACAACGATTCATCATGGATAATAAGTGACGTGAACTTATCTTTAAAACTTTCCCACTTGGTGGGTTCGCCGGAGAACGTTGGTAGGCCGATTCGTGGGAGATTGCTTCGTGACAGGGATGCGGTCGGCATGGTCGCTGGAACGGACGGGGTCAGCTTCTGGATCCAGTCCACTATGAAGTCCGATGCCTGGTGGTACTCGTTCTCACAAAGTATGAAGTGCTCCTCCTTGAAGTAGTCAAGTTTTTGGACTCCTTCCATTTTTCGGAAGCTTTGGAGGCGCCGATCAAGGTTCCGACATTGAGAGAAGGCTTCCTTCAGGAACTCCAGACGTTGTTGAAGCTTGGCCACGGTGAAATTGTTCTGCCCCAGCTTCTTCACATTTGGAAGGACACGGCAGAGTGATTTCATGGCGGCTTCCTGCTCCAACAGCAAATCTTCGAATTTGGCGGCCATCTTCTTTCTTCAAAAACGTGCTCACGTTTCTTCACCACGATGCAACGAGAAGGAAAATCCGGCTCGAAGGACCAGTATGTTCGGGAACCCGGGACGAGAATTTTGGGGAGTGGACTGTATGGGAAATCGGATCGGGTCGGAACACAGGAGGGAGTCCAGAATTTCAAATGGGCAGAAAACGTGAGGAAAGGAACGTTAGATAACGGCCGGGAGAACGAAGGAAAAGAAGAAAGACTCACTTCGCACGTGTGTAACGAAATATATGTAGACTTTATTTAACGCACTCGCGGTAACGACAATAGCTTGGACAATCCGGATGACTTGACGCGATCGAGACGAGCGTTAAGTCGGGTGCCGAAAAAGCAGAAGCGAAGCGATTGTATCCAAAGATGGGCGCGAGTGTGTTTGTCAACGAGTATCGAGCACGAGACAGAGCTAGACAATGACGGCTATGGTAATAACGCGATCACCGGTGATTCCCATCGATCACGTGATCGCATATCGGCTGCGCGCGATTCCGAGAAACGCCGAAAACAGAAGGCGTCGCGCACAGGTGATTCGCAGGATCGGGAAGACATGGTATACGGGGCACGGGGCGCTCCCCAGGGCCGTAGCGCGTGATCTCGAACAGACTTAAGATTACCTTATACCTACGCTTAATCCTAAACATATATATATATATATATATATATATATATATATATATATATATATATATATATACAGGGTGGCCCACATAACTCTGAACAGCTCAATATCTCGAAAACTATGAAATCGATTTTAAACATTTATTTATATTGATATTTTTTCATATATACAGTTTTCAATGTCGCACGCGATTTCGAAGATATTTGAGTGACTAGATTTATTATCGATTTTTCTTACTCACTTTGTTACGAGCCAGGGCGCGAGTAGGGCGAGTGGCCGGCGAAGGGTTATTTCTTCAGGTATATAGATGGTTTTGGTTTGTTAGTAGATATGCGTAACCGCATGGAATATGGTCTCAGTGTGTTATATTGGGGTGCGCGGACGAACCCAATGCGAGATTGGGGAGTCGCTGGGATTATAGACGTCGAGGACGAACCTGATGCTCAATCAGGGAGCCTCTAGGATAGGAATCAAGCGCAGACGAACCTGGTGCGTTAATCAGGGAGCTGCTAGGATTGTAGATGTCGAGGACGAACCCAATGCGTAATCGGAGAGCCTCTAGGAAGTTGGTTATGCGCAGACGAACCCGATGCGTAATCGGGGAGCTGCTGGGAGGTTGGATGAAAACACAGACGAACCCGATGCGTAATCGGGGAGCTGTTAGGAAACAGACGAACCCAATGCGTAATCGGGGAGCTGCAAGGATGCGGACGAACCTGATGCGAAATCAGGGAGCCGCTAGGGTGGTGTCGTGAGCCTCGTAACTAGTATAATTTAATTGATACAATCCGAGAGGTTAGATTGTATCGTGTGGGGACGTTCAATTATTTGGTTAAGGATTTTAGGATAATTATGGGTTTAGTGATTTGCACGAATTTACCAATTAACACAAATATATTCTAATATTTAGAGTGTGTAATACAATTGGAATTGTCGCGAATAAATATTGGAATTGAAAGAAGATTATGTTACCTATGGATGCACAATGTTGACGCACAGGCAGTGCGGGGTCTCGGAGTAACTTTTGAGTATGCCAGATAGATAGATACCGAACAACGCGGAATTCTATGAGGTTTTTACTCTTTGATCCGAAGGGGAACTTTAGCCCGATCTCACTAAGAAAGTCGACTCTACGAGATGCAGCACGACGTTATACGATTCGTAACTACGTTAGTACTAGCCCGCGAGAGTAAAAATGTAAGAGTTTATATACCCCAAAAATGAGTGGGGGTGGCCTGTTTATTACGTGGAAATGCGTTAGCCAGAATCTTATTTTTGGTCACTTTCTTAGTAAAGTCGGGTCAGAGTTCATTCATCGCTAAAAGGGTCAATTATGATATGAAAGGTTATCTAGGACGCTTCCTGCCAGAGACGATATTGAAGGGATTCTTGTGAGAAAGTTGAACGGAATTCGTTCTCTAACCGCAACAACTTTAATATCTTCAGTACTGAATTCGAATATCATGGACAGGGAATTCAGATATCATCTATATATAGAGACACAGATACTATATTGTAAATTAATCAAGCACATACAGTGAATCCGTAAAGTGTTTGAACTAAATTTTAAATACTGGAAAAATTGTCGATATATAACCTGTGATCATTTCGTAAAAAACAAGAATACAGAAACAATGGAGTCATAATAAAGTTTGAAGCTGACTCTTTCAATGAACATTGGTCACTTTCTTCTACGATATTTTCGTATGATGCAGCGGGTGGGAAACCGACTATCCATTTTTTTTAAATGCTATGTATTGAAATCTCTGTAAAAATATTGGAAAACATTTTGTGGACTAATCCACTAAATTGTTGTACGATTTTGTTTCACTGTTTTATAGAACAAACCTGAGGAACAAGTTCGGTTGTTGTAAACCCCTCACAGTGTACTTTATGCTACTGTAGATACACCTTTCATCCAAAGCTCAACAGAACGGCCCGAAAAATCGTACATGAGATTTCTCTAAGTCGTTACAAAGGGAAGGCTTCATTCACGAAACAAATCTTTTAATGGTTTTAACACGTTCCGTACCGAACCGTTTTTGTTCGACTTTTCATTCGGACTATTTGATGTTTTGATTATAGACCGATATATTATCATAAATTATTTCATTGTATTATCGATCGATAAGGAATTAACCTCTACATACTAGTTTCGACATAACAAACCTAAGCCAGACCTAACCAATATTCGTTTATAATGGCGGAGTTCGCTGTAGTGTACCTAACAGTTTTTTTTACAAATATCTCGGAAACTAAGGTCGAGCTGCGGTAACACGTATAGGGAAATGTTGTTCGGGATGGTGACCTTGAACTTATTTCAAGGTCATCAAAATCATCATAAAAATGAGTTCGATCCCTCGTCAATAGACTTTTTTCGTCAATACACTTCGATTCGTTTGTTATAGGAGCGATTCAGCAACAAAGAGCTCAGCGACCCAAGATTTGTTTCTTATTGGATACCTATAACCATAACAACTTCCTCTGACCCCAACTTCTCAAGGACATCGACGAGTACTTGGATGGATATGGCTCCAATGAGAATGGCTGTGAAGAATTCGGACTGGTTCGTTGTAAACGTTCAACAGACCGGTTTCTATCGCGTGAAATATGACAGAGGTTCGTGGAGGAGTCTGATCAACGCGTTGAACCAGAAAGATCACAGCAATATCCATGTAACGAACCGTGCTCAATTAGTCGATGATGCTTTGAATTTGGCACGCGCACAAAAAATGTTTTACAATGAGGCGTTTAATTGTACCCACTATTTACGAAATGAAACGGAATATCTACCATGGAAAGCGTTCTTCAGTGGCATAAGTTTCCTGCTTCAACGAGCTGAGGGTCAAACGGACGGCGTGTATTCCTTAATCCAATCGTACATTTTGCATTTGACGTCGGAAATGTATAAATCACTTGGTTTCAAAGATGCGAATTCCGACGATCATTTAAGACAATTGAGCAGAGAACTGATTTTGACTTGGACATGCAAAATGGGGGGTGAAAAATGCATAGTTGAAGCGAGGAAATTGTACCTTGACCTTCAAACACACACCATTGCAGGGTAAGATTTCTTGCATTGCAAAACTGATATACATAATTTATGGCTCCAGTCGTAAGGTATATAAACCTTTCAATGTGTTTGTAGAATATACTAACTCTCATGAAAATGTGGCAACTTCTTAGTTCAGGGGGTCTTCCAGTCTACAGCATCATTTTTTACCCGTTGTTTGGAAATTTTTATATCGATATCAGATGACTGTATTTTAATGGGGCTTCTGCGTACATATTTTCTATTATTTCGAGTATACAATATAATTTTTTGAAGGGGAAATACCTAAAATTATAGGAGTTACAGTTTCTTGAAGGGGTGCATATAAAAACAAAATGTCTTATTGGCTGACACTATGTATGCAGTTGTGGCACGAACCAAAGGAAATCAAGTATGTCATTTTTGAACAAAATGGCGGCATTTTGATTTTCGAATTTGGATTCTTTACGGTTTTTCTTCATATTTGGTATCATAAAAAATAAAAATATATCAATATTTGTTGATGTTTTTAGTGCATGCGATAGCAGTATATTTTCTGAAGATTCTTTCCAAATTTGAAGTTGAACGCACTATTGGATGTTGAGATATCCTGTCAGCTATGTCTGAAAATGTTTTGATTTAATTGTAACCTAAACAGAAAACGATAACAAAAACTATATTATATATTTTTCGAGAGAAATTAAAAATTAGATGTTCATTGGATAAACAAAAACATAACCGCATCAGAAATCCTTTTTATTCTGTTTTTTAGACGCCCCATTAATATTTCGCCAAACGCGAGGGCGGCAGTTTACTGTACAGCAATGAGACGAGCAGATATATATGATTGGCTCTTCATGTGGGAATATTATTTGAAAGCAGAGTTTGCTTCGGAAAAGAAAACTGTCTTGGAAGCTCTTGGGTGTACGACAAATAAAGAAATTCTAGAAATGTAAGTAATAATCTTTCTTTTTTATAAGGGGCTATTTTGGTTATTGAGGCCGTGTTTTCGCCAATTTTTCGGATTTCTTTCAGAAGAGATGTTGAACTTTTTGTATCTAGTTTTTGCACATATATTTATGGGTATTTAATACACTCACATTACTTTTTTAAAGTCAAACCAATTTTATACAGTATATTTTGAAAATCATGTGTTGATTGTTGCCATAATTCCGGTGCTTCTGCTGACCGGAAAGAAAAAATGCGGAAGCATGCTAATCTATATGAATATGGCTGTGGTCTGAACCAAAATAAGCTAAAAATCTTGATAATTTACAAAATGGCGGTTTTTTAAACTCAAATTACTAATTTTTGAATATTTTTCCGCCTTCAGCATGTTTAAAAAGTAAGAAAGAAAACGACGGAATTTTAAAATGTTAGTCGATACGATAAGAGGGTGTGTTGAAAATCCTCTCGAAATTTCAAGTTAATTGGTCAAGTAGAACTTGAAAAATCGTGGCAAATGTTTAGAAAACGAAATTTCGAGGAAGACGCGGTTAGAAATGAACCTATGTATTATATGAAATGCGACTTGCATTCTTCAAACGCCAATACCTTTGTTAATTTTACGAGTTCAAACAGATCCCCTTGCACGCATATTCTTCAACATTGAAGACAATGCAAAAAATCGATATTTTAGAAATGAAAAATAAGTCTATCCCCAAATAAATAGTGTGTCGACCAACTTGTGAACAACTTGGAATCCAACATTTCGTATTACAGAACCTAATAGTGTCATGAACTTTTTACATGATAGGTATATTAACCGGGCGATCAGTCATTCCTTCACTTCCGAAATTCGAAAGCAAGATGTCAGTGCGGTCTTGACATCTGTCTACAATGCTGGAAAAGTTGGAGTGGACGTGATGCTAGACTACTTAACGAATGAATACAAACGACTCCATACATAGTGAGTATAAAAATACTTACAGTCACACTCAAAACTGTTGCAATGGATGGCATTATGATTTAAAAAGAAATGGAAATTAAATAAACACTTTTGAGAAGAACTGAACTTTACTGAAATTTAAAGTAATATTATTGAGCATTTAAAATTACAAAGAATAAAAATACAACATTGTCCTTAAAATTAAATATTGCTTTCACTTTGTGTAGCCACCGTTAGCTTTTATAACAGCTGATAAACGTTTGGGAACACTATCCACTATATTGATCAAAAAGTCCTCAGGAATATCATTCCATACACGTAGAACGCGCCCCCGAAGTTCATGAACAAAATTACACGTATTTGGATATTTAGCCACTTGCTATTTTATATGAAACCATACGTGCTCAATAATATTATTTTCAGGCGACTAGGGAGGCAAATCTACCATGTTCGATGATCCATGTCATTGTTCTTTTTGCTTTGTGCTTAGGATCGTTGTCTTGCTGGAAAACGATCTATTGAGTTGAAGCCCCAAAAATCCTTAAGCTGGGTAAAAGTAATGTTTCCAAAATGTGAATATAGTCTTCAGCCTTCATTCTTCCTTCAATTTTGAAGATCTTTCCAACAGCGTTTCCTCCGATACAATCCCAAACAATAATATTACCGCCGCCAAGCTTTACGGTTCGTAAAACATGGCTGCAGTGTTGGGATATGGAACAAGATTTCACGCGCATGCGCGGCAATTTTAGCTTCAGTAAAATAAGATTCTCGATAAAATGGGGCACCTTGAGCACCCAGCAGAATTTTAAAAAATTGTTATGATTTGATTCTGAAAAATGAACGTATAACATGTTTATATATGTATATATATATATATATATATATATATATATATATATATATATCTGTATATCTGTATATACATATGAAAACTTAAAATTAAAATTTTGAAAATGGCGAGCTTTACGCCCCTTTGTAGCTCTCCACTATTAGCTGTCATTGTATAATAAAATATTAACAATAACTTACCAAAAACTCGCAGGACACTAGTCACTCGTCCCGCCAATAATACTGGTACTTTCTCGCCAATATAACTGTCTCAAGGCTCCACTAAAGGTCGATTTATACAGCCGTGCGGGATCATGGCTGCACGGTCGGCTATATTATACATAGCCGTGCGGGGCCTAGGCCACTCGAGACGGCGGTGTCTTGAAATCGTCACGCTTGCTACCGAAACCCGAGCACTTTCCGCACCCCTCAACCCCGCATGGGATACCTAAGGTAGAACCACTGAGATATCTGACGTGGTCCCGGACAAGTTGCTCAGCGAGCAATCTCTCGCCGTGCTTTGGCCGTGATGTAGCTACACCAAGGCAGAAAAAACATTATAAATGTATGATTTAAAACGTTATTTCACCAATGTTTTTTCTATCGACGTCGAGTGTCAAGTAGTACTATTCGAAGTTCGTCATGGACGTTGCAAATTTTGGTTTTAAGACATGAAAAACACGAAAAAAATTGAAAAGATGCAGATTTCATATATAAGATAAAAGAGCATACCTACAACTTTAGTTTAGCAATAAGATACCAACATAAGTAATATGCTCATTTGTTTTCAAATTCCTGAGGCTGGTGCGTCATAGTTGAAAAAATTCAAAACCAATTTTTTCGGTGTTTTTCCCGTGAAAAACTAAGTTATACCAATCTTTTCTGAGTTTTCAGAGTATATTATGTAATATTAAACATTGAAAGGTGGGAAAAATTCGAAGCTTCGAAGCTGTAGTTAACGGATAAAAGTAATAAATTTTCATAATTTGTTTCTATATTCACTATTTAAACTATTTCAATAATTTATTGTTAAGATAATATATTTATAATTTGAATTATCCTTTCGATAGCACATTGTTAAAATAATTGTATAATAAATAAATTTTCACAATTTGTTTCTTTATTTATTATTTGAATTATTTCAATAATTTATTGTTAAAATAATATATTTATTATTTGAATTATCATTTCGATAGTTCACTGTTAAAATAATTGTTTAAATAAATAAATTTTTATAATTTGTTTCTATATGCATTATTTGAATTGTTATTTCAATTATTTATTGTTAAAATAATGGTTTAAATGAATAAATTTTCATATTTTGTTTCTATATACATTATGTGAATTATTTCAATAATTCATTGTTAAAATAATTATTTAAAGAATGTACAAGTATTTAGATAATGAATATAGAAACACATTTCTATAGATTATAAATTTGTATACTCTATAGAAACGTGTTCCTATATTAATTATGTAAATACGTGTACATTGTGTAAACAATTATTTGAACAATAAATTATTGAAATAATTCACATAATGTATATAGAAACAAATTGTAAAAATTTATTTATTTAATCAATTATTTTAATAATAAATAATTGAAATAACAATTCAAATAATGGATATAGAAACAAATTATAAAATTTATTTATTTAAACAATTATTTTAACAATGTGCTATCGAAAGGATAATTCAAATTATAAGTATATTATCTTAACAATAAATTATTGAAATAATTCAGATGGTGAATATAGAAACAAATTATGAAAATTTATTCCTTTTATCCGTTAACTGAAAACGAATGGAAGGTTCGTAGTGTCGAAGTTTCGAAGGTTTCATTTTCATCACCTTCGAAGTTTCTGAAATCGAAGCTTCGATATTCGAAGCCTAGAAATTTTTATACGGTGCGTACAGTAAAGGTTAACTAAGTTGCAAAATATTGTAGTCGACGAAATGACAATATTAGTTCTCCTAAAATTGACATGTTCTTATTTTCTTGTGTATCTGGAATCATTTTTCATAGCAGCCATATTTTTATAGTAGTTCTAAGTGCCCAATATTTGCAATTTCTGAAGCTGCGCGAATTAAAAAACGAATTTTGTCGCACTTGAACGGGCGGCAAAATTGGCAAATCAAAGATATTTCTAATATTTTTGTATTAAGAAATGACACTTGCGTATAGAACGATAAATTATTTAAGAAGAATAACAGTATTTTGTGATGATAATTAAAAAGAAGAAAATGTTTCTATTTCTAATAATAACCGTGATATAAATTATTTTCTGGAGGAGGTATGTCGTTTTCGTACAAATTGTCCAAAGTAGCAAACTTTGACGGTGTCTGTATGTAAAAATGATCCGACTTCACATGGAATGTGAATTAAATGATAAAAATAACTGAATTAAAAAAATAACTGTTATTCTTGTTTTTACAACACATATGCAATTTACGCATAATATCAGAATGTGTAAAATGCTTTTCCACCAAGGGACAGGAAAATTTCCTATTTCCACGATGTTGTAGAGGAGAGATACCGATAGTTTACATAAGGAGCTGTGAAACTCCTGAAAACATCTTTTTTTTGGGCCATGCACAGCAGGGAATTGTCAACGCGCTCCCGAAAGGCCATCTGGAAATGCTCAGACGTCGCGATAATGGCCCGGACGAGGCATTCTGAAAAATTGGTCGACGTGAAAGCGAAAACTCTGTCGGAGTTTTCTCTAGACCCAAACCTATGTAAAAAAAAACCCGCACGGCTGTATAAATCGACCTTAACTAGTCATCATGATATACTTTACTGTTTTGGCCGCGCATGCGTGTGAAATCTTGCACCATATCCCAACATGGCTGTCGGTTTGCTCAGAAGCTGGCATTTTCCATACCCACTGGCGACCATCTAATCCGAACCTGTTAATTTTACTCTCATCAGACCATACAACCCTTTTCCAGTCCAGTCTATGTACTTTTCAGCAAACTGTAATCTCAGTTTCGATGTCTTGTGGTAAGAAGTACAAGTTTACAAGTGCTAGGTAACCTTCCTATTTTGAAGCTCTACGAACAGTGAGAGCACTTATATTCACTCCAAAACTATTTGGAAGTGTTGTCTGAGCTTGTGCGGCATTATCAGTTTCTCTAGTTCTTATTAATCTAACTAAATTTCGCTGGTTGCGTTCATTTAATTGTCGAGGGCGACCACCTAATGATTTATTACAACCTAGGAAAGCTTCTTTCGGAATTTGACTTAGACTGGAGTAGTGATTTTCAATTTTTTAACTACTTGTTGCACTGGCAAGCCTTGTTTAAGAAGAAGAAGAGCGACGCTTTGAATTTCATTATTGGAAATCGGAGATCTATTACTATATACACAAAAGATTATAATTATATTAAAATAATTTGATACTAAAATAATACATAACAAACAATAAATAATAAAATAAATAGCAATCAAAGCGGTCAATGTGGCTTGCCATCACGCTTCCTGTAATTTGTATTATATCAGTCATACTTGAAAGCAAAGGAAAGCAGAAGACTTGATTTCTATATTTATTCTACGTAACATAAATTTTTTTATATTATATTACTTCCTTTGCTTTCAGGTGTGACTGATATTATAGGAAGCGAGATGGCAAGTCACACTGACCGCTTTGATTATTATTTATTTTCTTATTTATTGTTTGTTATGTATTATTTTAATATAATTATTATCTTTTGTGTATGTAGTAATAGATCTAGTGTTTCTTTTATAAAATAATAAGTAACATTTTCACTTAACGCTTTGGCGGATAAAAATATATTTAAAATATAAAAAAAAAGTATAAAAAAAAGTTACTACGAAGGGACTCGAACACGGGCCCACGGCGTAGCTGTTCAGCTCGCTGCAGCTACGCCACACCACTACTTGGTAACAGAGTGAACTACACTGATATGTTACGTCCATGAAACTTTAATTTGCAAATGTCTCGAAAATTACTGAGTAGTTGTCCCTATAATTGTCAGTGCACATTGAGGTCAGTTGGTAAAAATTGAAACCCTCCTTTTAATAAGACCCAAGTGACCAAACTATTGCAACAGTTTTGAGAGTCACTGTAGAGCTTACTGACAGTTATTGTAGAAAAATGACGTCATGTCAGTAAATAAAATTGTGTTCATGTTTCTAATTACAAAAAATTAGGTGTATACACTACACGTACTTATTTTTATTTCCTCAGTTATGGCGAATGGAATAGTGTCGGAAGTCTGTTCTCTAAATTAGCAGGTCGTCTTTCCACAATAGAACAACTCAAAAAGGTATATTTACTGTATTCATTATTTTAACCATTGTTATATAAATATTATCGTTCATTCAAAATGCTACCTTTCATAATACAAGTACCTGAGTCAGTTTGACATAAAATTGTAATTCCATAATTCCTATAAATGGAATTTAGGGAAAGAAATTATTCTTACAAAAAGATGCATACGTTTTAAATTCACCGACAGGTATTTGTCAATTTAAAACTGTTAAATGTCAATTCATTTATCGTATTAAGAAAAATGTATTAACCTTACGTCCATTCATGCAAAATTTGACATTGACCAATTTCCAGGTTATTAATTTGCAATTTAATAAAATTATTTGTTGTAAATAAATTTTGAATTTTAAATGGTTGCAAATTCTAAAAATTACATCCGTTAATAAATAAGCTATAGATTAACTTGTCTAATATGTCCGTTTAACATGCTTTAAATGAATCATGTTAAAATAAACAATTTCCATTAATTATAGTTCGAGCAATTCGTAAACTCTGACAAGAAAGACCTGCAAGAAATTTCATCGACGCTCAACAAAGCATTTGATACGGCAAAGGAAAATTTCCGATGGTACGAGAGAAATGTCTTTTTAATAAAGTATACTTTAAATGAGACAGTTACAGAATGGGATGAAAAATCAAACGCAGTTACTCTAAATATTTTTAGTGGACTATCACTGATAATATTTTCAATTGTCACATTTATGTTACATTAATAGATAGATTCGTAGAGGTGACTAATAGACTTTTAACTGTATGCCTCAATTAATAATCAAGTGTATGTATACGTATATATATTTTATTTAAATTAAATATTATATTATATAATAAATCGCAGTATTGTTGTATTGTACAGTATAATAATATATAATTTTTTAAAAATACTAGCAGAGATTTCTGTATTTGCCTCCATCACAAATCCAGAGAAGTTTTTGTTGTGTTCTGTATGTATAAAAGAATTAAAAAGCATATTTAAGTTATACGTTCTTTTTGTATGCTTTATGTTTGTGTTATGTTTTTTGTGATCATAACAAATCCAAAACGTGTGACTAACAACACATTATTAACTATAAAGATAACGTTTAATTACATTTTCTATTTTCAAAAATTAATTCACACTGTGCTCGCTTCTTATAACTCTTAATAAATTATTTGCTACATAATCTTTACATTTTCATTTCCGTGACTTTTTCAAAAATAAAATTATAAATATAGATTACAAGGAAAGAGGTTTCATCAAATGGTCGTGAATAGTGATATCACACTTCTTTTGTTAAAATTCGTGGGTATACTTTTAACATGAACATTCATAAACTTGAACAATCGAACAACTATGAATTAGATTAACTATAAATAATTTCGAGAAGATTTTTAACTTATCGTGAAAGATGTCGGAAAAATCTTAATTCTAAACCGTTAAATAATATTAGACGAAAACCGAATTCGACAGTAGAAAATTACATTAAATAAAAATTCCTTGAATCGTTTAGAGTTTTGATTATAAACATCGAATGAACTAGTAATTGTATAGCAGTCATTTAGTTCAGCCATTACAACAATTAAAGAACAAATGTTCCATGGAATGTCCAAAGATGAATGTATGATAACGCCACCTTTTTTGTAAATAAAAGTATTTAAAAGATACGAAGATTAAATTAGTTCTTATAGTACCATATTTATCAATAAATATTGATTTTCTTTGCTTCTTCAAACGATCGGTTAACACATAAATGTGTAAACAACAGAAACTTGTTCACTACGAAAATTGTTAATCAACAAACTCATAATACCCATAGTAATACATAACGAGGAATCAAAAAAATTGACGATGCCCACATCATGTAATTCAAAACTGGACACTATCGTCCCATTTTCAAATAAATTAATTAAAAATTGTAAATATGTAAAGATCAACTTCATCTTCGTATCTTTTAATATGCATAGAACATCCCTGAGTTAGGTTTAAGTTAAATTGATGATACTTCTTTGAATATTCCTAATATCATTCAAGCATGTGGATTCTCAGGAAGCTCAACAATCTTCGAACGATTTACCTTTGTTTATACTTACCATTATGCATACAGTAACCCAGTGTTTAATATGTAGTAAATAAATCGGGCTTCCCTACTTCGTACTATATTAACTATAAACACAATGCTATTAATTAACATTTCGCATTTAATTTTTCAATCATTCTATCTTCTCTTATTGTAAACTATACAAAAGTACCAACTTTGAATTACACTGCTGGAACCCAATAAGTTTACATACACCTACTTAATTTACTTAACAAACTATTTACAACTAAGTCAAATAACTAATGCAAAACTGTGGAAGGTAAATGTAACACAGAAAAAGAAGTACAACGAATTGCTTAATGTTGATTATACGGGTATGAACAGATGAGTCACTGTACTTGCAGAATTAACCGACTGTTTACAATTAATGAACCTCGCTGTATAAGTTACAATTTGCTTGTGAAATGACGTAATTTTGAGATCGATCGAGAGATTTCGATAATTACCCTCGTCTCATTCTTTCAAATTATATTGTGACCTTCCAACGTGTTGGAGATGGATCCCCATCATGCCTATCCACTATACATCTAAATATTTCATTATACGTGTGAGCTATCCCGTAATAAGTCGACTCCAATAAGTTGAAATTGTTCCGTTGAACATAATAAAATAAATTCATACTAATATACGAGGTGCGACCACGTTTGTCATATTTAATTAAACTGCGAGGACCTTAATCAGTGTCGACAGTTTATTATCGGGCTATTTTTATTCACTAGTTATAATAGTTACAAGGATTGCATTAATGGAGGCTGAACTTCGGAAATGTCCCCCACCCTTTCGGCACGAGACTTACGACATTCTCTTCGTTTTGGCATGCTGATCACGAAATGTTTTTGTCATTTTTGGCGGAAATGAGTAGTTTTCGAGATAACCGCGAAAAACTATTGCTACTACTACATTAATCGTGCGTATTTCTGCTCTTCGGCGCGGCGTCGCGGCTGGTAAGCAATCTATATAACGGGTGAACTTGTTAAAAAGTTATTTTCAATACAGTATATAGAAACATTGGGATTTTTGGGATTTTTAATATTGACGAAGGTAAGATGCTAAAACATTGTTCGCTCGAAAGAAAACTAACCCAGACTAAGTCAGGGTGCGATAACGGGGTGGCTCACGCCACTCCTTGCGCCCCCACCGTCCCATCTAACCCTGACCAACATCTGAAGTCACCTTCGACCTCTAAATTCAGAATCCTACAAGAGCACGTTTTTCACGACAAAACGTACTATAATACAATAGCTCGTAGCGGTCTAACTCTGACACTAATAAACGGACGGTCGGAATCACCACGTGTAAAACTTTCTGAAGAAATTAAACAGCGATCTATACGAGGACCTAATTAAGTCCATACAATTAGCATTCTCACTGAACTAATAGATTTTCGGTAAGTTTTTAAGCTTTACAGATATTATCCAATTTAATAGTTAGCAGATGAGAAGTAGCAATGTTTTAGCGTCTTACCATCGTAAATATTAAAAATCTCGGAAATCTCAATGTTTCTATATTCTATACTGAAAATTGCTTTTTAACAAGTTCACCCGTTATATAGGTTGCTTACCAGCCGCTACGTCGCGCCGAGGAGCAGAACAGACGGGGTGGGGGGTCTATGTTGCATAGATGCAATGGAAATCCGTCTCGAGCTCGTAAGTATACGCAGAATTCATTTAATAGTAGCAATAGTTTTCCACGAATACCTCGAAAACTACTCATATCCACAAAAAATGACAAATTTCGTGATCAGCATATCAAAACGAAAAGAATGACGTAAGTCTCGTGCCAAAAGGGTGGGGTGACTTTTCCGGAGTCTTACCTTAATGGAATCTAAACAGAATAACAAAAATTTAAGTACAGACTTGTGATTTTATTAACATTTAACGTACATTGTGCGCGAAACGTAACTATAGCTCTCAATGAATAAATGGAACGCGACATGTACGGTGCCCGCGGCTGGGGGGTTATGACTTGTCTCCCACTCTACTTTACCCCTTCTTCCACCACAGTCCTCCATTGCTCGGCATCGAATATTCACATGTCCCATGCTTCCGCAACGGACCGGTCATGCTACGAGCACAGAATTCGCGTTGCGTCTGCGTCGTGTCCAGGATTGCCATACGCGGACCCTTACCCTTTCACCCTTCGCCAAGCTGCTCTGCTGCTAAGCCGGCCTACGCTTCCGCCACTTTTCCCACGAACGCTCATGCGTACCGCGTGGAGAACGCTAACGAGAGTCCCAACTTTACCCAAACCAAGCCGTCCGTGGCGTCGCGTAGTGCAAAAGAAACAAAGAGCACCCGTTATTTTTCCACAGGCGGAAGAGTGGTGGAAGCGAAGGCCGGCTTATCAGCGCAGCTAGGCGAGGGGCGGAAGGGTAAGGGGCCTGGCGGGACGCGCATATGGCAAATCTGGTCGTGACTAACACGGTAATGGCAGTCTTATTAACACTTTTGTAGTGGTATGTTCGTGTAGCCTTGCGATTTGTCAATCGGCTTGAAGAAATAAAGGACAGCCGTGAAATTTTTTGTCAAATTGCAAAGATCTATCACAGAGACATTCAAACTGTTTCATCATTCCTTCTAATTTAATTTCGTCTTTAAAAGTGAAATCGGAGTTCAAAGTGCGACACTTTCACACTGTAGAAGTTCGCGGTAAATCACAACAGACGCTTGACGCGAAGGAACTGACGATATTAACGCAGAAGGGAATTAATACGAAGAAAACGGAGGTCAAATTTGGCGTTGGCTGATTAATCGAACATTTTAGAATTTAGTCAGGGTTCATTCCATTCTTAGATACAGTGCCAAATCGCAGACCTTTATATTTCTGCTCGACGAAAATTGGGACACTGATACACAAGTACATGGAGAAATAAACAGCAAAGCCATCAAATTTTATCTGATACCGCTACTGCGAAAGTGACAGAGACCGGTTTATTTTTTTCACGTCTCGTACAATATGTTGCATTCATTCGTTAGTTATAAATACGATACTTGGAAATATCAAAAATTTGGCACATGTTTAGAAGAATCAGTTTCATTATTCACATAAATTTTCATTGCATTGGATTCAACCTATTATGTCGTACACTGGGTACATGATTCTTCGGCGCGTATTTACAAAAACATACAAAACATTTAATAATTTTGAAAAGTTTAAAGACACCTCGTCTCTGGTGGAAAGCTTGTATTTAAGTCAGTCCATAATTTCGTTCGTAAATTTCTATAATACTATTTCAACGTGTCTGACTACTTTCATTTCAGAACTAACTCTTTAAAACAAAAATAGATAATGAACCAAGTGACTGACGGATAAATCTACTTTCTCTGAGAATGTACGGACGTCAACAAAAGTGGCGTCCGAATTAGTATACGAGTAAATAATACTTTTGAATACAAAGGTTGGAGGTCCCGACAAAACGTAGGTTCCTTAATTTTTGCTGTAGAATGCACCTGTTTGCGTTTCCTATAATAATGATACACACGAATTTACGACAGACTTCGAAACTTTCAAAAACCGACATTAAAACTATTGTTCTAGAATATTCTTTCAATCATTCTAGACCAATCTGTTTGGTACAGAATCTCTACCATTTTTTTCATTCCTTTGCAATAATTACGCAGTGTTTCGTTTTAACCAGTCGTAGATCGTATCATGGTTATTTTCCAACCATCTGATATTCGCGTGGGACTGCTCAATCACTTGCTGGACTGTTCTTGTTGCGGTGCTGAGATCTTCTTTGTGTTCATTTGTAAAATCCAATAGCTAAGTGTGAAGAAAGTTTACATTAGTCAAATTTTAGAAATCGTATATACTTGGTATCCCATTTTAATCATTAAATGCGATTATTAAGTGGATATGATGCAGTGCCGCTATTTTTTGGAGGTGTACGCATAAAGAACACATGAAGGTCATCTTTAATTTTATACATTGAAACACAATTTTTTATGCATCATTCAATGCGTTTCGGAATTCCGAATGCAAATGTGTTTACCTATTTGTGTCGAAAATACTGTTACAGTAATTCATCGATAAAAGTCCCCAACACGGGTCTGCGCAGGGTCATTTATACGCGAGGGATATCATTATAAGAGGTTTGCTTCTTTAATTTTTCATTATTTGTTTATGAGACTTCAACGACCATATTTGTGGCATTTTGCTAATAATGCCAATGACGATACTTTTTTTCATTTTTCATTAATCTTTTATGAAACTTTTACCATCATATTTGTAATATTTCCCTGATCAAAATTTGTCTGAATATACATACATATCTATTTTTTTAATTGATGATGGAGTAAGTTTTGGTGACAGACCATCGCTATACTAAGTTTTCTTTATATTTAAATTGTTCGTGTCATCTGTTATCGTGTATCGACGTGTATCGCCTTGTGACGTTATTAAAGTTACTGAACGTGAAATTGTGTCATCTGTTCGATTCCAACCGTCACCACTTCCTCAGCGTTCAAGTCTGAGCGGTCCCGGCATCAGGCTCTCGATTATCGATCAAGCCGAAACAATAATACTTTGTGAGGACGCACGGACCTTTGAACTGTGTCGCCGGCTGCGACTCTCCGCGTCTCTTTCTTTCCCATACGCTATCCTTCCTCGCGCCCGAAACGTTAATTGTCTATTACACAAGTAAATATCATAGGAATTATATCATAGTTGGTATGATTTTTATTAGAAAAATGCCACAAATATGGTCATCGTAGTCCCATAAAAAAATAATGAATAATAAAGAAGTTGGAAATTTGGATTAGTGTAGTCTCGCCGATATACCCGAGCTGCATGGTATCATATTTCTCGGCGACCGAAAACTCTCGAGCTTCGTGACCCCTCAAGGGGGTACACCCCACACTAGTGGGGATATCTCAGGGACAATTATGTGCGAGATATTTGGGACATTTACCGATGAAATACTGTAAATAGATTCATAAATTTTTGTTGAGAATATAGAGATGAATCTACTACTGTATAAAAAATTATATGAGTCCATTAAACAAATAAAGATGACCTTCATGTGGCCTTCATGCGTATACTTGCAAACACAATTGCGGCACTAAATTAGATCCTCCTCGAAACAAAAAATATTTCGTATGAAATATTTTTTCAAATAACGAATAGGTCAAGAGATAATCGCATTAATTGATTAAAATGGAACACCCTGTTTATAAGGTAATTTAGGGAAATATACCAAATAACTATAACTTCTAATTTTTCAGTAGACTTTTTCAGTAGCATTCAGCATTCAGTATTCGATTATTTAGTATTCAGCTATGTTAACACAATAATACAGTAGAACCTCCCTCGTTGCCAAAAATGCGTGCAAAGGTTGAAATTGTTCAACGAAAGTGATGACCACTCATGTGACCTGTTATTCGAAATCAGGGATTTCTAACAACTCGTAGTGTACAACTGTACGTTGCAAGTGTACAACGGACGTGGATTCTTAAAGGGAAACGATGTTGCATCGAGCAAGATTCTAGAGTATCTGTATTTTGAACATCCCCCAATGTTATATCTAACATGTGATACATTGTGTTAGGAACTTGAATTTTCTATCGTTTACTAATAGATGTCGAAATTAATAATACTTGTACAAAATTTACGATCGTGTCGTACGTATGCGATAATACTATAAATAAGCTTTAAGGATTATTGCTAGTACACTCTACGACAAACCAATAGGAATGCAAGAAAACGAACGAGAAGTATATTCTAATAAGAATTTTCTTTCTTCATTCATAATGTGACTGTTTACATCGTATAGTGATGCTATGCAGTTGTATGCAGTTCTCAAAGCAACGGTTGCAACAACTTCAATAAGAAATGTAAATACGCTCTTATCGCTGTGACAAAACTATAAGACAGGCTCTATTAAACAGGCAAAGCGAATAGTTTCTGATAAATTATCGGTGTTATTGCAAATAGTTAATGAACTACGTCATTACGTCATTAGTTACTTGAACAGTGTAATATTATAGGTAGTTAAAAATTCCTCATGGAAAAGAGATAAATGAAACTAAAATCAGCATGATGAAGAATTTAATAGATAAACATTATTTAGTGAAAGATACTGTAAAAATATTAGGAAGAAGCCGTTATTCGATTTACGATTGCCTGAAAATAGTGATAATTGCGATAAAAAAGACAACCAAATGGAGGCCAAAAGTTATAACTACTCGAGAAAATCGTGCAATATTAAAGACTGCTTCTAATTCTTCATTAACTGAAAGGCCGCTAACAGCCAAAGCCGCAGCAACATGCAGCGTTAGGACAGTTAAAAGCAAAAGACAGAAAAAATATATCGACTCCAACTCTGGCTCTTTTGTTTATAAATCATTGAACGCAACAAGTGTCTCTATGAAATATTAGAGATTATATTAATTTTCGAAAATGGAAACTTCATCGTTAGTATTTCTCAAATTGATACGTATTTTCTAACTATTTCCTGAAAGTGAGAAAGTATTAGTCGTGTTGTGTTGTATCAAAGTTATTTGTTCCATATTCTTAGACTTAAGACAATATTTCAACTATTTATTCTGTCCTATTACGACTTTTAATTATTTTGAGTACACATGTTTTCAATTTTAAGAGTCGGATTCGGATTCGGATTCGGATTCGAAGTCGGAGGTAAAAAAAAGGGGGAGTTGGAGTCGGTGTCGGAGTTATGAATTTTGTCTACCGACTCCGCAGCTCCGCATTAAAAGGGTAATATAGAATTGTAACTATCAGAAAAGATGTAAAATTTTCAGAGACCCGTTTGGAGTTTGCAAATAAACGAATATATTGGCATAAAAAGTAGAAGAAGACGATCATTTCCAACGAAATCAGTTTAATTTAGATGGTCCAGGCTGTCTAAATTATTACTTTCATGATTTACGTAAGAAAGAAATGACATTGCAGAATCGACAGATTGGTGATGGTGGCATAATGATTTGGGTGGCAATTAGACACCAGGAGAAGACTGATATTAGGTCTACTTCGTGCAGAATGAATAGTAAAATGTATATTAAAATCATAAACGAGCGATTAACAAAACATGCACATCATATAGCCAAACAGAAATACATCCTATAACAGCGCAATTCTAGTGTACACACCTCAAAAGTTCTAAAAGCTTAATTCGAGTCTCAAAAAATAGTTGTTTTACATGCTTTGCCAGGGTCTGTGAGAACTCCGGACTTAAAAATAACATTCGGAATTGTTGAACAAACTTAGCTACAGAGGTACATATTCAAAAGGGAAACAATTTAATAACGTCGGATATTTGAAAATCTGTCTGGACGAAAACTAGAAGTCTATAAAGCAGAAAACAATAAAAAATGTAGAACTGTGCGTGTGCGTAGAACTGTATACAACGTGAACCGCAAGCATTTTCATTATATTGAGAATGCCGTTTGCCTACAAAACAGCATTTGCGGGAGGTGCTGCTGCATTATTTCATTTTAAAGAAAAGTGCGGCTGAAAGCCCTCGTTTACTTGTAGAAGTTTAAGGTGACAATGCGTTAACTAAAACAAGTTTTAGAAATTGGTTTTAGCGATTTAAAAATGTTGTTTTTCGTGTGAAAAGGAAAGATTGCTGTGGTGCGCCAAACAAGTTCCAAGATGAAGAATTTGAAGCATTACTCGATGATAATCCACATGGAAGTGGATCTGACATTAGATACTTAAAGAATTGTCAGAAACCATTACAGCAAGAACAATTAGTCAAATTAGGTCAAGCATTGAAAGTAAAATGTTCCGAATATAATATATAAATAATTTTTCAGGATGCAGTACTAGACCACAAATTATAAAAACCGGTAAAGAAACGTAGAATCTGCTTGAATGGTGTGGGCTACCATACCCACCATATTCACCAGATATTGGCCCATCAGATTACCATTTATTCCGATCAATACAACATGGTCTTTTCCAATAATACTGCAGTTCTTATGAAGATGTAAATAAATGGCTTGATGATTGGATTATGACGGAATCCACTCATTACGTGAAAAGTGGGAAAAGATTATAGCTAATGATGGAAAACTTTTTGAATAAAATATTCTCTATCATCTATCGAAACAACGAACTTTTGTTTACCAAAAGAGCGGCAGAAATCTAGTCAAATCCCTAATTTGAGAAAGCTTATGCTGCCATGTGCGTAGACATTTTCATTACCGCCTAATATGGCGGTATTTGCTGATACGGCGGTAATTGTTGATTTCAAAAAAGGAAAGTGTAATAAACAGTGACAGCTTGTTAGTTACAAAGAACGAAACCAGATAAGAATATCGAACAGGCATGTGCGGAAAGCAGATGATCTTCGATCTGTAGCATTAGCGTTAAATTTAGAAGTATAATCTGTGTTACAAAAGAATTTGGTAACAATATTTTGTTTCATTTTTTACTCGTTCAATAACTCCTTCTTCTATTGTAAGTTAGGTTATGGCAACACGTGGTCAGCATGAAAAAGGAAATTGTAAGGGAGATAAGAATATAGAAAAGGTGTTAAAAACAGCAAAGACAGAAAGAAAATTATTGTGTGATTTAAGGAAAAAATTTGTGTTAATTACGCGAGAAGTTTTGAAATTGAAAAAGTTGGTTCTCGAAACTACGAGAAGTTTGCAAGAGGAAAGCACAGAGAAAGAAGGAAAAATGTCTGACGAAATTAAGATACCGGTGTTCGACGGAAGAGATTACAGCACATGGAAGAAAAGACTGTTAACATTTTTGAAGATGAAAGGGTGTGAAGATGTCTGTAAGCGAGAAAGAACGGCATCGGATGAGAATACAGTTTGGAACCAAAAAGATTTGAAAGCGGTAAATTATATATATATAGTGCACTCTCAAATAAACAAATGGAACTTGTTAACGATGAAGAAAAGGCTTATGATATAATAATAAAATTAGACAAAATATATTTAAAAGAATCGACAGCACTACAGATTTGTGTCAGGAATAAGTTAGAAAATATTAAACTAAATGATTACAAGGAATCAGGTGAATTCTTCAGTGATTTTGAGAAGCTAGTCATTGAATTAAAAAATGCTGGTGCAAAAGTTACAGAGCAGGAAAAATTGAATTATTTAATAAGAACCTTACCGAAATCATTAAGCTACATTGGTGATTTCATTGACGTATTAAGAGAAGAAGATCGAACGACAGACTTTTTGAAAGACAAAATCAAGATGCATGAGGTGAGGGAAAAGGAAGAAAATGCAAGTGACAAAAATCGAAGTGCAAGTTCAAATGCATTTAAAAGTGAGAAGAAGAAGGACAAAATCTGCTACAGATGTGGAAGAGAGGGACATTTCCAGTACCAATGTCAATCAAGCCACTCATACACTAGAGGTGCAGCACATCAGAGCCAGAGGGGCGCGCGGGGAACATCATACACCTACACACACCAGCGTGGCGCAAGTAGCGCGCGTGGCAACCGAGGTCCAATGCAGCAGCATCGCTTAGACAGCCGTGGGTCACGTGGTCGCGGGAAGCGCGATACACATAGCTACTGGCATCAACGCAGCGAGCCAAGTGACGTAATGTATTCTCAAATGAGTGATTACAATGAACGTAATATATTTTATACAGTAGTAGATAAATATTGCCATAATAGTATTGTAGACCTTAATAAATGCGAGAAAAATGTAGAATGGGTGTTAGACAGTGGATGTACTGATCATACTATTAATGACGATAGCAATTATTCAAACTGCATAAATTTAAAAGATCAAATTAATGTTAAACTAGGAGATGGAAAAATTTTAAAAGCTACTAAAGTTGGAAGTGTCTTTATCAGTTCCATATTATATACAAATAAAGTAGAAATAGGATTGAAGAATGTATTTTTTGTAAAAGAAATGAACAGGAATCTTATAAGTTTTGGAAAGGTCACAAGAAATAATAAGATTGTTTCCGTAGGAAACACTGCAAAAATCTTAAATAGGAGAAATGAGTTGATAGCAATAGCTCATAAAGTAAACGATATGTATAAGCTGAATAGTATTATAGAAAAGAGAGAAGCATATATGACTATGAATGAAAATAAAAGTATAACCTTGAAAGAGAAGTTTCATAGAATGCTAGGTCACGTGAATTTTAATTATCTAGAAATTTTCTGCAAAAATAAATTAGTAGAAGGAGAACTACAAAGTAGTTATTTGAAATGTGAAACGTGTGTCCAAAATAAAATGCACAATGCAACTTTTAAAAATAATAGACAAAGAGCTAAAGATATTTTAGAAATTATCCATACTGATTTAAATGGGCCACATAGTACGATAGGTTATGAAGGAGAAAAATACTTTTTAACATTTATAGATGATTATAGTAAAGCTGCAAAAGTATTTACTATTGAATCTAAAAGTCAAGTATATGAATGTTTTGTTGAATATTTAAATATGGTCGAAAATTTAACAGGAAAAAAGGTGAAAAGACTGAGGTGTGACAATGGGAAAGAATACATAAATCAAAATATTTTTCGGTTAGCTAGACAGAAAGGAATTCAAATTGAACCATGTCCACCATATGTTCATGAATTAAATGGAACAGCAGAAAGGTACAATAGGTCTGTAATGAATACTGCTAGATGTTTGTTAGCTGAAGCAAAGATACACAAGAGATATTGGCCAGAAATAGTTAAAACAGCGGTTTACTTGAAAAATAGGACTCTAGCGAATAGAATCGAGAAAAAAACTCCATATGAAATTATGATGGGAAAAAAACCAAATATCAGTAATCTTAAATTGTATGGTAGTAAAATCTTTGTAAGAATCCCAGAAAACAAAAGACAAGATAAGTGGGATAAAAAATCTGAATTAGGGATACTAGTAGGTTATGAAAGAGTTGGTTATAGAGTATTAAATAGAAATAGAGTGGTTATTGCAAAACACGTTGATATTGTTGAAGAGGATGTAAATCTTGTAGGCTTTAAAGGCGATACTAGTGAGTATGCAATAAATGAAAATACTGAGAATAGATATAATTTTAATGATAATAATGAAATCGATTCGAATGAAAAAGAACAGTTGGATGAAAATTATGATGAAAAAGTTGAACTAAGAAGGTCAATTAGAAACAGAAAACAGCCAGATAGATATGCAGGTGGTAACTATGCGTATTGTATCTATGTGAACTATACTAGTGCAGATAGTCCTGAAAATTACAATGAAGCTACGAATAGCGAGCATAACAAAGAGTGGCGAAAAACCATGAATAAAGAAACTGACTGTTTAAATAAGAATAAAACATGGACACTAGTGGAAAGACCAAAAGATAAAAGAATATTAGATTTGAAATGGGTCTATACTAAAAAGTTGGAAGATACATTTAAAGCTAGACTCGTGGTAAGAGGGTTTCAGCAGGAAGAAATGTTTGAAGATATTTATTCGCCTGTAGCTAGAATGCAAACACTGAAATTATTTTTATCTTATTGTGTCCAAACGGGATTGTTAATAATACAAATGGATGTAGAAACAGCGTTTCTAAATGGAAAGATTACTTCCGAAGTATATGTTAAACAGCCTCAAGGCTATGAAGATGGCACAGATAAAGTATGTAAAATATATAAAGCGTTGTATGGATTGAGAGAAAGCCCAAGAACGTGGTACGAGTGTTTGGATAACTATTTAAGAAGTTTAGGGTTTCAGCGCAGCGAAAATGATTTCTGTTTGTACTCGATATGCGATAGGAAAGATGAAAATCATCTAATAATGTTTGTAGATGATCTATTGATTTGCTGGAAACATAGAGAAAAGTTGATTCGCGTAAAACATTTATTGATGAAAAGATTTCAAATAAAAGATATGGGAGAAATTAAGGTTTAATTAGGAGTAAACATTCAATATGATTATAAGAAAAACAGGATAACTTTAGATCAAAAGACCTATATCGAATCTTTAGCCAGAAAGTATGAAATTGAGAATGCGAAATTATATCGAACACCGATGGAACAAAATTTAAAATGTGAACCAGCGCAGTCAGCATCTGGCGACTTAAAATATAGAAACTTGATTGGAGCACTTCTGTGCATAAGTTCAGGTACGGGATTAGACATAAGCTATAGTGTTAATTACTTGAGTAGATTTCAGAATTGTTATGATCAAACACACTACAAATACGCACTGAGAGTTCTGAAATATTTGTATCTTACAAGAGATTTGAAACTGATTTTTGGAAGAAATATTAATGCAGATCCATTGGATTGCTTTTTTGATGCAGACTGGGCCGGTGATATCGTTGACAGGAAGTGAACAACTGGATATATTATTAGAATGTACGGAAACGCGATTTGTTGGAAGTCAAAAAAACAAGGTAGTGTAACAAAGTCCTCGACAGCAGCTGAGTATGTTGCATTGTCAGAAGCAGTAAGTGAACTCAAGTTAATTAAAGATTTATTAAATGACTTTAAAATTAAGATTGAAAGACCAATAGATATTTATGAAGATAATTTAGGAGCTATAACCATAGCAAAGTTTGGTAATTTTACTAAGAATTCTAAGTATATCGAAACGCATTACCATTTTGTAAATGAAAATTATTTGAATAATGTTATTAACATTAAAAAGATCGAGTCTGAAGAGAATGTCGCAGATATGTTCACAAAGTCATTAGGTAGAGCTAAGTTTGACAAGTTCAGATCAAGATTAAAGTTAACTTAGTGTAAATTAAATGTAAAGCGATAAAAGTAGAAATTTAGAAAAACAGAAAATCGAATTATTTGGATTATTTGAAGAAAGGGGTCTATTCTGAATTTAAGGAGGCGTGTTGAGAATTGCGGGTAAATTTCACAATAGACTGTGCGACGCCTAGCGGGGAAGGAGTGAAGTTGCGTGAGCGAATCGAACATGAGAGTGCACGTGCCGTTTCTATCTAAGCTAAAGTACATATTAATAAAGTGTGTCTAAATATAATAAACATAGTATCTACCAGAATTTAAAAGTGAAATTCTTTCTAATCCTAAGATAGTTATATATAGCCCATATTATTTATCTCAACATTTCATACTTACATCTTTGAGATCATATTTGGTGCTTATACCCTTGGTAACTGACTTCACAATGTTGTTGATTGTGTGTAGGGATGATCCAAAACTAGAAATGATAAATGTCATATGTATAATGTATATACAATAATGCAAAACTGTTGGTTCAGAAATCAATTTGACATTTACTGTTCCTAGATAATCACAAATAGTTTGAGAAAATAGGTTAATGCTTCTTTATACATATATTTTAAATGTTACCTACTGATCAAGATTCTGATTAAAAATCAGAAATGTCGAGTTGAATGATTTCTTATAACAACAATTACCCAATTGAATTATTTAAAATTCTGTTAAAATTATTTTATTACTTAGTACTTTTAAAGTCACAATATAGCATTCAAAATTAAAATAGTAGCATAAATGATGTTATTTTGGAATTAAAAGTTTTTCAAACATTTCTGTTGCAAATACATTCTGACTAATTTGGAAGTATCTTGGCATTTAAAATGTCGATCACATAAAGCATATTATTGTGATATTATAGATGATGTCAGCTTAATTGCCGATAAACATTAATTCTGAAATATTTATTGAAACTTTCTAGTATAATATTATTTCGAAACACGAGACAATATATTGGGTTCGAAAGTTTCATCGTATTTTAATGCAGAAATGAATCAAGTTTTTTCATATTTTAAATGAAGTTGATTAAATCAAGTATGTGCCGTTTTGATCGACTACCTTTTGCCATTTTTGAGATAAAACCAGCCTTGTTCAACAGTTTGCGTGATTTCATCAAATTTTTCAGTGACTGATCGACCAGAACGAGGTGTATCTTTGACATTAAAATTCCCAGATTGAAAACGCTTGAACTAGCTTTGTGCCACACGTAGTAATACTGAATCACGTCCATAAACATCGCAAGTTTTTTAGCAGCTTAAGTCGCATTCCTTCCTTTTTTGTAATAAAATTTCAAAATGTATCAAATTTTTCTTTATTTTACTCATTTTCTAGACGTAATAACTTTTGACGAAATAAACAAATATCACAACTCCTTGTTTTTAATTAATCTATGATATATCACCTTTCAGACGCACTTAGATAATGCCAGATCCGATTAATATTAACAGAATTATGACATGGTACGACATTTATCGAGAGGATACGAAGAAACTTTTTCCCCAACTCATAATTTTTGTAAATATTTCGTTCTTTGATTATTTTTGCGGTATTCTAAGCATCAGTTTAAATACCGATACGAGTGTACACATCATATAAATAGACTTACTATTCTTTAAGACGTGTCCATTTATTCCTAAGGAAGTTGAACGCCAAAGACTGTCCAACAGGATGATTAGAAACCGACCCAAGTACCCGTCTGGCATCCTGTTTCCTAATTCCAGAATTCTCAGTGATCGTCCATTCCAAATATCGACTGAGAAGCCATGTTTCTTGACTGCAACCTAGTGCATTCAGTAGGAGATCTTTCTCAGAACCCACGTTTGTCTGCTGGTACATTTGCCAAGCGAAATTCCATTCGGTTTGCCCGCCAACCCGAATAGCAGTACAGTAAACCACAGACTTCAAGTTCGGTGCAATTCTATAAAGAAATTATGACGACTATATTAATTTCATTATCCACATACTCTGTTATTGAGTGAGTCACTTTACTGACGACTAGGCTTCGGATTTTTATACAATATAAAAATAGTTTGCATCAATTACAATGAACAGGAACCAAACACAAATTTCTTTATTCCTTTAATAATTCTTATAAGCTGGGTGTAGAACGTTGAAGCTCGTAAATCCTTTCAAACTAGCTGCTTCTTTAAATTATACCTACTCACTTGTACCATAAATACATAAAATTCGTAATCTACTCATGAATTTCTCATGCAAGGGGTTTCCGATCGAAATAACAATTTACGCATGACGAACGCTTATGTTAATAATGTAAAGAGATACAGTGGGACTACAAAGTGTTCGTAAACGTTTACAAACGAATAACTTTTTTAAGAAATGGTCTAGACGATTTCAGTTTTTTTTTAGATGTTAGAAGGATTAGCTTGCTAGGTAATGTGTAAGTAATTTTTTTTTAAATTGCCATTGGTCGGAATTGCGAAGTAAAGATCACAATTTTTAAGCTTTTTATCTGTGCCTGTGATAAAAGTTTAAAAGATGCCTTTCAAAGACCTAAGAATGTTATGCACACGTACAAAGTTTCATCGAAATCGGTTGTCGCATTTGAGAGCTATAGATATTGTAAGCTGCAAAAATCTTTGAAAGTATGGTTTCTGATTCGTTTAAATCGCATTTCCTCACAATTTTAGCCATTTTTAATAATTTATGAGTCACAGCAACCTTAATCGATTTCGATGAAACTTTGCGCATGTACACATAACATGTAATACTTAGAACTACAAAAAGCATCCTCTAAATTTTCATGAAAGGCAAAAATAAAAAAGTTAAAAATTATGACATTTACTTTTGTTTCGCAATTCCGACCAATAACAATTTAATAAAAAACATTACCTAGTAAGCTAATCCTTTTAACATCTTAAAAAGCTCAAGTCGTTTGATCCGAGTTTAAAAAATGATTCGTTATTAAAAAATGTATAGTGCAATTAAACGATAACAAGTTGAACGGTAAAGTGTAAACAATTTTTGGCCACATCCTTGTATAACGGTTTCTTTATTTATAAAAAACTGGCATATTTTTTTGCTGTTATTTAAATCGTGAGCCATGGATCGTTCTATGTAATATATTTGTAGCATCTTTCTTGTAATATAATACGTTCGTTCTCATAATTTTAGCAATTTCATATGACATGGTTCAGGTTTTGGAAAATGAATATCTGAATACTCGATCCAATAATATTACTAAAATCAACGGAACATGACGGCTATAACGTATTGATTAACTTTTCAAAAAATCATGAAAGTATTTTAAAGCAGAAGCAACGTTAATGATTTCGGATTGCCGTCAAGACGTTTCGTCCCATTGTGCATCGCAGAGGCGTTCGCGACGGAGCATAAAATCAGTATAGTGACGGTACTATACATTTTTAGTCGATAAATATTAGTTAATTAAAATATATCCGTATTATAGATGTTTGGTACTTCTTTATATTAAACAATTGTTGCGAGATTTTTTGCCTTAACAATTAAGCAAATAATTATTATTTGAAAGAAAATTATTGAGCTTCTTTTACACACCGCTCAGTCATTAAGAATGTGTTAATAGACTTCCAGTAGGTAAAGCGTTAATACTCTTCAATAGAACGATTTGTTTAAAATAGAACTTAAGACTTAAGCTTTTTAAAGAGAAGATAAAGAAGTTTAATAAAGAAATGTTTCAAAAATTGCAATTTATCGGAGTCACATAGAAAATAGTAATAATTGCATTTTACAAGTTTTTGATCTGATCCTATATTGAAAATTTTATATATCGATTTTGCAGATTTCTGTCAGTTATACACATTCCGAGAATTTCATGGAAATTACAGTTGAAAATTCGTGTTTATTTTCAAAAACTATGTATGAAGAATGAGAGGAACTTACGCACGGTGCCCAAAAATCTATAAGAAACACGTACTCAATATTAGAGGTCCGATAAAGTTAAAATTGAGTATGGTTGATACTTACGGATTATTTCTGTTTGGGTTGGGCATGTTACGCCAATTATAAAACTGACTTCTTGCATTCTGAACACAATCCTCGTGACCAAAATTACATGCCCATGATAATACGTTGATACGAGTAAACACTGTTAATTGTGGATCGTCAGCGTTATCCTTGAAACCAACTTGTTTGTAAACGTTGTCGATGAGTTTCAAAACGTACACCTGAGAAACACAAGAAAAATCGCAAGTGTAGAACTAAAATGTCTAATACTCAGCTTTCGTGTGAATAAATGTTGAAAATTCCTCACGAATTTTTATGGTGATATCGAAAATGTCGGCTGGTTAACTCTAGCATCAATAACATAAAATTATGGTACTGTGACCATTAAGTTCGAGGTGTGATCGTATGTATTTTTACAATTTTAATATCTGCGTACCATTTTGAAATTTAGCAATTAGTTGCAATAAGTTTATTAACTGATATACCATTATTTACCAGAGGTACATAGCTGTATTTTGTAGCCAAGTATTTGGGCATGAAGTATTTTAACCCCTTGACATATAAAGACGTCTCTGATACGTCATGTGATTTTTATGACATTGTACACAATGAAGTAAAATATTATTTAATATTAACGGCAAATATTAATAGCAATATGTCTATTATCATTTCAGAAACAAATTTCTTTCGAATTTATAAGAAAATTCAATGTTTGGTTTACACAAATGATAAGTTCACCTTCGCGGACCTTTTTCCACAAATAAAGTAACAGCATTAATAGCTTTATTTATCAATTTTTTAAAACTTATTTTTGAAGATATTCCTTGTAGACCCATTAGTCTGTCTGGTATTCCTAGTGTAATATTTTATTCAATCAATCTAATCGCTCGGAATTAAGTAACTATGGCGACTTTAAAACTCTGGGATAATAAATAATATCTTTCCCATCGAACTTCATTTAATCCTCATACGCTCCTCAGGGTGAAAATACACCCAAATACATTTTTTAAGTATTGTAAAAGACACTGTCTGTGTAGTGAGATGTATTTCTTTAAAATGTGACGTTATAAATGAAATATAATCTGTTGATTTAAAGTATAGAACAAAAATGGGTGAATTATTATCCTATTATATCTTTTATGTAACTATTTTTGAGAGTTGTATGAGGATAAATTCGTTAAGTTGGTAAATATAATTAAAATTATGTGTATATACTTATTTACTCGGAACTTATCGTAGCCAGGCATTTTGATCAGCATGTTATCTAAATAGTGCATGGCAGTGAAAGCAGCCTTCCAAGGTAAGTATTCAGTCTCGTGTGCCAAATATGACGTGACATCCAATGCAGTAGCGTAATCAAGTCTTCCAGCTCTAGCTAAATTTAAGGCATCGTCTATCAACTGCGCTCGATTGATTGTTGATATATCTCTGAATGATTCCTTGTTCAACTCATTAATTATCATCTGCCAATTCATTCTGTCATAATTGACTCTGTAATAACCTGGAGACAGAAGATTCAATGGACGTGAAATTATACTAACGATACTTTTATTACGTATTAATTAAATGTAATGACATTTGCAACTAAACCGACAAAGAATATTCCTATAATAAACATTTTCTTTGAAGCCAAAATTTTTGTTAAAATTTTTGCTTAGTTTGACAAATATTTTTACTATCGGTACATGATTTTGCGAAAAATGGTAAAAAGATTACTATGTACAGCATACATATGTAGAAGGATGTATTGCGACATGTAGAGTGTTTTGTTGGCAAAGATTAATGGGATGGATGAATAGGAAATATTCGATTGTTAACATTCGCGGTTGGGATTGCAGTGCAAAATAAGTATTGGCACAACCGCTGTGCAACCAATTCTTAACGTTGAGATTTAAACCTGATTGATCCGTGTTTTTTGTTAATAACTAGAAGACAAAGCGTATAGGCGCAAATTGACAAATTAAAAGTATGATTACAATTATCTCGGGAAGATGTAAACAGACCTGTCATTACTACTGTTGAGACTTTGATGAAAGATTATTTAACACAATAGAACATATATCTTTTTCTTAATATTTTGAATTGGTGCAAATTGAGTCAGAAATAAAATACTTTAACTAGCAAACTGAATGTAACTAAGTTAGAATATTAATCGCATCCCAAACTAAAATAAATGTAAAATCGTGTGCTTCATGAGATTTTTGTGACACTCTCTTTATAAATACATAAATAATGATATTTCGATAAAACGGTTTCGTTGGATCAATTCTGCTCCTTACTGTATGCCTCCATGAACGATGAGATCGCCTAAGTTGTATGTATAAATGGTATTCGTACACGAAATCGTTTCACTGTATAATATTTATTAAATGTATATTTAGCTCCCCAGCGCACGGGTTGGGTCTGTGAGATGCATGAATTTAAAGCTAACCATACTACGACCGGTCAAATGACCGATTTTACGTTATTTATATTATAATTATTGAAATTACAAAGATGCTTCTAGTGAAAATTACTAAATAAATTCAGTCTTATAATTTTTATAATATAAGTTAGTTAGTTTTAATTTGTAGTGTTTTAATTTTCTTTAAATTATCATGGAAATCTCAATGAATTTTTGCTTTACTCACAGTAGTTCTATAGACTATAACAACGATTGTATTATGTTTGAGAATCTCTGAGTTTTTAGAAGATGTGTAAATGAGAATTAGGTTCTTTTGATTCGTGTACAGGAGAGCAAGAATTGTGCAGTCAAAAGACTTATCAGAGATTCTTTATATTTATCATACAGTAATACGTATGCCAATGTCTAAAACTGTTTCATGGGGCCCCAGATCATAGTTTCAAGGTAACCGACTTTTGCATGGTACGTCACTGCCGTGGACTCCTATTGACCTGATACGCGCGCGCCGCCGCTGTTGACGGGTTGTCATACCTTAGGGATATCCTTAATTATTAATAACTTGCAAATGGTTAAGAAACTGCAATTTTATTACACTTCAAGTCCTAAAAGTACGCCTCTCTATAGTCGAAAATTCGATGTATATCACTTACACAGAAAGAAACAATTGAAACCTAAAACATAAGATTCTATTTAAATCAGGTTTTCCAATCAGCAATTTTTTTCATTCTTACCAGAACATATAAAAAAAAATTTACGGTGAATGAAATGAAGAGAATATGCAAAATGCAGTTGAAGCCGACTACAATAAAATTTATGGCTTTGATAAATGCTGTCGAAAATATCATACATAGAAACCTACACTTTAAAAAAACATAAAATTGACAATAGAGAATAAAATTCATTTTATTTTGAATAGTTTACTACCCGTTAGCCTAATGTTACAATTTTAGGGAAGCATACCATTTGGAAGACAAATTACTATCATTACGAGACAGTGGATCTTCGTACAAAATAAAATATTAGTATTTTTTGTCCTAAATGCATAAAATCCGCTGTCTAATGATTACTAATGTTGTCCAAATTGTAATTTTTGGTCACTTTCAAGTCTAAGATAACATAAACACAAATTATAAGTGATTCTAAATAGATTATTTTATTGCAATATTAAAACAAGATGTCAACCTCCCGTTCTACAATATTTTTATTTTTAATTTGGACGTAGAATTATATCTGAAAAGGACGTCTTTCTATAGTTAAAATTCTATGTATATTATTTAAACATGTAAAAAGCAGTCGAAACCCAGAACGTAGTAGATACTATTTAAATCGTGTTTTCTCGCCTTCAACGATTCTCAGTGGTCTTCAACCACGACTAGAGATTTATATAAAATTAGGCCTTAAGTTTAAAAAGCTTATAATTGATTAGGTGACCTCCATAGATGTAATGTTAGAGTTCTTCTAAATTTTAGCTTACCAGTTTCCTGAACATTAAAGATTATCCATTCTTTCGAGTCGGCATCCAATTTCGGCAGAACAATCGATTTTTCAGCTTTCATCCATTCAGATGGCTGGGTCATGTTGAAATTTAATATTTTCTCAGTGGTGTAGGTGATTGGTATCCACCACAATGGTTCAGTCTCAGATGTGGTTTTTATAGTACCATTATGAAGCCGGAATCGTTCCTAAAAATGAAAGACGTACATAGGTCACATAAAGTGCTCGTAAATAAATATACAATCACTCATATAAATATTCAGACACTTAAAAAAAAACGATAACATTTTTAACACTAAACCCACCGACCACTAAAATTGACCGGTACTTGTTGTCTCATAAAAATTACAAGATTGAGTTTATTTAAAGTTTGTGTAACGTATACTATAATATTACACAAATAGCAACAAGTTTACATAGACTTAATCTTGTCATTTTTCTAAAGCAATACGTGCCAGCCACATTTAATGCGCGGCAGGTTTAGTGTTAAAAATGTTATCGTCTTTTTAAAATTGTCCGAATATTACCGTGAGTCGCTGTAGATACAATACGGTGGTTGGAAATATTTGATCCGTTTAATGCAAAAGTGTCGTAAGCCTATATTTGTTTGTTTGGTTTAATACCACATCACACGAGTTTAATTGTCATTAACCTTTTAATTGGGGATAACGAGTTAACTGGTCATTCGTGTTTGCTATCATCTGTCGAAAGTTTTTCATTTCCTACTTCAACAAATAACTCTTTCATTTTATTGTGTCATAACATCCATATTGGTTTAAACTGTAGCATACTTAGGTCGATTGTGGTAAATCTTTTGGTATGTCAAGTTTATTGGGCTTGCGTTATGTCTTCTCAAATGTTCACGATGGAGACGTAACTCATTGTAAGGTTAAATAAAATAATTGTAATATAAATTTAGCGCGGCTTGCATGAAACGAACACAATATTCCTCGATATTATGTTCTGTGTTTTAAAGAACATTTACGTAATTCCTCATAACACAATGATTAACCGTTTTCACTTGCACCATTTTTGCATTAAAAGTTTCATTTAATTTTAACGAACCTGCGTTAACGTTGCGGAACCATTCTTATAATTCCGAATAATTGTGACTACAGGGAATCCAGTCTGAAGAGTCCACGTGTCCATAATTTGCTTAATTGTTACGCTTGGACTTAAAACTTTGTCCTTGTGTGCTTGCTTCGTTAGAGCGTCCCATAGATCATCCTGTTCCGCGCTTTGATAAGCCCTAATATCAAGTTGTAAATCGAAGTTAGCACATATCATGATAAAGTTATTGTACCATGCGTTATGTTGCGTCTAATTAATAGATTGCGGATTTTATGCATTTATGACAAAAGTGAATAGTTAATATTCAAAAAAGTACAAAGACTAATGGATTCAAATAAAAATGTTTAATTATCAAAAGAAAATAGACATTTATATGCACTTCTTGTTTTTTTAAAATTGATGCAACAAAATTTTGATTTTACATAAAGTTCTGCAGTCTATTAATTAAACGCTGGATATCTTATATTATGTCTCGCGGGATGCAAGTAACTTCGTGTTAAGCAAGAATTAAACTTTGCGTAGACGTGAATTGAGAATAAATTAGAAGTCTGTCGCATCTAGATTAGGCTTGTCGCATCTGTGCTTTTTTACAATATTATGAATAGCACAATTCAGTCTTCATGATGTTTGACCTATTCCTGATAGTTTTAACAAAATTTTTCAAACAAAAGTACATCGGTATTACATGAAAAATGTGATAGATGAAAAAGAAATTTTAGAAAATATCATTTTTCCGTGAGGAACTGCAATCGTTTTTTATTTTTTAAGCAACACCATATATTTTGTTGAATTACTTAATATTACAGTTGCGTGATTTGTTTCTCTAATTGTTATCTATGTCTTCGCCCACAGAATTTTGCTTTCTTTAATAAAATATGTAGCTTCAACCAATGAATGGTTTTGTACATGCCTATATGTTCTTTTTATTCGTTCTTGAAGATATTTCACGCTGTTAATAAAAAACATATTTATTTGATTTGCGGGCGTCAGTATTGTACACCGGCTATAAAGTTGTAAATTAGAAATAAAAAAATTTGCCTTTGTAGTGTAAGAATGTGATAAAAAAAAGTGATATCGTTTAAAAAATGAAAAAATATTCATGTTGTTCTAATGAAACAGTGATGGATACTTTTCAAAATTCTTTTTAAATCTGAATATTCTTTATTAAATACCAATGCACTTTTATTCGAAATATTTCCATATTAAATGATTATGAGAGACAGCTCAAATATCGTGATGATCGATTTATGGAAGCTTTCTTGTACAATACATAAGTATATTCAACGTCTGGGTTCCATTCGTCTTTTAATAGGGATTAATCTGAATTGAACTTTGAGTCATAATTTCATATGATATCTAAATTAAAGAAAAGTTTTTTCGTTTTCTGGATAAAAGTATTCTGTTGAAAAAATTCTTTAAGAAATTCAGTTGACAACATCAACCATACTAATGAAGGCATTATGACGGCAACAAATCAATAGTTTGAAGATTGAAGACTATTTTCTTCAATGATTAAATTCTGGAACAATAAATATTTAGATTCGTTACAGGTTGAAAATGTTATACGCTCGCTTCACTCTAAATTAAATAGCCAAAAATAAATGCGGTATGTTATAGTTTTAAAATTATTACTCTTTTATTTGTATGTGTTGCAAGTTCAATCTAGTGATCAATCTAACTGGTTAATTGCAAAACGATACACTATCCACTTCTTAATTCAATATTATTCACTTAATGTTTAAAAACTGTTATATGTGTATGTTTTGGGCCATCACAACGTCTCAGAATTAAAACGATTATTCAGGGCGGGCAACCAAAGACAGATCACTTGAATTTCTCTGCTGGTATGAAGGATAAAGGAGAGTTTCAAAAGTGAAATGAAACTGTTCAAAGAGGCCAATATGATAATATCAACAGATTTTGTGTTTAACATTTGTTTCAACGTCATTTCAAGGTCATCGATGTTTTTTTTTAAAATGGCACTGTGTATGTTTGATCTCATTATATGATGGCTAATGCCAGGGCGAGTTCAACGACCTAGGATAGTATGACCTTGAAATAATCTTAAGTGCAGAAAATAAATTAAAATGACTCCAAATTTAGATGCGACTTTTATTATATTAACTGTTCAAAGTTGACATCTCAGTTGTTATACCTGCGTGAAAGCGTTTGGCAAGATTTTCAATTACTGCTGCCATTGTTTCAGGCGAGATAGTTGCACAGGAGTGAATAATTTTTACTCGCATGATTTCAGGCGTTGTGGCTTGTTCTCTATAAACATCATCTTTTAATTAACCATACAAAAAGTATTCAAGGGATAAATTTAGATGGAGACTATCTTTCACCAAATGCCCAGTAATTTCAAACGTTGGAATTTTCTACAATGGAACTCAGATTTCTGGACTCAAGATCATTGTAAGGTCGTAGTGTCCTGGTCCTAGGTTGCTGAACGTGTCTTAGGATTAGCCATTACATAATGACATTAAATATACATACTGTCATTTAAATAACATCGAAGACCATAAAATGACGTTAACTTCCTTACCATTTTCTTTGCAACTACAGTTATTAGAACGTTTTTGTACCCAAAAATATCACAGAATAGAACAGAAAATTAATATTTTTTGAATAGGAGCATTTACTTCAATGCTTACAAATAGATAAAAAAATAATGAAATTTTATTTCGTCCAAAAAGAGTTGATATTGATCTATTAACGGTTTCATTTCACTTTTGAAACTTTTCTTTATCCTTGAAATCAACAGAGATTTGTATCAATTCACCCTGTATATAATTTTATGTGTAACAGTTACCGATTACAATAAAGCTTTTCGTTTATCTATTAAAAAGTGAAAGCGAGATTTTTAATTTGGCATATCGTCTGTATTTATAAGTTTTCAACAAAAAACACTAAATACAGTATTCTCTCCGTAAGATTCGTAGCCAGGGTTAATAGCTGCGCGTTCCGCCTAGTCCCATACCCTTCCGCCTTCGTTTCCCCCACTCTACCGCCTGTGGGACCGGGTAGGGCAAAGAACGGGTGCTGCTTTGTTTTATTCGCACTACGCGAGGCCACAGACGGCTTGGTTTGGGTAAAGTGGGGGCACTCGTTAGCGTGCTCCACGTGGTACGCATAAACGTTTGTGGGAAGAGCGTCGGAAGAGTTGGTCGACTTAGCAGCGCAGTTGGGTGAGGAGCGGAAGGTTAAGGGGCCGCATATGGCAACCCTGGCCGTAGCTTCTGGTCTGCCGTGCTACATTCATAGATTAGGGACTACATTCTTTGTGATTAAAATAGAATGAGAGTGTCAGCTAAGCTCCTTAAATTTAAAAAATTAAAATTGCTTATGTTTGGTTTTTCATCAATGAAACTTCTACCATCGTATTCGTCTCTTTTTCTGATTAAAAAGAAACCAAACACGATATAATTACGTTCATAATTGCTTGTGTAACGAGCGAAATTTACAGAATTCGTGCCTCTATCATAAATGTAAAGTCCGAAACTTCAATCTCACCGATACTCGACCCCTCGCTGGTTCGTTTCGTCCAGCGTGTTTACCGCTTGACTGGTTCCAAAGGGGATCCCCCTAGTGGGGGAAGGGTGATAAAACTTCGACATTCACGGCACAGACCTTTGCGACACTCACTGAGAGAATACTATAGTTTAGAAAATATCAACAGAAAAGAAGTCGTGCAGGTTATATTAGCTTCATTTAAAATATTTGAGACGCATTTTTTTGCAATGATCCATATTCGAGGGATGAAAACACCCCTCAAAGTTGGGGATAATGGCATTTTTTATGATATCTCAAGAACTATGGTGTATCTAACAATACAATTTTTCAGATTGTCTATTTTCGAGTGGGCAATTAGGCCAAGAAAAGGAAAATTACATAAAAAATCATTTGTTTAAACAATATTAATATTAGAAGGGTATTGTCCGCTGTTTGTTTAGGTTCAACAATGTCAAAGAGATTTAAATGAATAACGCAGATTTATCTCACAACGAGTTACACCGTTTTATAATATGATCACTTACTTTCCGTTTAAGTAGTTCGTTAATCCTTGTTTGAAGACCTGGGTAGTAAGGAAATGGTCCATCATTCTTATTATGGAAGCGCCTATGTCGATACAGATTGATGTTATCATTTATTCATATCACTTGCTATTCGAACACGCTTATAATTACATGACCAACTATACATAATTATTGAATACCTTTATCGTATGATATCCTATCGAAGATTTCGTTAATCTCATCCGGGTGTCCAACTTCAATGGATATAGGGTGCGAAGATTCTAAAGCATCCAATCCAAAAACGGTATGAAGATCATGCGCCACAAACTGTTCCAAAACTTTCCAAGTTGGTTCCACCTGCACACATTAAAAGAAAAACTTCATGGAAAAAATACTAGCGAGGAGTTACGAGTAAGAGACAATGGGTCGTATGAATAAAACCAAGTAAAAGCTTTTATTATTGATTTTCGATTTTCGAAATAAATTCTATATTTTATAGAATTCACCGTGTCCACTCAACAGTCTGCGCGTCCTCTTTCTATTCTTTTGTATACTGTATGATTCTTACTTTAATCTTCTTCTGCTCTGTCTCGAAACACAACGCGTGTGTACATAGTAATAAAGCTGTGCAATATAAATTAACAAGTCTGTGTTTGTTTAAATAAGACTGACTCTAATCCTTGTTGAATATCCTGAATCACTAAATCTAACAAGTATTTCCTGGTAAATACTTAAAATATATACGTATAGCACGTAGTACTGGAAACTTCGAGTAAATGTTACTGTTATTTTAAGTCTACGAACCGCGCGTCTTAATTTTTTAATTTTGTCGTGCCCTGTTCAGGTTCGACGAACTTACATCATGTGGAGTACCTTGCGAATACATCTTTTAAACAACATGAACGAAATTAAAGGTGGTGGCATTTTACGGAAGGAGGATATGAATATATTAAATGTGTTTATCGATCGAAATTTTTGATTAATTGTGTTCGAATTTCGGCGCACAGGTTCGATCACTGATACAAATTAGCAATTTTGCAAATTAGAAACCTCTTTCGAAACTCAACGTTTCGACCCAGACGTGGGTCTTTCTCAAGAGATGAGATTTTTTTGCGTTTGCTATAACGGAAAATTTATAAGTGGAGGATATGAATACAGTGGATCCAAAAACTATTTGAACACTATATCTCCCATTCTCGAAGAATCGTTGATATTTAAACCGTGGTCATTTTGTTAAAAAGAATATGAAATATTTAATAAATATCATATAATAACATATTTTTGTAAAAACATTTAAAAATTTTCTCGTGACTGAAACCACTGTAAATTTAAAGACTGGAGCTTCTCCATTACAATGAATGCTTAAAACTTGATCTACGATCTTTACCAGTTGATTTATTGAATTCTAAGTGAAAAGTTTACTGCCATCTTTACAATAATATAAGATACCTCGTGAAGCGCTTACAGTGGTTCATACGATCAAACTTCTCCACAAAGTTGTTCTATAAAACAGCCAAAAATATCGTAAATTACGTCCTAAGGAGTCGTTGTAATGGGAAAGAATCTTCGAATCCATAAAAGAAGAAAAAGTGTGTTTCACCTGTTATGTAATACACAAATACCTTAGAAAAAAATTAATTCTGATCTGCGAAAGTAAAGGTTTCGAGCTTTAAAATGAGTCTACATTTATGATTGTACTATTATTTTAACACTAACCGTACCGAGCACAGAATGCAACTATTATACATTATTTTATAGAAATTACAAAACTCAATTTATTTGAATGCCTCGCAATTTTTGCCATTTGACCTGTCGTGGTACGATTAGTGTCAACGAACTTATCGTAGTTTAAATATAGTGTTCAAATACTCTTTGGATCCACTGTAAATGATCTCGGATTTCAAATAGGTTTTGATGAGGATGTTGGTATTCATCAAAAGTACTGTTAGCCGAACGATAACTCAAGTTGCTTGCAATGTCGGTGCTAAACGCCAAAGCTGTATTAAATTTCCAAAAATAATGATGAAGTAAAAAAAGCCAAAAACGATTGGTAGGTAGAATTCGATTTCCCTGTTGTATAGAACTGTACAAACGTCGAAATACTCACACCATCACAACAAGATCTGAAGGTTTCTCCGCTAAAATAATTCAAATACTTAAACCACCAAGTGAATACTGGCAGCATTTACTTGAAATTTTGAAATATTTACTACGTATTACTAATAAAACTACGTATTTACTTTTACTTATACTTAATACTTAGAAGCATTCACTTATTTTGATACACACAACCGCATAGTATGAGTTTGTCTTTGATAATCAAAGTTGACCAACTTACTGCGTCCATGCCGACGTATTCGACATAACTGGCAAAGCCTTCGTTCAACCAAAGGTCTGTCCACCAACTCGGAGTTACCAAGTTTCCGAACCATTGATGGGCAAGTTCGTGAGAAACTACGGTGGCCACTCGGTTTTTATTGTTACTGGTCGAAACACCATCTTGGTATAATAGGGCTGTTTCCCTAAAAACACCAGTAATTACATAATAAAATCTAATTATTCTTACATTACTACTGTACTACAAGGTATACGTGATTTATATAAAATCTGCACATTATTAATTTATAATTTCATTATACAATTGTTAAATATTGTAAATCTTATAACGATCATCTATATGCACAGTGAATGATGAAATTATTGGAGCTTAATGCTGAACATATTTCTGTTGTCCATGTAACGTATAATGTTGCCTACAGTGTTGCTAAATGCATATTTGTAGTTAAAACATATCGATACTCTGTAAAAAAATAATACGAATTCAATAAAACTAAACTTTAATCTAAGAATTTATTATTTTAACATAAACTCGTAAATTTATTCTAGTAGCCCTAATAATTTGACTACCCCGAGAATATAAACGATCCAGAAGAATTTACAATATTTTTAACTCTCCCCAAAACTATTAATTCAATTTGAGAATGTTAACTATGGAGTTGTTCGAATTTAAAATGTATTATACATTATATCGTATTATAGGGTGATCGGTAACTGATGGTTTCTATGATGAACATTAAAAAGTAAGTCGAAAGAAGAATACAATTTTCCAATATGAGGCTCTACTTGTGAGGAAGTAGAACCGGTACGTCATGAACAGACGCGTCAGACGATTCATATTCCATAGCACACGTATTTGCCGAATGTTTCTCAAAAACACATCCTCAAATGAAAAAGTTTTATTCTACATTTTTGACTTATTTTTTATATATGAAATTACCTCCTTTTCGGTTGTGCTACCAGTGACCGATCACCCTGTCGAATTTCATCTGTCATCAAAAAATAAAAACGAATGAATGCTTCTTATAAAATCAGGCAAAACAATACTGAATGTCCGAATTACTTACAACAAATTTTTTAGGAACAATTAAGCTGTAACAATAAGATTTTGTGCTATAATCTTGTCTAACAGTTTGAATAATAGCATGCAATTGTGCAGCATGTTTGCATAAAAAATGTTCAAATGTGCAGCGGTTAATTAAATAAAATCTCCAATCACCTGTAAGTAATCAAACCCCAATTCTCCATGGCACCAGCCGCGAAGTCAGGCAGAGCTACATTGTCAATCTTCGGCAGAGGAAATTTAATTTTGAAGTAATCCTCGAAATACTCGAGGATCTTCGGGCCTATCTTCAAACTATAGTGCGCTTGGTCAATGGCTTCGCTACGAGCCCAAACTCTGAAGTTTCCAGACTCTGATTTCAACATCTTGAAATCGGAAACTATGAAGGCAACCAGGTAAGTGGACATTGGTACCGAACGCTCGTAATGGTCCCACACATAGGATGGTAACCCTGGCCTAATAACAAAAAATGTGATACCGTCAGTTTGCAGCAGAGACTTTGAGTTTTGTTAACATTCAAATATATTTAGACAATATGTAACGACGGCGAGACACCTCTAACATTACAACTGGCACATCAGTGTTACAATGATTGGTTTGAGATGTTTTGATTCAACAATTATTAAAATTATAAATACACTTTTGTGGGAAATTATGGAATAAATTTATTAATTGAGATGCAGAATATGATAAAAATTTCTCAAAATCAGAATAAATGCAACCACGGCATTTTTATAAAGCAATACAAATTAGGTGCCTTTAATGCTTGGTAGTTCTAATGTTAATGCAGCAATTTTTGCGAAGAATTTTTAATTTATTACGGAAATTAAGGGATCGAAGGAACCTCGAACTATTATACATCGCGCTTACATTTTCGTTTAAACGTCTAATTAGAAGTCTAGATTTTGGTCGCGATTTTCGACATCGTTTCAGTTCAGATGTTGAGCTATCACCTTCCATGAAATTACCGTCTTAAAGAAAAAAGAACAATCCTTCTTAGACACTGTTTGGCTATATATTCATTGAGAAATCCATTAGGGGAATTGTGAACCACTGGCATGTCAAGTAGAGCAGCTTTAAAGCGACGATCGAAGGGATTACATTCGAGGCAATTGAAGCACTGAAATCGATTCGAACTTCAAACCGCTCAAACTTTTCATCAAGTCCTAATCTAAAATGCTCAATGCCCATCACTATTCAACGCGTTAATGCATCCATGTATACGTATTTCGTTCGACATTGTTATGTCATGAGACATACATTTAGGATAGGTTTACTAATATAGCACCCCTTAACCCTTCAGTAGACCTTGAATATGTACTTTCAAAATTCAATGATTCAATTAAATTATAGGTAATATTATATTTACATTTAATATTCGTCTCTATCGAAGTGGTAAATAGAAACGTAGTAAGATAGTAAAATTTCATCCAAATTCACAAATAATACATTTCCGCATTAAGTAATTCTTAGCATTTTTAGTGGGGCTGCATCGCCCCCAATAGTTCACTTATTTTCAGTAGAATTATTCAACTTTTTGTCATAGGATTTTGAACACGTCTTTATGGGTATTTGAAATAGATAAGTTCTTTCTTTTCATGTAAAAACTGTCAAAAGTACGTGAACTATATATACAGGGTGGAAATTATAAAGCGTTACAGACGAATATCTGAAAAAATATTGATTATACGCAAAAATGTTTCAGATGAAAGTTGTTCAGTACCGAGGGGAACATCACGTGGTAGGACTTTTATTTTCCCCGGTAGACACTCCAAGGTGAGGTGAAGGTCAACTTTCTTTTTTTAAATGGAATGATATGTTTTTTATCCACCATCAAATAGTGCGTTTTTAGATGAGTTCAATTACCTATGACTCAAGGTAATTCAAGGTCAAACTTGCAGGGAAATGCAGAAAAGGTGTGATCGTTTTATTTGTACTTTAGTTCGTGCCTTTGAACTTTCACACCAAAACAATAACATGTGTTCAATATGAGCATTACTCAAGACAACATCAAAGGCATTATCAATTAAATGAAAACAAACGTATTTATGTATTACTGTGCTCTTCTCAAGACAGTCAGTTTACTTTCATTACTATTATTGCTAAGGTATCCTTCGCTGGACGATAGTACTTAAATAAGTGGTGAAAATGGAAATGTATAAAAATTGTTTTGATATGTTTATGGTACTGGGAGAATGCAGGCCCGCACTTTTTCGAAGGACGTTTAACTAGGCAAGTTTATGTTAACTTTGTACACAATGTACTACCCCAATTATGTGAACAAGTACCTTTAAATAAAAGGCGCGCTATGTGGTTGCAACATGACGATGCGCCTCCGCACAATGCACTATGCTCTCGAACAGCAATAAATGAAATCTTTGATTTAACACCACTCGAATAGTTTCTATGGGGTCACATTAAAAACTGCGTAATGTCCATTAAGCCTACGACCCGAGAAAACATAAAAGTCAGAATTTGCGAAGCTCGAGCTAAGATAAATGTTGAAATGTTGAGCAAAGTTAGAGAATCATTTAAACAAATGATGTTGAGAGCATTGAGCATTGAAGTAAGAGGTAATCATTTTGAACACATACTAAACGGAAGTACAAATAACACGATCACACCTTTTCTGCGTTTTCATGAAAGTTTGACGTTGAATGACCTTGAGTTATAGGTAATTCAACTCATATTAAAACGCATTATGTGATGGTGGATAAGAAAACATATCATTCCAATTAAAAAAAAAGAAAGTTGACCTTCACCTCACCGTGCATCCTAGAAGTTAGCCCCCCACTTGTTGAATTAAATAATTTCAACAGTTGTGCCGAGTTGTGCTAAGTTTGTGCTACGTGGAGTGTCCACCGGGAAAAATAAAAGTCCCACCACATGATATCCCCCTCGGTACAGAACAACTTTCATTTGACACATTTTTGCGCATAATCAATATTTTTGGAGATATTCGTCTGTATCGCTTTATAATTTCCACCCTGTATATTTTATAGAATATGTTTCTAAAAACACTTATTGACTGTTGCTATGATTCCAGTTATTCGGCTGATTGCAAAATAATAAAAATAATACAAATCTTGATTATTTACGAAGTGGCAGCGATTTGAACTCAAATTTCTGACTTATTGAGTTAAAGTGAAGTGATTTAGTGAATTACGAAATAGGAAAGAAACGACGGTTAAAAAAAAACTTTATTCGTGCAATAACAGGGCACGTGCAGAAGTTCCTCTCAAAATTTCAAATGAATTGGTCAACTAGAACATGAGATATCGTGGCAACACTTTCGAAAAATTCGGTTTCGATAAAAGCGCCTTTAAAGATTTAACTAGCAGTATCTCGCTACGCTCGCAAACGCCTATAACTATGCTAATTTTACGAATTCGAACAAATCCTTTGGCACATATATTTTACAACACTTGTACGTAAAGAAAATGCAAAAAATTGATTTTTTAAAAAATGAAATACCCGAATACTACCTTAACACTAGGTTACGAAGCACTAAAAGTGACTATTTTACTACTTGACTATTTTTATAAAAACCGTAAGAATGTATCTACCAAAATTCTCAGTCATTTGTTTTATAATATATACCCAAAGAAATAAGTTTGGTGAATAATTCCTCATGGATGCATGTCTATAATTTCAATAATCGTAAATAAAAAATTGTGTGTGCTTAAGATCGCACGACTGAAGCGAAAACTTCTATGACGATTGTAATCGCTTCTAAGTAGTATCTATGAATAATATTCACATTACTCATACTACTCATATTACTACATATGGTACTCGTTATGTGAATAACATGGTATTAGAAGTCAGTAGATTCATCTTGAGTTCAGTTACATTATCGTGATAAATATATACACTCCTATAAAAAAAATACGCTGTTGACTTTTAAGTCTCGAAAAACATAACCAAAGGAAAAATATTTTTGCTTACTATAATATTTATCACTTCCAATCACGTAGTGTTTTTTTTTAATATTTTTTCTTATCATCTAAAATCTAAAACAAGTTATCTATTTAAAGCGAGAAACTGACGTCGTTACTTTTACATATTAGTTCTATGAAATTTTGTTAATACTGTTAATATTTATAATGTGCGAGAAGGATAAAAGAATAATTATAACTTTAAAATTCTTGTATCTTTAAAAAATTGTCTTAATTTCCGAGGATTTTTATAAATACTGGTTCCTAGTCAACATATTTGTAGTAATTATTACAATAATTATTTTTGTTTTTCCTAAATTAAAAATGAATAATGTGGTTATATATTTCGTACTAGTAAAGACATAGTAGGCTTGTATGAACTTTAGGAGTCACTAAATTTGCAGTGACACATTTCAAGAAACATGGCCCAAGCGTGACACGCTAATATTGATGGAACTTTGCCTCGAGGTAGTGAATATGAAAACATTCAACTTGTATTACGTTTAGTAACTCATATTTGAGTTATGGAAGTGAAACTATTTTGTCAATGTTTAATGTATAGGTAAAACATTTTTTATTGCATAGGGAAGATCTAGAATAAATAAAAACACATCTCGAACATTAACATTCTTTAGTTTTAAGCACAATATCAATGCCATGGTCTAAACAAATTTGAATAAAATCAGACGTAGTGTCTGATGACGTAGCATCTTCTTTTTGTGAAATTTTAAAAACAAAGTATATACCTACAGTGTATATACCACCAAATTTCCGATTCTCGAAAAATTGTCAATATTTGAACTATGACAATTTCGTTAAGAACAGTAGTGCAATAATAATTTTGGACTTATCTCAAAGCTCGAAATCACTACTTTCGCAGACCATCATTCATTTTTTTTATAGTATATTTGTGCATGACATAGCAGGTGAAAAACCGAAGACACGATTTTGGTTGAAAATGAAACAAATTAAATCGTCTGTAAAGCACCAAAAATTTTTTCCAAAATGAATCATGAAAGAATATCATAGAAAAAAATGAACGATGGATTAGAAAAGTAGAGGCTTCAAGCTTTAAAATGATTCCAGGTACATACAGGGCGCGGCCGAATAACATGTACAAGCGTGCACAAGATGATTCTTTGTGAATAATTAAGAAAAAATATCGAATAAAATTTTTTCATTCGAAGCTTCGTTTTCAGGAAAATCGAGATTGAATATACAGCGGATACGCTTGCTATTAGATAGGATCCGTCTGATGCGTCTGATCACGACCAACCAATTCTACTTCCTGCATGTACTAAAGCACGCGAACCCAACGATCTCGAAACTTGATTTTCTTGAAAACGAGGTGTCCAACGAAAAAATGTTATTCCTTTTATCGATTTACTTTTACATGTAGAATCACACACACCCCCCCCCCTGTATGTTGTACTATTTTTTTAACCAAATAATCACATTTCAAATATCAACAATCTCTCGAGAATGGAAAATCAAGTGTTTAAATATTTTTTGGATCTACTGTAGATTACAATAACAAGTAATTGTCCTACATAAAGATTAACATTGTTATTAACAGCCTTGCATAGAGCAATTACTAATGTTTGATGTCTACGTTGTATCCATATTGCTTCCACTATCAATTATTACGTTCATGTGAAAATTACATACATTAGAAGACAGTTCGTTTTGCTTCGTTAATACATGTGTGTTAACTCAAGACACCAATTACTTGAAAAGTATTTTCGATTCTTGGTTATTTGAATAAGCGTTATTTCCACAAGCAAATTTGTAATACTTTGTTGTTAATAATTAATAAAATACATTGCTTTATAAATACAGTACATAGTATCAAAACTGTAATCGTCGAGATCTCCTAAAATTTGAATTTGTCGAACATGGAAAATCACTGTTTCTATAATTAAAAATCAATTTTAAAATGAATTAGATCATTTCATGGTGTATTATCTCTGCTTTCAAATACAGGATGTTTCAAAATTATACGTCGTGACCACAGCACCTCCGTATAGGTGAGAATGTGTTAAAAAATTTGCCGCAAAAATGACCTTAACTTTGAATTTCACTGTCAAATATTTTCACTGCATCGTATAGTACTCATAACGAAGAACAAAAGTCCCAAAGGAACCATAGATCGCAAATGAACGTTTCTCTCGAAAAACGACTTTAATGTTTCGTATACTATTTTATTCTATATGTCTAAAGAGTCTCCCAGTATGTATTCGGTACAACCATAGAAGGGATGGAAAATATACAATAAATATTTTTCATTGACGCCTCGTGTTGAGACGTGCTTATTGTATGGCCGACTCGAATTTCGGTTTGGGTCTACGCAACGGTCGATTTTGAACAGTGCCATTTTTTAAGAGTCTTTCTAGTGTCCTTTTGACGAATTTATTGTTTTATGACTCGGATACGGCTGGATAGTATCAGCTGGCTCTTGGGAAAATCAGCCTAACCGTACCGCTCTCAATGACACTTGGCGTAGCTTAAGCCCACACATAGCACACTTTAAAAAAATACAAGGAACCGAGTGTTGTCACAGTTTGGCGATATTCATGGCGTCGACGTATTTCGTCTATTGGCGTTGCCATTGTTTTAGAGTTCATTTTGAAACCTTCCTAAATTGTATTATTGGCTAAGGCCCCACTATTTTGTATTTTGTGAAGGGAATTTTCAACCTCACAAGGTTTCTTCATTCTTATGCCTTCGTTGCAGGATCAGTCGTGAACTAGAGTCGAAGTCGGAACAAGTCCAATTTTATATACATAGTCAACCTCTACCGTAAATTCTGTTTTATACCATTTTATTAAAATTGTACAGTTATCCGGAAACCCGATTATTCTCTTTATTAATTTATTACCTCTCTTTGAGGGGTGTATCTCAGCGGCTCACTTATTACAGTTTGAGCACTTTTACGACACAACATCTCGTTATTTAAGAAAATCGTCTTTGAAAATCCGTCAAGTTCCCGTGCCTATAGTTTCTAAGAAGTAGAACTAGTAGGTCATGAACAGATGCGTCAGACGATTCCTATTCAATAGCATGCGTGTTCGACGAATTTTTAACTCTAATTTCTCAAAAACGACGCGTCAATAAAAACTTTATGGTTACTTTGGACTACTTTCTCAGGTAGAATCACCCCTCCAAGTTTATATGATTTCTGGACACCTTGTAGACATATGGAATAAAATAGTTTACGAAATTTTAAAGCATTCATGTAAGAGAATAGTTGATTTGTGATCTATTGTTCTTTTGAGACTTTTGTTCCTCGTGACGAGTACTAGACAATGCAATCAAAAAATATGTTGACGTGGTCATGAGATATAATTTTGAAATACCCTGTACACATCGTTGCTTCGTGTTATTTGTCTGCTAACATCTAATGGAATTTTTACATTACTGGGTCTAACAAACGCGACGCGTCGCAGAACGATTAGTTGCGACGATTCATCTTACACAAACAACTTGATTATACGTGTCTTGCTGATTCTGGAAATTAATTCTTCGCTTTATTTGCGTCAATGGCGCGCGTGTCGCATTTATTTAAGACTGAACGAGCTATTAGTTTCCTCAATTTTCTTTAATTTCTACACGACATACGAGATATGTTATCAGTTGATAATCAAGATGCTTATTTACACTCATCCATAGCAAACAACATAAGTAAGTTATTATGAATGATTTATTTTAGTTTCTCTATGATATTATACACTTCTATTTGTTCCTAATCTTTCCTGTAAGTTGTATTCATTTTAAACAAACTTGTATTCCAAATATGCTGCACTTCCTGTATTAATAATTTCATAAATTTTTATATTTGATTCAATCCACCAATGTAAAAATCGTAGTTGTTGATCATCAGTGATCTCCACGGCATCGATCGTGTTAAGGAACAGTTTCCAAACCAATATCACATGTGGTATAATTTTCACGAAACAACCTCCTTTATTTACTGACGCATGCTCTCGTAAATACACGTCTAATAGTAGACAAAGAAATATTTATAATGCAGTAGTCCTTGACCCACATAGTCATTGTCAGCACAGTTTCGAAGTTGCAGAAACTGTCTAAACGTGTTCGTTACTAGCCTTATAGTTCATTGAGAAGATATACGACTCGTTCTCTGTTCTTGTTGGATAGTAAACTACGATCTGATCAGAAACAATTCCAGATCATAAACCTCACTGATCTTGGATACATTTTTTGCGCGACTTTTAAAGCAATATAAATATATGTAGTTCTTCCGAAGCACAGAAATCAAGTAAGTATAGAACATTTTAGTTAAAGTCTATCATTTATCGTATGAAAATGAACCACGTGCTTATTATTTTCTCTACTCTCATTGATCACGTATCTTCATCACTTAACTGTCACAGCGCAAGTACTTACTTTCCTTTATGTCTGTCACGTTTGTTTTCATCGCCAGCGTCATTTTCCAAACATTATTTGACAACCACACTACGGGAATCTTTATCAAGTTTGAACACGTTATACGAGACACTTTGGCACGCACCAAGACTTAGCCAAGACAGTATGATCATCATTAGCAAGATCGTTACCTTAACGAAAACGGTTCGCAACAGAATATTAGACTTTAAGCGAAGCTCTGTAGAGATTTCAATTAAAATTTTCAGCGGAAACCTATATTTTTGTTTACGTATACTTGAAGACGATACCATTGCGTTTTCAAAATTCTAGAATACTTTTCTCTTTGCATAAACTTTGCATAAATCAAGATGTAAGCGTCCAAAGTTGATGTGCCGACACTAGCATTATGCAGTGTACTTTGCACTAATCTGTTCTATGCTTTGTAATTGTCTTCAGTAAAAAATTAGTGAAAGTGCAAGATTTAAAAGAATTCCCGTGTTCTTTGGATTGTTCGAAAACCATATATTGAAGATAGATTTATTCGTAATAGGTCGTCGCTGACATGAAAAATTTGTTAAAAATTGACATGCCGGTAGGGGCAGCTAAATCTTACATAATTTTTACGGCATATATCTACGCATATTTCCGGATCAGTAAGAAATTTTGAGGAGTATGTTTTACAATCTTAATGAAAGCTATCACTAGCGTTTCAATTCATATTAGTAATTTGATCTCAATAAAGTGGAAAAATCAAACAAACTAACATCAAAATAACAAGTACATAATCCCAATAACACACTATGTAGAGATAATGAAAAGTTTTCACTTTTTTGAAAATACTTGTTGATTGGTTCTAATATCGTTACTCACCTTTGTAATAGATATCTAGTAACACTTCTATGACGGTTTTAAATACCAACAAGAAAGTTGATTTTTGTCCGTTGTCAACGCAGTGTGCGGTGTTTCAAATATATTGTATTTTCTCCATACATTAGGCAACTTTACCCCAAGTTTTAACGTATAAAAATTTATTAAATGATTTTAACTACTTACACAGGCATGGGCTCCCCCTTTCTTGGCATATTCGCGATCGATGTCATGTTCGTGGGTCTGGCGATGCTGATCTGGAAACGAGCTTTCAAAGCAGGCTCGTCGAAGCAAGGAAAAGCACGTCGTGCATCCGTTGCTTGAAATTGCGTGGTGGCGATCCATCTGTAATACAAAACCGAGGGGAACTTTAGTAAATAGCCATTGGGAAAGCCTTGTTTGCACTTCCATGGACTCTGTCCAAGCTCAACCCATGACGATACCCCTGGCTACCTCAGCTATTAGAGACAAGAGTCATGAGACACTCTTCTATTCAACAGGGTCGCAGGGCTTGGGCAATGAATAGGGATATAACAACAGGCGACACTCTTTAAGAGAAAGGACTTTTAGAGAGAGAGAGAGAGAGAGAGAGAGAGAGATGAGAGATGAATTACAATGAATTTAAAGGTCCATTCGGTAAGGATTGATAAACTTCGGCAATGCTTGAACTGCAAAATAAATATTTTATAAGATATATTGTAATATAGTTTAAATTTATATATGTAACAAATTTAAATTGTGATAGATTTAAAATATATGTAATAGATTTAAATTATGATATATCTAAAGTTATGTATGTAATATATTTACATTATGATTGATTATTTTATGAAAGTAATTCATTTATTTTGACTTTAGAAATTGGTCTGAAATAAATAAATAAGAAAGGGTCATGTAGAGTTGAAGGAGAAGATTTATGCGGAAGAACATTGGTATGAATATGTGGTGTTAGCGGAAAATTATTGTAAACCGAGTTCCTCTTTATGGCCGGGAAACTTCATAATGTTGTAGCTGGTGTCAAGACGAGTTGAATGATTTGGCACAATGTTACCTTCGAGTGACCTCGAACTAGAAAATGTATGATAAAGTAATTATAACTCCAAAGTGTGGAAATTGAGCACTTCAGGTGCTTTATTCTATGTTCTTCATCCAATGTTCATGTTATATCTTCGTGTTCCAATTCCTCTGTTCTGTTGTTTATCATTACATCAATCTTTCATACTGTTATCCCTTGTATCTCATTACTATTCTCCACACTGTTAATATAATAAACTTTATTATAACCACAATAAATCGTTTAAGTGTTTGTGTTGAAATTGGTCTACAAAATCTAATTATTCTTTTTTGCATATTCTCTGATGTAGTTGGTTGATTACGATACACATCATCTTTCATGTGGTATTGGTGGAATGTGTGTAATTGTAACATTCGCACGATTCTTTCTCTAGCGAATTGTCTACTACTGATGCAAGGCTTTTGAAGCATTTACTGCATCAAGAATATTGACTGCATTTGCTTCACTTATTGCAATTCTTACTTTCAAAGATCTTTTATTTTGTACACTACCCGCCTCACGGAACTTTTTAACTAATTTTGAATATGTAGAAAAAGATAGACACCTGCGATTATGAATTCAGCCTTTGTAAAGCCGAACAGCTTCTCCAAGACACTGACGACTTTCGTAATAAAGGGAAATAAGATCAATCTCCCTTTCCTTTGAATAACGCATCGTTAAACGGTTATCGATAAACTGATGTACTCGCTATAAATAGATGACAATAACTGACTCCGCATTCATACCTGCAGTTTGTTGATAATATTGTTTGTGTTCGCTTGGAGATCACATTCCATTAACGGTATACGTGTTCTGAGACCCAATGGCTTATGAAATTAGATTTCCGTCGATCAAACAGAGTATTCAAACTATACCTATTTATGAGTCCAAGAAAGAATTTGAAGATCATAACGTAGTATATCATTGAACTCGTCTTGACATCAGCAACAACATTATGAAGTTAAAAATATATGACGCCATTTATTTTATATTACCATATTTGCCTTCATGGGCAGTACAACTTTTCTCTCTAACATTTTCTCTTATCTTGATGGCTAATGGGGATATTTAGATGATGTTTCTCTAACTGTTTCTCGTTAATCACTCGGTATAGTACATATTTAAATTGTTTGTAATATTTTCCAATGTAAACTACGATAATTTATTTCTAACGTATTTTTTACGCAATTCGGTAAAATGTATTTTCTACTACTTATTATATTTCTTCTTCTTCAGCTTTTCAATCGTGTAAAATTAATGAAAATACTTCGAGAACGTATACATTAACACAAATAGATTTCTAATTGTTAGACATTGACACGAAATAAGATTGAATCCAGATGATTTAAACTTTCGGCTTGGATGGGATCTAACATTTTGAGTGGCGCCCCCTGCTGCCGAAAAGTAGAAATACTCTAAGCTTGGCTTGGCTTGCAGCAGCTTACAGTATTAACAGGCGTTAATTACAGTATAAACTTACAGTATTAAAGCAGGTGTTAATTAAAAGTAACGTTACGGAAGCTGTAATTTTTCCACCGCGTGGCAAGAAAAATTTTGGTTACTGTGCAGTGAAAGATTGTAATAGTAGAGCGAGCAAAAATTATTGCTCCGTTTCCACACTTCGAAATGTGAAGTGAACTGCTTGAAATTTATAAGGCCTCCATTTCTAAAATATAAGAAACAATTCAGCAAAGAACGTCTATTAGTAGTCTATTTTAACAGCAAAAATAGCTAAAGCTAGAGTTCATATTGAAAAATCTAACCAGCGTATAAAGACTTTCAAAATTCTTGGTTCAGTGATGCCTGTGGCATTGGTGCCTCTAATAGAAGATATTTGTACAATTATTTGTGGAGTGATTAATATGTCTTCACCAATTCTAAGCGATTCGAAATTTATGAAATTATAATTGTAAATTCAGAAGGTACATTAAAAAACAAACGTGTTTCTGTAAAGTGAACTATTTGATCAAACATACTTCATTGATTTTTATACATGTATTTATTTCATATATATAATAAAGATATCTTTTCGAAGTAACACTAAACTTGTCATTATTTGTTAAGTGTGTGCTCTCGTCACTTAATAAACAAATTTTATGTAACATATTCGTATAGTAAATAATTTTTAATTTAGTCAACATTGAAAAAATAAAACTGTCATTTCTTGTAACTTGTAAAGGTAAATATTTTTTATAAAACTTAGAATATATAACAAAATATGTTAGTTATAAATTTAACACTGCTATCCCCAGCTGGATTTGTCCATAATACCGATGCTCTTCCCTCAACACAATGTTTTTTCCATCTTTTCAAACATTTTAAGTAAAAACAAGAAAAAAGATATCAATACAATTTTAAGACCAAGCACTTCGTCGCCATATTGGATAGCTATATATATATTATCCACGCCCTCGTGTCAGATCCCAATACAACCAATTTAAAGGGACAGTCGAACGACCAATATCAAAGGTTCCGCCCGGTGTGTGCCTTCTTGTTGTATCCCTTCCCATTGGCTTGGGAAGATCATGTTGAACTGTTTAAATTCACAGACATTTCCTACATCAACAAGAAATGCCGTCGGAATAGAGATTTCTTTGAAACGAAATGCTAGAGATAGAATCTCTGTTATTTTAACCCCTTGCTGTATTCTAACGAGGCAGACTCGTGATGAAGATTTTAATCAATGGCTAATAAATATGAATGTTACGACTTCCTTTTTCCGACGAAAGAAAATTTTATTCTTTTATAATCAATATTTAAGCATTGACGTAAAATGTAGCCTTACAAAAAATGTAAATTTTCTTTTCCCTCTGTGACATTTGTGGGGACAAAGTCGTTATAATAGGTATGGTAAGGGATTAACAATAAAACCATACCGAGCATAAAACGTGAATGATATACATTGATCTATAAAAATTTCAATGCTGAATTTATTTAGATGTCTCGCAATTTTTACAACAATATGTGCTTGAATGAAAAAATTAATTTAATAATTTCTAGTGTAAACATCGTTGTAATTTGAATAATTATCAAATAAAAAATGTAAACCGATAATTTGACCGATCCTCGTGCGTATTAAAATGGAAAATAAAAGTTTCAAGACAAATCGGAAATTGTACCCATCTATCCAAAAGTTGATTGCCGATTTCTACTTTTACATAGTTACAAACATACAGCAAATAATTCAGTTTCTTTTTTAAAATTCCTTACTACAATTATTAGGAATATAATAGAATGTTAATGTTAAAACAGTAAAATCAGTTAAAGTCTAAAATTATTAAGAAAAGGCAATAACGCCTATGTAATTCCTGTATTTTGCTATAATGTAGACAATTTTTATTTTGCATAAAAAACCGTAATTTAATTATTACATAATTTTAGATGATCTTAATTTCGTGATAATGAAACAAGGGTTAGACTTTTATTTTCTACCTACTGTTTGATAGTCGTAAAGATAAAGAATATCAGAGGTCGGTTTTAATATTAATAATAAATAACATTCGTAGTCTTAACAGAGTAAAAAAACATATGTAAATGAGAATAATAATATGAAATACGTATTTGATAATTCTTACTTTTATTTGTAGAATATTTTATGATAATTTGTACAATGATTTTGTCTAAAGTCTATAGAAAGTCTATAGAGCACGATGTAATTACAATATTCAGAGAAAATTAAAGGTATAAAAACATAACCAATGCATATTTCTCAATCGTTCAAACACCTTAGCAATAAAAATAATAAGCGATTGCACTATCGCTCACTTTAAATTTTACTGAACCTGTAAATATTAGTATACAAATTAGTTTGCAATACAACTCTCATGGTACCAATTATTTAAAGTACACTATGTCCCAAAAATCCGTTGTCATAAATCTATATAGTGCATATAACGCATGAGACATTAGCTTTGAGAAAATCAAATTTGTATGTTCGTGAAATTATAAACATTCGAATAATACTAGACTAATACGTTTATTTATTAAATAGCTATAGATTTTCATAACAAGAGAGTCTTGATGAATACATTTTATCATAGACATTCTAATGTTCTATTAGGTAAGTATCTCCAAACATATTTTTAAGAAAATATTTCTGCGAAATCGAAGAGACAACTTTTGTTTGTTAGTCGAATTGTGAAAATATCTTCTAACTTTTTATTAGATCATAACCAAAAACAGAAAATATTATTTCATGAATCTAAGAGTTTTACGATTCCTTTTGCCTTTGTGGTTTGTTGTATACATATAATAAAGCTACATTCAATCTTCGTGTTACCTACATTGCGAATTATGTAATGGTAGGTTTGTACAATTTATTCGGCGAGGGTATTTTTACCTGATCTCACTGCCAACAGTGTAGGAGCTTCTGTAGAAGCCTTGCAAGTAATCGTTCAAATAACCAACAAACTTGAGATGCACAAAGTACTGCTTGCCCCCTTTCAACGTGTCTGAGGTTTTAATCACATGAAACTGCCGTTCAGTGTCGTTCCTCTGCCCGACTATTCCGATTGCTTTGGTTGAGTTGCTCGTGGCTGAATATTCTCTGATATTCGTGAAACTTTCATCGATGTCCATGCTAACTGCGTGTAATGTCACATTTTTTGTATCCTCGGTCACGTTCACAAGAATCTTCACCTAAAAAAATAATTATATTCCCGTATTTACAGCGAATCACAGTAATATTCGGACACTCTTAAAACCACAATAACTTTTTTGCCTCGAAATTTTAGAAATGATAGAAGGATTACTTTACTAGCTGGAGTGAAAAAGAAATTTTGAAAAAATTGCAGCTGGTCGGAATCGAAAATTGTGAAAACTGTAATTTCTACAATCTTTAATCGTTTGTAGCTTATTTAGCGTTGACCGATTACGATGAAATTTTCAGAACTCATAAAATTGATACAGATCTGCAAATTTTATTTTAACGTGAAACAATAAACTAATTATTCTATCTGCTCAAAACAATCCAAGTCGTTTGATCCAGTTTTAAAAAAGTTATTCTCTTTGAAAGGGTGTTCGAATATTTATGCAAGTAACTGTATCTACGTTCAACACATTCCCGCCATCTTAATAACCGACGAATTCATAATTGACACGATCATCTATCCGTTGACGATATACAATATGCAATTACTAAACTTGGGATTTTATGAATTTATGGCAAAAGGGAGTAGTCAACACTTAAAACGGTTAAAAAGTTAAAACATCAATATATTATTTCCTATTTAATGAATTTATTGAAAAAAGTCTTCAATTCTTGCAATTGATACAGAAAATGTTCATGTTTCCTACAGGTCTGCAGTCTAGCAATGATACAATTTTAAATAATTATAAAAATGTATAACACTAGAGGGTCAAAAGTGCGTATTGCTAATGACTACTATCACTCCCAGAATAGGGAGAACATTATTCTTATGACTATTACAGACTTCGAAGTTCGAGCAAGGTTTCTACGTTACCGAAACGGAAAAAATCTGTTGGTAACTCGTTTGTGATCATTTTTAATTTATCTCTGTATCTGTTCACTGCTTCCTTATTTATATAGTGATAAAAGCAATTATCCAGACAAGGCCGTTCAAAACTTCTTAGCTACATGTTTGCATATTTTCACCGTTTTGGAAGTATCGTCGTCATAGTACTCGTTCAAATTTTTCACGATACATAAGATTATAAAAATGTCTGATTTACAGAATGATTTATTCCACAACGATGAATAATTCATTGAGGTTCAAAGTAAATTGAAAAGTTCATATAGGAATCACTTTAGTTCACTTATACAGGGTGATCGGTAACTGGTGGTACACACAAAAAGGGGATGATTTTGGGGGGAATTCCCCTAACACCGAACTGCAGTAATGTCGGACTGTTGCTATATCTTTTACATTTAAAATTTTACGGAACTGTACTCGTGGAAAATGTACAAGAACGAAAACAAAAAATAATCACGTTTCATCACGTTCCTGTCGCGTATGCACAGCTAAGGCGATCAGCTGATTTTTGCGGCTGACAAGAATACGATACTTTGTACAAATTATAAACTGTTATATCTATTAATTTTTGTGATCAAGAATATTATATAAAGAATAAGTATATTTAAAATTCTCGTTGTATATTGCGCATAGTGTATTTGTTTTTATAAAAAAACATTTACTTTCATGAATTTAATGTATCGGACAGACCAATTTCCCATATAGCTGAACAATATAAATCTCGGTCTTGTACGTACCCTTTGTACTACTATTTATTATTTTGCTTTCAGTGAATATGTAGTAAAAGAAAAGGTTGCAGGAAAAATTTTAAAAATGAACTTCTGATTGCTAAAACGTTGGAACTGAAACAGACGAACTATGGTACGACCTACGTAATTTATCTATGTTCTTTCAATGTTTCACAAGGCTTGTGACGATATCCCAGAATGATTTAACCATTATATGTGCGATCGTTGCAAGTTATTATTAGTAAGTTTTATTGTGTACGGTGCTAGTGATCACTTCAGCGATTTCTTAAAATCATGTAATCAAAGTATAGTGTTAATTTAACTTAATCATCACGGAAGTGTCGATCATTCTACACATTATATTTGTTTCTAGTATTGTCAATCTATAAATATCGCGGAATAAAAGAATTTAAATATTATATTTTTCCATTTATTTACGAAAAACTGTCCTTATATAAAATAGTAAGTCGAAAATATAGAATACATTTTTTTAATTCGTAACTTAATTTTTGAGAAAATCGACTTCGAAAATCCATCAAGTTTGCATGTTTAACATTTGTAAGAAGTAGAACCTGTAGGTCATAAACAGTCACGTCAAACGATTTCTAGCCAATCCTCATATGACACAATGAGGTTTCTTCATATTCACCCAGTATAAATACTTCGAGAGTAACCCATATCAATGGAAAGATGAGTAGTTAAAACAATATCGTATGCAACCGGAATGTGATAGAAACTAAAAATATTCCGAGGAACTTGATGGTTCGCCGCTTTGTCTGTATCTTTTGGAACAAAGTGCTTTCCAATTTGTCATGACGATCGATTTCCTCATTCCTCGCTTAAAGGATAAAAGGAATATGGGGATCCATTGAAAACAATGCTTTCCATTGTTCGATTATTCTATAGATGATGTTATACATATAGTCATATTACAGAGTACGACCACCCAGAACACTTTCCTTTGCATGCACAATGATTCTTGATCCAGTATCAAACGTTTATGTAAATAAGTAAAATAAAAGAATAATTAATGTCTTAACTTTGAAATAGAAAAGTAATTTATTTCAAACATTTGGAGAATCGTTTTCTTTTTATTCAATGAATTCATGCAGAAAGAGATATAATTCTGATAAAAAACGCAAAGACAATTCTAACTTTTTTTTACATTGAAAAAACGTATTATATAATAAAAAAGTGAATGTAAATTGTATATCCATTTTTTACCTGTCAGAAACAAACACTTTCGAAAACAGGATATATTTGCTATTGTAAAGAAAACTCTATAGAATCTAAACAAATTATCAGATTAATTTGTATCTAATTGTCTTTCATTAGTTAAGCGTAAAATATTTTATTTACTATAGTGCGCTATAGACAAATCCTAACAATTCATAAATATTCATATGAACCATGCGAAAGTAAAGTTTGAAGTGTCTATACAAATATTCGTATAAGTAATTAATTTGGACATTATATAACTTTATATGCGAGCAGAATTTTAAAAAATATGTAAATGCAAAAACATTATACAAGGTGCGGCACAAATTAGTCCCCACGATTTTTCAGCCCCTTCGGATGGTCGGGTAGGAAAGTGTTTCTTACCAAAGTTAATCATTATTTAACCGACAAAAAATTGCAATTATTTAAATTAAAAAAAAAAACAATTTTCAACAAATAAACAAGGTCGCTGTCATATCTTTAAATGGAACTAGGCATTTTTAACTTCATAATATCACAGGCGACGTCGAAACGAATTCAACGATATGCTATACGATGACTTTCAGATGACCTTGAAAGAAAATACCGCCATGAATCAATTGCCAGAATATTTGAAATATTTCGACGGCACGTAATAGCAACGCCTCGCATTTAGAGGTAAATAAATGAACATTGTGAATGCGCATTTCCTCACCTGTCGTCCGTTTGTGTCGCAAGATCTGTTAGTTCAATACATGAAATTATTTTCAATTTGGCTCCGTAAAAAAATTTAGTTTTTTGCGAGTTAAGTTCTGAAGCAATGTGTACGTTCATTTGTTTACCGCTAAATATGAGGCGTTGCTATTACGTACCGTCGAAATATTTCAAATATTCTGCCAATTGATTCATGGCGATATTTTCTTTCAAGGTCATTTGAAAGTCATCGAATAGCATATCATTGAATTCGTTTCGACGTCGCCTACGATATTATGAAGTTAAAAATACCTAGTTCCATTTAAAGATATGACAGCGACCTTGTTTTTTTGATGAAAATGGTTTTTTTTAATTTAAAAAATTGCAATTTCTTGTCGGTTAAATACTGATTAACTTTGGTACGAAACACTTTTCTGTCCGACCATCCGAAGCGGCTGAAAGATCGCGGGGACTAATTTGTGCCGCACCATGTATATTCATTTCATTTACTTGAGAAATTTAAAAGTTAGTACGGTTATACGAAATAACTTAGATTAACAGTGATTAATGACATTTATGGGAAAAATATTTCAATTTGAAGTAATCGCCATTCTATACGTTAAGTACAGTCGTATTTTAAGCAGGAGTCTTTGCAATGAAAATTTATTTAAATTATATTCATTATCTTTTTAAGTGTGGCTATTCGCATGTGACAAAGTACATCGTTCAAACTTTCATTAATGTCGCACTGCTTCTTCGTGGATAAAGAGCGAAATAAAGTTAATCTGGCGCATTTTAACAGGCTTTTAATATTTGATATTTGAAATATTATCGATTACTGCATTTGTACTTTGTGATCATTTCAACTCCCATATTTGAATTTTTGTTTACATATACGACTATCTAGCGATTTGTAAACGCATCCTTCCATGAATTTTCGTTTGCATTATCCTGATAAAGTGTATGCCAATCCCGGAAATAATTTATAACCTTTCAAGCATTTTTTTCTCATTGCATAAAATATGGAAAATCAATGTGAGTATTTCCGTCACATTTTACTTTTTTATTACCGTAAGGATAAAAATGCAATGCAACCAAGGAAACACTAGTGTATAATTTACAGAGAGGATGTACCATCGGATAATCATTTGTTTCGTTCTCTTCAATACTTCGTAAATGTGTAAATATCATTTTAAGTGGAGGCGTCCAAAGTAACAGTACTCGAATTTTTGGTAATGAAAGAATTCTTTTAAAAGAATTTGTTTTTCATTAGTATTGTATGTAAGTTTCGATTAGAACAGATAAAAAAATGTTCTTGACAATAAAAGTTTTTCTGTAACAGGATAACGTATTCTGTTTGGCAATTGATAAAAGTTCTCATACACTATAGTAAATACCAAATAAAATTTGATAAATAGAATCACAACAATATAATATAATGACCGTTCTAGTTTTATAAATTGATACTCGTTATTATTTTTAATATGAACGAAGATATTGCGTTGCATGATGTGCATCTTATCTAAACCATATCAACAATTATATTTTTATCAAAAAATACACACACGATATTATATTACAAAATTTCTATGGTTTTATTTGATTTAAGTCAGTTGTATAAAAATTTTATTTTATACGTATTATTCCACACAATCTTCCTCTTGAAAGGAAGAAAAGCGTCTTTCTCTAGCAATACATATTTTAAAGTTATTATTACTGTTATGATTTTCAATTCATTTATTCAATAAATATATGAGTTATACGATATTATATTGTTGGAAGAAAATAGTACAGAATAATTTGGATTTTCAATTTATGTTGTAGAAACAATTTTATTAAACTTTTCAAAAGAGCCTCCTTGTTTTTATTGTACAGATTCTGAAACATCTGTTCAATAAGAACACTATTTGACAAAATACTAAGAAGTAACAATTCTTTGCATAAAAATTCCACACTAACAGATACTTTGTTACACGATAAGTTCGACCAGAGTTTAAAAAAAAAGTGAAATAATTGTTTATATAATAATTAAAATGTAGATATTGTGTTTCATAAATTTAGATTTAAACTTCTGGATACTAGTTCGTAGTTAACATATTTGTCACATAAACACATTTCGACACGACAATACAATCTATAATTGTATACCAAAGTGGTCGCTAACATAAAAACAGAAGATAACAGTTTATATCGAGCCTTGCTAAATATCATTTACTATTCCATGCATAATAAACCCCTACACAAGGTGATACAAAATACAATGAATACAATACATGTGCTAAAAATTTGTTTATACATTTACTGCCACATACAATACATACACTACCGTTCATTGATGTATGAACATTTCGTTAAAATGTTTTGTTTAATAAATAGTCATTCATGACTTGTATAAAATATGTTTATATTGTCATCCTTCTACTCATTTACCAAACAATAAGTCATTAATATTTTATTTTCTCAAGATCACCATAAATCTTTCATGCGTTGGTAAAAAGTGCCCCAATTCTAAAACTCTGCTCTGGACACTGTTACATGAGGCATGGAGGACTGTTCCAGATGAAAAATTTAAAAATTAATACGACGAATGCCGCGATAAAAAAACATTTAAATTTAAGAGTTATTAATTAATTTCTGTTTGAATATTATTTAATTACTATTTAATTACTGCATAAATCGTTAATTTTATACTTATAAAATGTACAACTGATCCGAAATAAAATTATTTTTTGTTGAGCAACATTCCTCTACTTATTTTTTCTCTTAATTTTCAAGTGTCCATACTTCTATGACCGGTAGTGTATACAGCTTCTCTAAACCATTTTTCGATCCCGTTGTACGAGAGTGTACCACATCGTCTATTGATATTTTCCAGCCGGCTCTATAGGAAGTAAAAGCAATAGTGATCTCCCGACGCCAAATAAAATCATTTAAAAGAGGAAGTGTATGCGTACCTCGCCGTGGTAAGTGAAGTTTCCCTCCCATATAAACGGCATCAACCTTAGCTCGTAACTATGTGGTAGCACCGATTTAGGCAATCTGACGTCCAGTTTCTTCTTGACTGAAAAGTCTGTGGGGAACATGCCGCGCGATTCGAATACGGAATTCCTGAGATCATTGCACGATTTAACGAGCTTTTCCTCCAGGCACGGGGCGAAATGATAGACCAACAATCCAGTCACTACCAGGGACGCCAGGAATGCCACGCTCAGAAGGAAACCACCGCAAGGTGACACTGTACATCCTCGTTTCCTGCCGAACGTTGTCGTGTGGTCATCCATCATTCCTAAAACCTCACGAGACTGGGTCATATCATGTGGAAATCTGGAATCATTCAAACATATTCTCGTTATATTAGCTACTTAAACATGTTTCTACCGTTCTTTTAGTAAATATAAGTATTCGGTATGAATAGAAAAATAGAGAATATTTTATTCAAAACATTGGCCATTACTATCTATAGTGGACATAGTGGTACATGTTTGCAAATTTCAGAACATGGCTTGGTATTTCAGAAAATCTTCTACCTAAATCAAATAAAGAAACTATTATTAGACAATGATGACAATTAGATATGCTTCTTTATTATCATCTTCTATATCATTTGTACTAGGTTCTTGAATAAATTTCTGCCGTTCTTTTTGTAAATAGATTTTCAAATTTTTCAAATCAGGTCTCGCATAAAAAGGAATTGAGGGTTTGTGATTCATTTGAATCGAATTTTCTTATAATTTTCACCATTTTCAATGAATTATATAGTGAAGAGAAAATATGTATCAACACCATTTGAAACAGCATAAGTTTTTCAAAATTAAAGGGATTATTTTATTAGATGTGTAAATAGATTTTTGTGAAAAATAACATGAAAATTAAAATAAAATGTCTTATAGACTCAAATAAATTATATACATGCTGAAAATTTCATCGATGTTGGTTAATTGTTTTAGTAGTCGGAAACGAAAAAGTGGGGAAATTTTGAGTTTTTCACGATTTTCGTTTATGATTGCAATTTTCCCCACTTTTAATCGTTTACGACTCATAAAACAATTAATAAATATCTATGAAATTTTCGGCATGTATACAATTTATTTGAGTCTACAAGACACATTTTTTAATTTTCTATACAGGCCCAGATAACAAAGTTGTAAAAATCAACTTTTACTATGTTTTTCGCGATTTCCACCAAATGCCATTCTTTTTAAAAACTTTTTTACGCATCGTCTAATAAAATAATCCCTCTAACTACCCAAGAACACTCAAATCATTTGATCTAATTTTAAAAAAGTTAAGCTGTTTCAAATGGTGTTGATATACTTTTGCTCTTCACCGTATTTCATAGCAACCTTGATAGATTTCGGTGATACTTTGTGCATGTATTAAGCCGTAATAAGAATAAGAAACATAATCAAGGAATTTAAAAAATTTCCAAAATAATTCTTATATCTGTTCTCTTGTTTACGTTGTTACTTCCATACCATTTGCCGGATAAATGAGGCCAATTAGAATTAATACTTCGAGTGCTGCGTCTCTTAGAAATTCAATGTACTAAATTTAAATTGACAAATTTTGAAACTTATATTACTTACAATAAATGTGTACAATATAACTCGCATTTATTTATTACTTACAATTAGGCATGAACTGAAAAAAATAATCAAACGATTTTTATATTTGCATTGTACTACAAGGGATGTAAATTAATCGGAATCGAAAATCTAAAATATATTAATATTTCATGAAGTTTAATATGATTCTCTCAAATGTCTGCATAATAAATTTTGTGATACTTTTCATTTTTTGACCTTAATCGTACAGAATGAGATTAATAGTTCGAGTTTAGAATTGGACTTCCTTATGTGTAAAAATAACAGAGTATCAATCATTTATCGAATATCCGAACTGGCGGTATCTGAATTCACAACAATCGTCAAATTTAAATAGGTCAATCTAAGGTGATCCATATGCAACATTGTTTATTGTACACATCAATACAGATTGGCGCTAGCAGTTTAATTAAGTTACCGTTCTATTATACAGGGTGTTCCACGCAACTGGAACAGGCTGTACCTCCTAAACGGTTGGGAATAGAGGAAAATGTTATAAGAAAAAGTTGAATGGCATCAGACGTTGCATATTACGCAACTAATTTTATGCACTTTTGTGCATCGGTGCATCAGAAAAATGCAACTGCACTTTTTTTTTAAATGGAAACCTACATATTTGACTGCACCAATCGATGCAATTTGTTGTGCTCTACATAAAAGTACTAACATACTTATATCCTAAACTTATTCGTTCGGAAGTTATCGTAGCTAAGATTGTTGTAGATTTGTGAATGATTTCGCTCTGTCGGCAAGTGTTCTGGAGTATCGCGTAGTGCTCCATTATAATTTTTGTAACTTTTAGTTACGATAACGTCCTAACGAATAAGTTTAGGGCATAAGTGTGTTACTACTTTTATGCAGAGCACAACAAACTACATCGATTGGTGCAGTCAAAAATGTAGGTTTCCATTTAAAAACAAAGTACAGGTGCATTTTTCTGATGCACCGATGCAAAGAAGTGCATAAACTTAGTTGCGTATTATGCACCGCCTGATACCATTCAACTTTTTCTTATAACATTTTCCTCTATTCGCAACCGTTTAGGAGGTACAGCCTGTTTCAGGTGCATGGGACATCCTGTATATGAACTCTCAGGTGTTTAGGTATATTACGTGTCGGATTGCTCTCTATTTAAAAAAAAAATGGCTGGGACATAAAAGACCTCAGTGTGGCACATGCCGTATAAAACTCTTTGCGTAACAATATTGTTTACGCTAATGACAATCTTGTATCGTTATTTGATAGCTGCAATTTTATATCATGTGTATATTTCTTAAATATTTAATTTACTCACATGTGTGCTATATATAATATGCATACACGTATCAATATGTATGTAATAATCATTTATATATAATTATTTAATTTGCACATTTGTTACATGATCTATAAGAAGTGTATTTTGTAAAATGCCGACTATGCAATCAAAATTATTGTACCAAAGAATAAATATTGTAACGTCGTTTTTAGACCAAACACAACGTTTAAATTGTAAATAAAATAATTTGGCACATAATGCCACATGTAACATAAAAATAAATAAATTTTCTTAAACATCTAATTCTATTGAAACTTTTGGTGTAACCGACATGTGTCGTATTCTTCAGGCATAGGCAAACATTATTAGCAGCTGTGATGAAATGTACGCAGGCTGTCATTGGAGCATTGTTCTAGAGAAACTTCCTGCTCAGAATAAACAGGGTGAAGGTAACCGATCATTAAAAGTAATTTCACGTTCACAACAAACGCGTCAAGGGAAAGGAAACGTCCAGAAAAGATCCTTGCAATTACTCGTCGCCTTCTATTGGCAACGAATCAATTAAATAGGTTTTGCAATCTCAATGGAATCAATCTAAGGGAACATCGATTGATTCGGTCATCCATAATGAATTTTAGCGTAGCTGTCTGTTATTCCACGAAGTAAGTTTCGAAAAAAGTGGAATATCTAATTTGCAAAGTGTTTTATACAGATCTTTAATCATTATTTTATGTAATAACACTTTGAGTATCAATCTCAAAAATCCCATAAAATTAGAGTAATTTATGTAATTAAATAAAAATAAATAATTTAAGATGTATGATACTGGGTGCTCTTTCAATCTTCTTGCATTTTTCGAATTGGTAAATTGAATGTATTAGTGTGAAAGTTCATTATCAAATATGAACAAATAATTGTTTCCTATTATTGGGAGACATACCACTCACAGTGTTAATTAGTGTTAGTTCATTTTTATTTAGATACACGTTTGACATAACAAAAATAATACATTACTTCTAAGAAAAATGACTTAAGTATGAAAATTACGAGACAAGTTTTTTGCTTTTGTTTCTAAATTTACATCGTTAGTAATATAAGGAGTAACAATACATTGTGCAGTTTATACAATTCTTTGATCATAATCTGTAAAATTATACATCTATCTTTTAAGTATCTGAAGTACTTATCGAAAAAGTAGCAACATTTTTGATAAAATGTTTAATACCCGACGAATAAAGTATACAATTTATCAATGTAGAATGTAGAGTCTAAGACTCTCCATGATTTTATTGCTATTATTATTAATCGCTTATTAGTTCTGACTACTTTTAAAATCAGATCAATAGTTCAAAATGACGTAGTATTAAGGAACATTATTTTTGCACTAAGCTGGGAAATTTTTGGCTACCGTTGCGTTTTCTCTCTCTGATATCAAAAGGTACAGGTAGATCCCTACGCCATGTCAGTCGCTGTGAAAACTTCTCAAGAGTTGTCTTGCACGGCTAGGTGTCGCAACATCGATTACGCCTGTTCCAACCTCTTACTTTTTACGTTATGTCAAACTCTCTCTTTTTCTCTCTCTCTTTCTCTCTCTCTCTCTCTCTCTCTCTATCTCTCTCTCTATCTCCCTCGTGCTCCTCCCGTATTGTTTGTACCTGACTAGGATATTTTTTCCTATTACAAGGTCTCCATGCAACATATGTGTACATACTAGCCTTGGAAAAATTATTCGATCAAACAAATCAAGTGTACCCGTCATTGCAATTATTGATATTTCCAATGTGGAAAATATTTTCATTAGTAAGTGTGCCCCATGAACTCTGCCCACCTGAAATATCTTCGTTATTTTAAACAATGTGCGAGAATGTTTCAAATAAAGGTTATAGAATTTAAAGCAATTAATGATATAGTAATGGCAGTTTCTTGACAACTACACGCGTAAAGGAGATATTAAAATGGAATGACTTTTTTTTGCTATATTTCGATATAATGGTAAATTCTGAATAAAAAATACTAAGGTAAGTTGATAAATTGACTTTATACTTCTTATTACTTCCATTATATATAAATGTTATGAAACATGTTCGAAGAGTCGTCATTTCATAAGGAAAGTAACAAGATGGATAACGCCAATCTATCTCAGAAATAGTGAAGTTTTAAATAAATGTACTTTAGTATTTTTTTATTCAGAGTCTATCATTCTATCGAAATCGAGTACATTTACGGCGATTTACGCGCCCACTTCCAGAAAACTGCTACATACTACTATATTATTAACTATTTCAAATCTTATAACTTTGATTTCAAACATATTCGCGTATTGCTTATAATAACGAAGCTATTGCAGGTGGATAGAGTTAGTGGAACACATTAAAGGTAACATGGCTGTAGACTGTACATATATGGAAAATATGGGCGATTTGCAAACTAGACACTGATTTATGGAAAGCACACCAAAACATTCAGAACATTTTTCTGACAATGTTTACCGTCATCTTCATCATTCAAAATATTGGAAACTGTTCTAATTTTTGCCATGTTATTTAAATTTCTTTACAATTTTCACACATAGGTAAACACTTTCTTATTCCATATTTGTTAAAAAGGTTAACGAATTCATAATTTGATTAATATTTTCATAAAAATATCATTCACTCTTCAAAATATCACTAACTCTAAAACAGTAATTACTTACTCTTCGTATTTAATATACGTAATAATAACACATTCAACAAGCATATTCACGATTTTGATCGAATATTTTCGACCAGGGATAGTACATAAAGACCGTGGTATCAATGTGTAAAGAAAAGTTATATGGATTATTAAAATTCACAGAAAAAAGGAGAACAGACTTAATCAACTTGGCTTAGTAAATTAGTCGGTTTTTACATATTCACTTTCCAATGGCGCGAGTGCTGATATGTAAGCAATCATTTCGTAATCAGAATGTATGTGGAATGTATACGGAATGTAATTCAATGTAAAAACTACGGAATATAAATTTTGATGGTCTAGTTCCTTAGACAAGTTATGCTACTGTAAGATAATACATAAAATGAAAATTAAGTAAAATATATCAGAAACTGATGATTTGTCCTTACGTCTTTGTTTATATGTGCTTCTGAGCTCTGGTAATAAGTTTTTCTAGCAAGTTAAACATTTCTATTTAGTTTAATATTTATGTTATAAACACCATTAAATTGTATTAAGTAGACTTAATTCATCTCTTTTGTCATGAGATTATGCATGTGTATTAAAGATTTTGTCGTAAACAATTTAAAGAGATAGGGTTCACCTGTTCCATTGACGCTCTCATGCCTTGCAAATTAAATATTAAAATAAAATAGACCTAACTTATTATCGTGCTGTCCTACAATAATAATTTTCCATATTTACATGTACACGAATAATTGATTACGGTAACAATTGTTAACCTATCAATTACATAGAATTTTGCTTAAATCATGATATACGTGACTAGACTGATAAGAGATATTTAAGTGACAAAAATATAAGGCAATGAAACACCAAATAAATAAAATTTAATTATTCATTACTTTTAGAATATTCATTACTTATAGAAGTTCTTTAAATTAAAGCTGAAACAAAAACATTGAAGAACATAATTGGGCTTTTCATTCGATTGTTCTTAATACAGTCGAATCGCTGATAAATTCGTAAACTTCACGATCTAAATGAATGATTTGGTGAAATATTTACACATTTCTAAATGATCGATCGTATGCCATTTTTTATTTATAAGTAGTCTTTAATTTGCAATCATTGTTTCAATGATGATAAATAAGAAGTGAAACTAGTATTTGTACGTTATATACAGTCTGTGTAAAACATATTCCTACTGTCGCAATTCATGACTGAATATGCGTGCCATCGTTTTGAAAGAAGTATTGTAATGAGCTTACTGACAGCAATATTAACTAAGATATTTGAGAGTATGAATAAACATGAATTTTATGAACAAATAATAGTTCAGTGTGATAAAAACTTCAATATAATATGTGAATAATAAAATTATTATCGCTTTTATAATATTTTTATCTCTTTAAATGATTGAATAATTTCTTTTTATTCAAACTGGTATTATAAAAATATATTAAAAATATTTTATAAAACAACCCATGATAACCATTTTAACCATCAGAGATAAACAATTTGATGTACTTCTACCCTATTTTTTAGTCGTTACGAGAAAGTATAAATACTTCAGTAACTACTACATATTGCAATTTATATATAAGGTAACGTTTATATAAAGGTAAGTACACTTCCTTTCATTACGTGTATATTATAATTAGATCTTTATGCATTTATGGCATCCAAAAGTTTTCAAAGTATTAGAATAAACAGTGTTCATTTTCAAACAACTATTTTGCTCATTATGACTAAACTGCGGGTTTTACGCGTTCATAACAAAAATGAGTAGGCGAAATATAAAACAGTAAAAATATCAGACAATTTTGAAATACATGTCTATCCAGCTCCGTTGCAATCGACACAGAAAATTTTATTTTGCATAAAGATCCGTAGTATAACAATCACGTCTTCATCTACCAACCATGAACAGTCAGATGACAACACTACTAACTGGATCTAGAAATTTTGCGGAGAAGTAGAACAAGTTTGAACGAACGTTAACAATCATCGAACTTTGTTTTAGAAATCGTTACTAGAACATTAGATCGCAGATTAAAGAATGCCATTGGAAGATGATCGAGAAGGAAAATCGATACAATAGCAATCTCCTAACATTTTCAAATTATAGTTTACTGGTGCAAAACTTCTACTTTATTGTTTGAGAAACACCAAATGAATTTATATTAAAGCATAAACAAATTTAATTCAGTAAAATTCTACGCCTCTTTAAGCAATCATAGAGTAATTTTCTCAAATAATTTTACAACAAATCAAGGAACATTACAGTCATAACAGCACGTTGCTTTTTCTCTATTAAAATAATAGAATTCTGGAATCTCATGTCATTAATTGCGAGCTAATTCTTGAGTACAGAAAGTAATAGCAAAACAGTGATTTGTACAGTATATAAGAATAAACATTTTTAAACAACCATTTTGTTCATTATCAAATCTTCGTCTACCTACCATGCACAACCAGCCGACGATTCTCCCAACTGGGTGTAGAAATCTTGCGAAGAAATAGAACAATTTTGAACGAACGTTAACAATCACAGAATTTGGTTTCGGAAGCCGTTACTAGAACGTCAGATCGCAGACTATAGAATGACACCGGGGAGCGATCGAGGAGGAAGTTCGACTCGAATCGGCGCGAAAATGTTCCACTCCAGGCCGTGGTTAGCGCGCGACTGGCAAGGATCTCGAAGCATTCCGGCTTCGTAACTTCCTCCATCCTCTCCTTGCCATCCGAGCTTCCTGTCCTCCCCAACTCCCGGCCTCCGAGCCTCTCGTATCACATTCCGCAACCTTACATCCTTCCACCTGCATACCGTCTTCCGGATCCTGCGAAATCATATGATCGACAGGACGCCACAGGTTCGGTGAATCACAGTTTCTCTCTTGATTAATCGCTTCGCTTTTTCTCTTAACTGAAATTGTCGATTAACTCTTTGCACTCGTACACTCCGTGACAATACTATAGGACACTATAGAGAACCATACAAATCTGTGTTATTTTAAAATCAAATCTTTGAAAACTAATAATTGTATTAAAATTCGACCAAACGATCTGTGTTCTTTGACACTCGAAGAATTGATTTACTAGGTAGTGTTGAAAAAAATATTTTTAAATTGATATTGCTCGGAATTGTGAAACACAAAGTGAACGTCACGATTTGTAACGTTTTCATCTATGCCCGTAATGAAAATTTAAAATATACCTTTGGTGGATCTAAGTATGGTGTATACATGCACAAAGTTTCGTCGAAATCGTTTGACACATAAAAAAGCTATAGGCATTGAAAGATGTCTCTTTGAATTATGGGCTTAGAATTGATCTGAAATCTAAATCGCAGTTTCTCACAATATATTCCTTTTTTAATCATTTATGGTTCATAGAAATCTTCAGCGATTTTAATGAAACTTTGTGCATGTAATATACGTAACTTATTTACAATTAGATTTACAAAAAGTTTATTTTAAATTTTCATTATAGGCACAGTTAAAATTTAAAAATTGTGACTTTCACTTTTCTTCGTTACAATTTTTACCAATGTTAATTTTAAATTAATTTATTTATGCTTTATTTAGTAAACTAATAATCCTAAAATCTTCAAGAAAACTCGTCGTTTGGTTAAATATTACAAAGTTAGTTTTTAATGGATGTCCACTTAATTTTGTCCCCGACTGTAGATATTGTTATTGTTTGCTGTAAGATAAGTATTTTTCGGTAAACTATAATCTATAATTATAAAAATAAAACCATTTAAACTAAAAACACCTATTTTTGGACGCAACAAAACTCAGACATTTTTTGTAACAACTGAGCACGAATACTTTATTTTTATTATTTATTGGCAGCATACATAATCGCCTATACTTTTTGTAACCTCCAACAGTTTGATTGATATAGATTTATGCTGTTTTTAAGTGTTTTCTGATTTTCTGATACACTTCCACATTTCTTCGATGCAAATTTTTAATTTTTCTACATTAAGACTTCTTTCCTGTAGAGTATAGTTTTCAGCTAGCATCCCTCAATAATTGTCTATAACATTTAAATCGGCAGATCTAACGGACAATGGCAAAATATCAATTGTTTGCTTTCAAAAGGTGCTTTACTATCTTTACTTTATGTAAAGCTGCGTCATCATGTTGGAAAATACATTTTCATTTGACTGTATTATGTTCAAATTTGATCAGTTACTTGTTAACGATACCTATGTCTATTCTACTATTCATTTTTATACGAATATACTTCATAATTGTTTTTATATGGTACCCTGTTACCGTATATATCAGGCATGCTCAGAAGTAGCTCACTTGGACGCAAATTCGAGGGAGACGCCTACTTCTCCTGCCCGCGCGTCTCGCTCCCCGTGGCTGCCGTAGTCCTCCAAGCTCCTCAGACCCGTGCCTACCGCTTGCAATATGTATCGCGTGTGGCGCGTTGGGGCGACTCTCGGACCCACGGTAGGCACGGGTCTGAGGAGCTCGGAGGACTACGGCCGCCACGGGGAGCGAGACGCGCGGGCGGGAGAAGTTGGCGTCTCCCTCGAATTTGCGTCCAAGTGAGCTACTCCTGGACATGCCTGGTCTATATCATAATACCATCGCCACGTAGTTATACATTTAAATTGTGATACCCTCTTTCTTTAAATCGTGACAGTAAGGGTCTGAATCATTATGCACATCTTGAATAAAACGTTTTTCGTCAGAAAAGATGACTCTTTTCCGTTTTTCATGCGCCGCAAGAGCGTTGTTTTGCAAAGCCGAAATGGGCCTCCTTGCGACGGATATTTATTGATATTTTTTTTAAACAATTCACGATTTTTTAACTCGTACAAACTCTATATTGTTCATTACAGTAGTCTGCAATCTGTTTTTTACACCAATTTCTACTGTTATCTGTCATGCTATCAGTACAGAATTGAATGCGTACATTAAAATGTCTTTCCTCCGGTATTAATGTTTTTAGACGATCACCACCGTTTTCTAAATGAAATGCATGATATCGTCTAAATATTCTGTCTAATATCATGGAAATTTGTCTGAAAGAATGAAGTATGCCCTTTAAAACATATAAATCCTGTTCTCTTCGGTTTGGGATAACTTCTTTCCTTGTAAAATTTCGTACAAACAAAATATATTACAAGTTTATTGTTATTTTCAATATTGCGTGTATACTATTGACTCTTTGATTCAATATTCTCTTCTGCTACCGTTTCGTCTACCTACTTGACAAAGGTAGTCTTATAGTTTTGTCGTGGTTAATAGGCAGTGTTATCAGCAATTCTTATCTAGCGTATCGTAATTCGTAAAATATGCTCTTGAAGAAAGTCTTCTCAAGTGAACTGTAACACGTAGTACATAAGAAAAAGGAATTCCTTTTAGTAACATAGATTTATATGGTTTTATGCATACTATCTTATAGTATTGTCGCGAAGTATAGGCTTTATCGGTAGACTGCGGATTTTTGTGCAAAATAAAAATTTTATAACTCGATTGTATACAGTAGAAGTTCGATCAAAATGTATTTATTCTTTCAATAATTTTAATATGTCGAAAGTAATATAACAACGTTCTAAAATTTTTGTTATGTTTTTGCAATATTATGTTGCAGTCATCTATTTTTACCATAAATGCATAAAATACGCAGTGTACCTATCAGCAACTTGAGCCCATTTCCTTATGTATTATTTATGAAAATGATTACTCTAGTTAACAATAAATCCACAATAAAAATATGTTCATCCAGATTATTAACGATTTTAATTACAGTATATGTTTCTAAAATATAAATTCATTGAATACTTTCCTATAAGTGCATATTTATGAACTCAATAATCGTAAGTTAAAGAATTTGGAATCCATCATCTGTCGGCTTCCGCATTTCTAATAATAAGTGGGATTTGACATGATATTTTATTAACATAAATTATATGGAACACAAATTTTGCATCTTGTAGGTACCGTAATTGTTAGTAATCTTTTTGTGTCCCCTCAAAACGGAGACCCGTTTGCTGACTACATTGGCGATGCCCCATTAGAGAGGAGAGTGCAGTACAAAGGGGCAACTTCGCTGGGAAAAGTAGCACATTCATTTAGCACATTTCAATAATTGCGGTTTTCATCAGTTTAAATTTCAACGATTTTTCTGAAGCAACGTTGTATCTTACTACTAAACTACGGATTTTATGAATTTATGAGAAAAATGAGTAAGAGTAATTTGAAACAGCAAAGATGTTAGAATAATTTAAAAATGCTGTTATATTATTTTTAGCCGACTAAACATATTAAAAAAGAAAATAACTCTCTGCTTCACTCCAGTCTGTTGCAATTCAGGTATAAAATTTTTACTTTGCATAAAACTCCACAATTTACTCTTTACACTCATACAGTAATAGTACGTCAATGAAAAATGCGATGTTTCATCTTTCGATGCGTGTTTTGTCTTTTGCCGTAACTGTTTACTATTGGGTTATGTTTGCTGACAATGTGAAAATGGAGAAAAAGCAAATTCGTGCGATCCTATTATACGAGCTTAAATTAGGTTGGAAAGCGGCAGAAACTGCTTGCAATATGAATAATGCATTTACGCGGCGGACTATTAATTAACATACAACTCAATGCTAGTTTCAAAAATTCGGTGACAGACATAAAAGTCTGAAGGATGAGAGCGGAAGATGAAGGCTTGCGGACGTCATTCTACCATTGACAATACTTAAACTACGGATTTTATGCATTTATGTTAAAAATGAATAGGCCAAATACAATGTAAAGACATTAGAAAATTTAAAGACATGGTTGTACTATTTTCGGCTTGTTAAAATGATTGGAGAAGAAAATGCTAATTTATTTAACGTATGTTTCTTACGATTGACTTGAACAATTTGTGTTTTGCTTAAAGATTCACAGTCAAATAATGATGAACCAAGGGCTATTATCGAAGGAGATGCTCGAAGAACATCTCAGGAGGATGCAAAAGAACAACAAGTTGATCATACAACAATTATTCGACGTTTAGGTCAAATAGGCAATTAAAGCAAAATATATAGATTTCTAATTCAAGAATAAAACCGCACTTCTTTTTGTACCAACTTAATTGCACGTTTCAATATTTTTGCTGATAACAAGTACGTTTAGAATATGCCACGATAACCAGCACGATTCACGTTTCGCCACGAACTCTATCGTACTGCAAACGCTACTGCGAGGAGTGGCGTGTTAATAACAATTTATTAATGAAAAATTATCAAATGGAGTGAAGGAGTTCATATTATATATCGATAATTACGGTGAACATGACTGTAACTAAATGATTTTTACTATGTGACTTAAAGCTGCTATAGATTTCAATATTACTACATATAACCCAAACGTAACTATAATTATAACTATAAACACTTTCAGTTTTTAATAGTGAAGTTGGTACGATTGAAAGAAATATATTATTACACACACACACATCTTCCTATGTTGTGAACATTTTAGATTTGTCGAGGCTGACCGTACTCAGAATGATGGTGATTCTATACATGTACGCTTTGAAAAACATTGTAACAATCAATTTGAAAATACATATTTTCATCGAAAATGAACAACAAAAAGTCAACTAAATTATTTTTATTTAGTTTGAATATTGTTAATTTAATTTTTATTTAATTTAGTTAAATCTCGTTTTGAGATTGAAAAATTTTACAGAAAATGAAACTTCAAATGGTGTTGTGAAAGAAATGACATTAATTTATTCATAAGAAAAAAAAATGAGACAGTAAAATATAAAAATCATAATAAAAATTTTGAAACAATCAAGGATGCATACGGTTATATTGCTTTGCTTGCATTCTGGTTTATATTCACTTTCAAAATGCATTATTTTCGATAGATTTTTAGTTAGAATCTTCTGTGAGAATATTTGTTAAATTCATACTTCGTGATTTGGTAGATTCCAGAAAGAATGATTCTTTTAAATTAAACTTGACCAAAGTCAGTGGTTTTCGATTTATACAGTGGACCATTTAAATGAGAACACGTAAATATCTCTGTTATGAACAATTTCGTGGATTAGATTTGTGGTTAAGATCATTTTTTCAGAAATTTCAGTCATCTTTTAAGTGGAATGAAATATGTCGTTGCATATTTTCTTATATCAAAAAAGTACCTTGAGATGTATATACAACAACTGTCGTTGTTTCATTGTTTATATATACATTACTTATTTTACGGCTTAATTCTTGCATCAATACAGATGTTCATTATATAAGTAATGTGTAGAAATGACAAATCGGTTCATGATGCAGTACAAATTAATGATGCAATAATAATTCCACAATGTTAGAAAATGTTGGTATAACGCTCAGTATAATTGCAATTTGTTTATCATTATGCCATTGCCGTTTTTTACGCTCACTTCACTTCCGTGCAGTTACTATTCTGTATGTTCATGTTTATTATGTTGTTATAAGTTCTAAATTTAGAAACCGTATGGTTCTTCAGGACGACGATTTTGTTTTCTTATACCCAAAAATCTAAAAGAATATGCAAAAAATACATTATTCCATTTTACGAAATGCCGATAACTCAACGATGGACATTAAGGACGTATTTTGGAGTTCTATTCGTGACATTTCAATTTTTCAGCAAACGATAATAGTTTAATTACAAATATCTTTATCGGAAGAATCTTCCGAAAAATATGACATAGCTAAACAATGTTCACAGCTAAACTGGATATAAATTATGCTTAAGAGTCCTTGGACATTCTGTAAAGTACAGAATTATATACCTTACCCTTAAAATATATGTACATATTTATATGTATTTCTCCAAAATATCTCTACCTATATCTACCTATTTGGAATATCTTCAGAAATATTGATTACACGCAAAAATGTTTCAGATGAAAGTTGTTCAGTACCGAGGGGGACATCATGTGGCGGGACTTTTATTTTTCTCGGTGGACACTCCAAGATGAGGTGAAGGTCAACTTTCCTTTTTTAAATGGAATGATATGTTTTTTTGTCCACCATCAAATAATGCGTTTTAAGATGAGTTCAATTACCTATGACTCAAGGTAGTTCAACGTCAAACTCGCAGGGAAATGCAGGAAAGGTGTGATCGTTTTATTTAAATTTTCTGTAATATTATCACATCTTTGAAAAATGATTTTCCGTTTTTCATTTAATTTAATTTATCCTCCACTGTGTTTACATAATGCTAAAAATATTACGATGACTCAAACCAGTTGCATTATCTACATCACAGATTTACTACATAAAAGGTTATGTAACTGAAAAAAATCGTTAAATTTATTATTACGTGTATGGAGATCTACTGTAATACAGAGAAACATCAACTCTCCCAAACCAATGTATATCCCGTCTCATGGCTATTAAATACTCTAACGCAAATAGAATTCGATTTTTCTAAGAAATTTGAACTCCCAACCACCTTGAAAGCAGTTTTCGTTAAAAAAATGAACAAGTATCGCGACAACTCAACTATATTTACTGATGGCTCAAAAAATGTAACCAACGATGGATGTGTTTTAGATTAGGACGGGTTCGAAATAAACCGAGTAACACGGTGATATCCTTCCGAACGTTTATCTTCCTACATACGCTGCCATACTTACCTTCTTTCCCGCGCGCTCCCCACTCTCCCACCGGCACGCAGGCCGATTCACGTCGGTCTCCCGATGGTCCGGCAACCGACCAATTCATATTCATGCGCGCAATCCAACAGGATGCGTAATCTTAACCACTAAAGGAAACTCAATATTTAAACTCCCACACTATTATAGCATGTACTCATGTGAAGCCTTGATGGTTTAAAACACATAGAGACAACATCCAAAAACATTATTTCTGCAACAAACCATCACACTGCAATCAACTTCATAATCTACACCGATTCCATGAGTGTCTTGGATGCAATGGAAGTGAGTAACTACGCCTACCCTTTAAATCACCAAACCATTGCAAAATACAATGAATGAATTTATAATAAACCTCCCACGGAAATCCTGCTGGGATGGGTCTCATCCCATGTTGGAGTCAATGGCAACGAACTAGCTGATCAAGCAGCAAAACTAGCAACCGAACCACACTTTGCAGAATTAGACGTACCTGTCTTCCACAAGGAGGTTGCAAAAAACATTGCCAAAGCCCTACGGTACAAATGGAATAATCTATGGAAAAACTCTCGCCAGACCGAGATCCACCGTATTAGGAAAGACACCTATGAATTCAATCCCAGTAGCGCTTTTAACAGGAAAACACAAGTAATAATGAACATACTAAGACTGAGACACACAAACCTTACCCACTCATATGTAATTATAAACTAGGATAAACCTAAATGTAATAGATGCAACACAATAAACGCAATGGATCACATAGTTACAGTGTGCTATCTCTATCATCAAGAAAGAAGAAGATACAAAATTCCAGGAAACATCAATGATGCCACCGACTCAAAGGAATCTTGGGAAAAACTAATCAACTTCTTGAAGCACACAAAATTATTCAACCGAATCTAAATTATAAATGACTACTTAATTGTTAGCTTGTAGTTGCTAATAACCGTTGTGAAGTTGATGCAACTTAAAAAAAAGAATTATGGTAATAAACAGCAAACACTTATAGCTATCATTAATTTCCGTAATATTAAGAACACGTATTTATTGCAGAATAAAAAAAGAAAAAGGAAAGAAATTAGAAAAGGAAACGTCTAATAAAAAATATATAAAGCGTTTTGATGAAAAACTGAATGGACCTGCCATTAATTTTATAAATGAAGCTAAAACAAAGAAAAATACTAATTTTTTGCTGTAGAAATAATAATTGAGTGATCACATTCATATTCAGCGTTCATATTGATCGTATTCAGTCAGAGTTTATAAAAACTTGATGAATTCTTTTTAAAATGAAATGGTCAGGTGGTCGTAGGTATTATTATACATTACTTTTAACGAGTTATACATTAATGTTAGGTCTTTACTATTCACTTTGATATGAACTTTGTTATTATATTAACTGCGTTAGAATTTTTATTAAATTTGTTTAACACTAGAACAAACTAGAACTAGAACAGCTGCCGGGCATTAAACGCATCTGATATATATTCTTTTAAAATAATAAATGTTAAGATTGTATTTATTCAGACTTGTTCATACGAGCTTTTACTACAATACACTCATGCATAAAGTAGTTTATTAAAAAAATTCTCTTGAAAACATTTCTATAGTTCCAATAATTGCGAAAGAAAAGGTCAGAAACAAGTAATTTTGACCCGTCATGTAGTTCTAGTGTTAATAATTTAATGCCAATTTCCAAATGGTCTCTTTCACAATGAAATATAACATTTATGTTGTGTAATTCACTAACAGTTTCAGTTTGCACTTCACTTGTGTAAAACTATTGAGGATTAATGCTGAAATTTGTATTTTCGCGTCTCGGATGTGGGATGCACGTGTCGCGTCGATCGTTTTCTTCGTTCGTTCTCTGTACGCCCGTAAAGCGCGTGTGAGCGCGCGTCGTATTATGAATGCACAATTTAGTTATTTAAACGTGTGAACAGCTTGTGACCCGATATCCACGTTGAATAATCCTTAACAAAAACTTCTACTTTATTATATGAGAGACCCTAGATGATTTCATACCATAACATCATAAAATTAAATTTATGAAAAATATATATTTATTGAAATAACATAATAATTATACACTTAACATCTTTATTTCAGATGAACTCTGATTATAAAATTGTCTTAGTCATTTTTGAACTTACTTTCCAAGTAGCATTATGTTACTTTTCTTCCTTTAATATCCTAGAATAGTACTTGAATTTCGTGTGTGTGATTGTAAATTAATTCTTCATAATTTTAAGTAATTCGATTATATTGTATCGACAATAAAAATTAACGGAAGTATTACTTAGATAATGAAAAGTATAAACAAATATCTCATACATTGTTTCCCTAATATTAAGAATTATTAAGCTTACACGCAAATTGATTTATTAACTAAGATAATTAAAAGTTACTTAAAACAAAAGATGCAATGAGATTTGTATAAATTATTTAAAATATCAAGAATACAGTATAAAACTAAATCTCTAATTTTAAATATGTCATACTTATGTTAAGTTATGTAAGTTAAAAGAAATGTGTAAACGTTGATTCAATTAAATTATTTAAATTCAATAGGCTTAATGTTACAATTGTTAAGAGAATTTGTTTGTACAGAGTAGAAAAGATTTGTCATTCGTTACAGAGTGATTCACAGCCAACTAGAACTCTGGGATCTCTTATTATTAGAACGATGAATCGTTACTAACATTATTTCTTCTTATTAACCGCGAATCTGTCATGAAGAAACTATGACACTCAAGGTCATTTTTTCTTTTAGTTGCGTATTAACATTAGAAAAAAAGCTATTCTTTTTTTTTTTAATTTATCTACTCTCGATAGAGATTTAGATATACATGGGTAAGTGTGCTAAAATTTACAATAAGTTTATGAAAGTAGTGCTAAAATTTATTATGGATCAAGTCATGATTCAAATCACATTGTTTCAGAAAAGAAAAAATATGAAAGCAAGCTACAATTAGGTAGCATTAGCATTTCTGTGCTTAAGGGTAGTTATGATTTTATTTTTTGTAAACATTCTGAGGTTTACGAAGCAGGTGTCCTCTTCAATTTTGCAGCATAATTTAAGGGCATAGTTCTTAATAATAGAAGCATGAATTCAGTGCAGGAACAAATTCTTTCAGTAAACAAAAATGACCCCTAGAGAAAGAACTTTTCTCTTCATCTATAAAATTCAATTGTTTGTAAAACGGCGTCGAACAGTTTCTCCGTGCGTCTGACAGCGTCGTAAGATGGTTTCCAAGATACTGCGTAACGAAGTAATTAAAGTGACCTTGAAACTCAGACATAATGTCATTCTCTACACACGCGGAATGAAATTTCACTTAGACGTAAAACAATTCAAACATCGATGTTAACAAACTTTCATACTTCAAATTTTTTTAATCGATTCATTTCAGTTAAATCTTTATTTCTCGTAATTTCAATTATATCTTAGTACTTAGTAATATCGTTATTAGAATTGAAATTTCCAGATTATGTCAATATTATTTATTTTCTGTTTCTATATCTTAGAACTCAAGAGATCAATATCAAGAGTCTAAATCAACAAAAAAAGGAAATACGCGTAAAATCGTTTGAAGAAAAATTCTGTATTGCTCTTCTTAATTGTTCTAAATTAATATACAAGAGATTCCCGCATGACACAATTTAAAAATTGTTTATACAATATCTGTTTACACGAAATTGTTTGTATATAGCTTCTGTGGTGGTAAGAGTACAGTCTCTTTGAATAATGTTTTCTACATTTACTGCACATAAAAAACATATATAATTTCGTTAAACTGTTTACACTGTATTGTTTTAAACTATTTTTAAATGTTAATATACTTAATGAATAAATTTTGCACTAATTTAATATAAAATAGAATTTTCAAACATTAAGAACTCTTTTTATATGGAATACGGTTTTGCCATTTTTTCCGTAATCTGAATAATAATTACATTTATCGATATTTGCTTTATTTTAAAAATGAGAATGTATTTTAAAAAGATTTAGGAAGATTTATAAAGAATTTCAATGTTTATGTTTTGGTTTCTAACACTTTTACCTCTATGCAGTAAAATATTGCACGTGTAAAGTATAATTATTTAAATTTATTTTTATTAAACTTGTTATTGGTATATTTCGTTTATCATTATTCATTTTATAAGGCTTGTTTATGGATTTACTACACGCTCTCTCTATTCAAATGTAATTAATTCTTGGTTTTGAAATTCCAATTAGTTGAAATTACGAGGGGTAAGAGGATCTAATCTGTGATTGATAGAGTAGCAGCATAAGACTGAAGTTTAGTTAGTAAGTACCCAATAACCCTCTAAATCATCGGAAGGTGGGTAATTGATTCAGGCGCGTGTCCCTAATTGATTGAAATCATTATTGCTACCCGTGGCTACTCATGATACGTAAATCGTCCATCACTCAAAGCTTCCACACGGAATTTAACACCAAATATTTCTCGCTATTATTGTCACTGGCACATCAATTACCTATAATAATTAACAAAGTATTTTCAAAATGAAATATAGTGATACAAAATCGCAGTTACTATGTGTCCAATCTAATTTATATAATATGTACCATAAGTGGGATAGGGGACACGCAAAACAAAATAATTAATAATGGAAAGGATTATATAGCAAATGTAAAATGTATTATTAACCATTTTTATGAACAGTTATAGATGTACAATTTCGTAACGAGTAAAGTGAATATAAACATTTTAGAAATACGAAGCTTTTTGTTTGTTCTTCAAATATAAATAGTTTCGACGTGAAATTGATTGCAAAACAGGGTTTTGAAATGTAATTTTATATATTTGATTTTTCAAACCAGGTCGATTTAAAATTATTCTACAACGTAAATGATTCTGAAGTGCCATAAAAAGATTTGTAAAACAACGTCACATATCAGCTTGAGTTATTGCAATAATTCAATTCTTACAAAAACGTGAAATAACGTTTCGATCTCTAAATGTTCCCATTAAATATAATAGATCTTTATAAACTGGAACAGTCTTGAAGATTGAGTTATGTCTGAGTTAGCGACTATTTCGTAAATTGGTTCTTAGTGCGTGTTGAATTTTGGTTAAATACACTAGAACATCAGTTAACCGAATGAATCAGAAGGATGTGGGTATCCGATTAATAGAACAATCACATAGTTTCAATACCGAGTCAAGTCCTTATTGATTTGTATAATGAGTCATGGTGTACATGGACCATTTTAAACTGAACTATTTACACATAGAATCTATTCAGATAATACACCAGTCAAATATCTGAATTTCGGATAATCGAAGTTTTACTGTAAATTAATGTACATGTATAGGAAACATAAGAATATAATATAACAAAGAGACAAGAAATTTAGTGTAATTAAAGGAATAATTCTAGAATACTTAATCAAGTTAAAACTTGTTTACGTGAATATAAAGAGGAAAGAATCGATAGAATAGATTTGCGGAATTAGTTCTTTCTTTTTGTAAATTAGTTATGACTGAAGTGTTAATGACAATATATACACTACTAATCTTCATACATTTTAAGCTTATACAAATTTTCAAAAAACAATTAAGAACAAAATTTAATTAGTGTAACATTATTGTAACAAATCTTTTGCTTATCTTATCTCAGCGTAATCATATTCTTATCATATGGATAATACTGATTGGCAAAATTTATATTTTTCGGTCATTTAATACATACTGGGTTAACCTTATAGAATTTCATGTTCTTATTCAGCAAAGTGTTTTTTCCACCACCATCCTAGTATCTTAACATTTTACTACTATTTCTATAGACCGCTGATAAAAAGTAAATTAATCTTAATAATCGAATACATTATAAACAATCAATTATTTCACGAATTGAACACCGAACTCTAATTGAAAGGTATGCCGGAAGAGAAATAGGAATGAATGAGCGGTATCATAGACCTATTATAGCAGTTAAGGAATAAGAAATTTAATTTTGAAAAAGTAGAAAAAAGTTGTTTCTGCTAATAAGAAGCACAAGTAACAAAAATAAGCTTAAGAACAAAAGTTTTTCCTCGTCTCGTAAAAGAAATATTTCTTTCGAATCAAATAAGTTAAACTGTTGTGTGCTGGTATATACTGGATAAGAGGTAGGTACGATCGATATTCTGAAAAAATATTACTTAATCATTAATATTTTCAAAGATGATGTTTCTGAAGCTATGTTTGTTGACATTTTCACCCCCCCCCCCTTCCTCCCTCATAACGAAAGGAGCTAAATATTATATAGTTGAATGAAATAATGTGTATGATAAATGAAATGATTAATTTATTAATAATATAAATGCATATTTTGTGGAAGTCTTTATTTTCATAGACCAACACGGAGAAATATGGTATCAGTGCCTTATATGTAAATAATGATAGTGAGTGTTTTATTTATTTTCCGTTGATGTCAAAATGTTACCAAATATAAATGAATTCAAGTGATGAATCAACATTCAGTATTATAAAAAGTAATAGGTCGTTGCATATGAAATGTTCGATGTTAGAATGCAAATGTTATGAAGCGTTTTAATCAAAACTATATTACCCTATTATTACTAAATTATTACAGTCTACAGGTTTATTATACATATATCTTTTGAAGATGTAAATACGATCATGAAAGTCCCATCTTCATGTTTTATTTAAATATCTAATTTTTCTTTTAAATAAATTTTACTTCAACGTCAATTATTAGCATCATGTGATGTTTGGTCAAAATCTGATGATTAATCAGCGTACTATTCGTCGCTGATACAAAAAACTACAAAGTGAAGGTGAGAATCTAGTAATTGAAGTCCATTATGTAATGGACCAAGAAATTAAATTTCTACCGTAATACAATCAAGAAACTTATGATATTCACAAAAACTTATGTTTGTTTAACGACATTTCATATGCAGCAACCTAACAGAATGTCAAGGTCTGAATGAAGTCCCGGAATAAGAAATTTTGAGTAGAAAGGAAAGTAATCGGATAAGAAACAATCTGTTTGAAGAGAGGTTTCGCCTCTCTCGCCAAGAAGCTTACTTCCGACCGGAAGAAGCCCACCGAATTTTATGTCTGCGGCCGAAGAAAGAATCTCCTTCGGTCACTCGGTTGGCGTTCGCTACAATAGTAGATGACGGTGTTTTGTTCCGTAAGAGTACACCACAATGAACTGTAACCCAACCAGGTACTGCATAGGTGGAGCACGTCCTGCATGGAGGTTCGAATTACGGAGACATACCCACTGGATTTTCGATTCACCCCCTATCCAGTCCTCGAGAGCTTCCCAAGAAGGAATTTAATATCTTCCCCTTCTACAAACTCGATCGCTTAAATATAACAATAAACAAAAAGTTAAACTTTTGGCGATGACATCCTAATTAGCACATTCTTCACCTTATTGTGAGAGGTTAATTTTATTGTATAATATTGATACGAGAGTAAATGAACGAAAGAAGAAGAGAAAGTGTGAATAGCGACGAAAATGAAGTTTGATAGAAACAAGAGATAGTTGTTAGAGATTGATTGAGAAATGTAAGAACGCGTGTGAATAATTTTTTCATGTTATGTTAATAAATTATTCAGTTTCTGAATAAATCCAGTCTTTTGGTTTAATAAAGCGACAGGCATTTTGTAAATAGCATATTTATTAGAGATCCCTATTTTTTTTATTAAAAATTATGTTTAAATTTATTGAATACGGGAAGAAACCATAGTCCCGATACATAACTTAATATCGATGTTCTAAAAATTGTACGAATTAAAATGAGGATACATTAATATACGGGTAACTCAATACACGTGTATTTAAATATCCGTGAAATAGTATTCGTGTAACCGTGTAGTTATAATGACACGTACTGAGGTACGCGTATGTGTAAATACGCGTGTACACGTTTAAACGTGTGTTTTTAATACACATTCAAACCCACGATCTCTAATATTTATCGTTTCCTTAGAATTTGACGCGGAGTGACAAAGACCACCCGACTCGAGACAATAAATTAGGCTAAGAGTCGATCGCTCTTGAAACCGACGCAACGGAACCCGTCCGATTTTTTCTGCAACTTTCTGGCGTCGTAAAACTAACATCCGAAATCAGTGTCCCTTTCCTTTTCACCTAAGTAAAATCCACCTGTGCAGTCGGCATAGTCTTATACCATCACTTAAAAACACCTTCACATTTAGTAACTGTCTGGCGCGGTTTTAAGCAACCGAGCCAGAGGCGGATGCGAGAAAAGTCAATTACATATAATGATCTTTTTCATCCATGCACGTATAGGAAGCGAGAAAACTACAGAAGGGTACAGGAAATTGATAGTTTATTTAAAACAATGAAACAAGTGAAGAAACTAATTATGCAGAAAAGGGGGCCTCAACTCCGATTTTGCTGAATCGCAAGTATGTCGTAGAGAGGAAGGTCCATTGGATTAGCTTTCTCGTTAGAGGTTGATAAAAACTCGTGAAAACGCACTGCATCTAAAATCCGTGTAATTGCTAGAAAGTCTGAACATACACTAAGAGTTGCTAATAACATTCTCCTTAAAGAATCAGAGGTCGAGCAAGAAGACAGGTCGGTACTGAGAAACTTAAACATTGAACCACTATGTACATGCTGTGAGGTGTATGACGAAAACCGCGTATATTGGAGGAAATGTAACGTAACAGCTACCATTTTATTTTCGTAGTATCTATACTGCGAGTCTTTATGCACAATAAAAACGTTCTTCATCAATTGCAAGAAGCAATAGCTATATAGGAATTTCTTTCTTTCCGGAATGATTTTAATTCGTTGAAAGTAATATATTAGTGTACTTAAATTTTTTTAATCTTCCTACTATTTTGATAATAATATTACTCATGACGTGCCCCACTACAACATATCTGCGATTCAGCAAAATCCGAGTTGAGGCTCCCTTTTCTTCATATTTACCCAATTTTTATATTCAAATATTTTTTTGGTTTTACTACTTTATAGATCTCCATTGCTATTTATTACAGCTTATGTAAGATATTGTGTGTACGTCTACACACTGTATAAACGAATTCAAATGTACCGCGTGATCGGTAGTTCGGGGATAGCTGCGTGCGCAGGTAGCCGTGCTGAGACGCGTGTGGGCCCCTGCTCTGGCTTCACTCTCTCTCGACCAAGCGACTAAGTTAACAAAGCGACGCCGTGTAATTCTCCAGTATTGTACTCCTTTATCATTATTACCAAGTTTATCTCTTATGTTATATATATATATATATATATATATATATATATATATATTCGTGTACATTTAAATATATCCATACTCTAACAGCTTAGATGCTTGGATGCCACCTTTGAAGTGTGCTTGGAGTCGATACCTTGCAAAAAGGTAAACAACTCGAATTAATTCTATTATTCTTATACATCAGATATTAGCTGAAGACGTATTCACAGAAATGAAGGGAATGTACTATGTAGTTTTTGATATTATTAGAATGCAGAAGACTTTGAATTAACTTTTGTCCGTTGCACCTGCCGAACAAAATGGATTAGACTACGCCCCCTGGCACCATCATGATCTAGCAGCTTTATAGTCTGGCAGCGGATGATATGGTGAGTTTTCAACCAGCGGTGAGGGCAAGGTGGTATAGGGAGGGATTCGAGAGGCAAAGGAGTGAGGTTAGAAACGGGCGTGGCCAGGTAAGAAGTGGGCGTTGTTTAATTTTGACGTCATCAGTCCCCGATTTTAGGCTTCGTCCTCAGATGTGGAGGAGGTAAAATGTGTTGAGTTTGTTGGCGTGGGGGTGATGGGGGATGTATGGGGCGGCCATATTGTGGGATGCTAAAGAATCGTTCGAGTTGGTCAGGGGCGGGGCTTTCGTGGCATTGCCATTTTGTGGGAAGCTGAAATGAGTGGGACAGGGGGAGGGAAGGGAGTTTCCGTACACGCAGTACGAGCAATAGCAGTGTAGCTCTAGTTCGCTCAAACCCCTCGCTATCGCTTGCGCCGGTTGAGCGACCATCCGCCCTGCAGAAGCAATTGTAGGAAACACGTGCAAACCATCAACACGGTAGTAAGGAGGTCTCTCACCGATTTGTTCGAACCCATTGCTACTATAAGCGGATGAATGCAACCTCAGGGTGTCAGGCGTTCGAACGTAGTCGGAACGATGGCATATACATATACACAGGGTGTTCGCGATAATTTGTACCAACGTTTGTAGCATTGAAAAAAAATGTAAGAGAAGGAAGTTGTAGTATATTTAACTATCAACGTGATAGTTATAACTTTTTGGTGTTTTTAATATTTTTCTAGAAACAAATATGACCTTGATTATTTTAAATGGAATGTTATATATATATATATTTTTACATCATATGAAAGCGGGCATTAAGATGAGTTCAACCATGTAGTATACTACGATCTTCAGGGTTATACGAGGGCAGGAATACAAGAAATAAATTTAACATTTTAATGTGACTTCCATTAGCAAGAATGCATTTCTGAGTTCTGCTGACCACAAGGCTTGTAGTTTCTGCCAATGTTGTACTAGAAATGTTATATTTACTTCTTCTATTTCTGCCCTTGTAGCATTCCATTTAAAAAAAATTTAAGTTACCTTTGTTTCTAGAAAAATATTAAAAACACAACAAATTTGAGATAGCTATCATGTTGCTGTTAAAATATACTACATCTCCTACACTTCCGCTTTTCTATAATGTTTACTGTTTACGAAAAAAACGCTGGTACAAATTATCGAGAACACAGGGTGTCCCGCGACTCATGGTCAGCGATTAGGAGGTGGTTCTACATGTAAAAATGAGTCGAAAAGAAAGAATAAAATTTTTTAATTTGCAGCTTCGTTTATGAGTAAATCGAGTTTGAAAATTCAGTGAATACGCATACCATTAGATAGAAATCGGCTATCGCACCTGATGATGACCAACCAATTCTATTCTGTGCACATACTAATGCACGCGAACCCGACGAATCTTTAAACTCGATTTTCTCGAAAACGATGCATCAAATGAAAAAATTTTGACCATGAGTCGCGGGACACCCTGTATATATACACATAGTTACGCACGGTGTCCCAAAGATGTTCGATTTCCTTGGAAAGGGTGATTCTTGAGGATTCTAAGAAGCTTTTTCCTTTGCGAAAATGTCATATACAGCTTCGTTTTCGAGTTATTAACGAAAAACACAGGTCAATCAGAGCACAGCTCCAGCTGACGGGTCCCGGCTCGACGCGGCGCGATGCAATTCTACTGAGCGTGCTGTTGCGCCGTGCTCGAATCGTGAGCTAGAGAAGAAGAAATTTATTTAAATAAAACTTGTATATTCAGCCGTAAATCCATTTGCCGCTTGGAATTCTCTTATCCAGCAATATCGAATTATTTTTACGTAATACCGAACCATAATTACACGAATGCTGACTCGATTGTACAATCAAATTATTATTGTACACAACCTTTTTCTGTCTGTTGTGACAGTGGCTCGTAGCAGTTTGGATCCATAGAAAATTATGAAAATGGTTTAATCATTTAAACAAGCGAGTTTTAAAACACAACAATGTCCTATTAATTACCACGTTTTTATAAGCTCGCTTTCTTGTTTGTTTGTTTGTTCGGTACAAATCTTGCAATTGATTTTAAACTAACTTCCCGATGAGCTAGAGAATTGAAATTGGAAACGTAGCTCAGAACTGGATGACAATGCAATATTAAACAAAAAATTTTTTAAAAAGTCAATCCGTTTAAGAGAAATAACAATTAAATATTTTTACCGTTATTACCGTTACACCGCGGTCATCGCGTTCAGCGATCCCCACTCCGCGCGACAACGCTCTCTACTTTACTATGCGTACGCGCTCTGACTCGTCCCCACTCCACGGACCCACTTTTCTCCGACGGAGCTCACTATATGATAGACGATCGGTAGTACATCATCGCTTTGTTTACCAAGTGAAGGAACCGTTACACCTTTCTGTTATAATTTCATCAAAATTTTTAAAATCGATTGAAATATACGTGCAAGAAGTAGGAGAGGAAGCCTTTTGACGTTGGGGACCATGTATGATATAGGTAATAATAATATCGTGTACGAGATTAGAAATTAACAAACATCTGTGTTTGAAAGTGTCAGAAATAATGTCTACAAAAAAAAAAGAGGAGCAGTTCGTTAATAATGATTTTCACAGGGAAGCCGCCAAATCACCAGGTATGTCATTGCATATTTTGCGTTAAATAAAAATAAATTTTTAAAAATACCACGTTTTTAAAACGGTCTGAAAAGTATAAAATAATAATAAATAAAAAAAATAATTTAAAAAAAATAAAAATAAAATAAAAAGTATAAAATAATTTGAAAATAGAAACAAAAATTTGAAACTGTGAATTTTTAATAGCTGTGAAAATACTTGTAAGATTTAAAACGAAAAACGTGGGGCGCATGCAATAGATAATTGATGCATAAATAGTTCACCTAAATCACTGAAAATTTTATTGCTCCGCAAATGATATAATTGTTGTGTGAGTTTTCTCAACGGCTGCTACTCCGTACACTCCTTACTATTATCTTGCGCCCCACGTTTTTCGTTTTAAATCTTACAAGTATTTTCACAGCTATTCAAAATTCACAATTTCATATTTTTGTTTTTATTTTCAAATTATTTTATACTTTTTATTTTATTTTTATTTTTTTCAAATTATTTTTTTTATTTATTATTATTTTATACTTTTCAGACCGTTTTGTGTATTTAATTCACCACACACTGACACGAGCTACAGCTGTTCTCATATTAAGTAATTAAATTATAACAACAATTTATTCATTCACCAATCCTCCTTTCTACTTTTTAACCACGGAGCATGCCTCTGACTTGTATTCCATACATTTTCGGATTACATATTTAGCAACACAAATCACATATGCACGCACTAACAATAATTATGAATAGACTGTGGATTTTTGTGCGAAATAAAAAATGTTTCCACTGATTGCAAGATACAGGGGACAAATAAAAAATGTTTTCTTCTTTGAATTTACAAACGAGGTGAAAATAGGTGAAAATGTTTTAAAGATTCACGAAATTAATCGTTGGACAACATTGAACTTGCCTACTTGTTAAAATCCTCAAAGGCATTTCTAATATCCACCCTTTCGAATTATCGAGAAGGAGGGGTCAATATCTTTTCACTTCACAATCACACTCACACGGAGGAAAGGAAAGTGCTTCTTGGAATAACTCCAGGAATTACCTCACCACCCCGCACTTCCCATCCCCACATATCGCCTTCCCCCCGTCTCTTCAGCACCCTCCTCCTCACCGCTAACTCCCCCGCAACCGGCGAACCAACCTATCGGAATGATTCTAGCTTCACACAAATAACGCCACCAGGGAAGCCCCGCCTCTAACCAATCATAACGATCGTCTAGCATCCCACAAAGTGGCCGCCCTAAACATACGGGAAGGTACAAAATCACGAAACATCCCCACACTACATCTCCGGGGGAAAAAGGAGCCACCAATCACAATGCAGCGCTACAAGGAGGAGACCAAACGACAACTAATCACAAAACGCCGCTGGAATCATAACAAATCACAAACCTCCATCCGCCACCACAACGTACCCGCCGAAGAGAAGGAATAGTGAAAAACATCCGTTAAAACTCATAAAACCTTCATCACCCCTACGCCATCAAACTCAACACATTATATCCCCACCACTTTTGGGGGCGAAGCCTACAATCAGGGACTGATGACATCAAAATTAAACCACGCCCACATTTACCCTCACTTCTTTACCCTCGCACGTCTCTCTTTCTCCTTGCAATCAGCTGTGGTACAGAACCTACCATACCATCAGCTGCCAGAGCATAGTAGTGCTAGAGCATGGTGGTGCCAGGGGGCGTGGTCCAGAACCCATCACTTCCTCTCTACTAACACATTATGTAAAAACAGACGAATAAACAAAAAAAGTTTGATGTTAAATACTGTGACGAGGATGACCCAGATTAGAATGTTAGAAACGTTTAACCATCTAGTGCTAAAGTTATTAATACTCATATACAGAAATTCCATTTTTATACTTTCGTTTGTTTGCCACTGTAGTTGCTCAGTGCCCAATTAATTGAACAACTGTTACCACTACACTACTGAACAAGATAACAAGACACGTTACATACTTACAGTGAGGAGTCACTGAACGAATTGAACAATTTTTCAGAAAATCATTGTTATGTTATTATTAAAACCGGATCCAACAAACCCAAGAAACTTAAGAAACGACTAATATTTTAATTGTCTTAGTTTAATTTACTAGATACAGTATTTTATTCCTGACACAATCTTGCAGCAGTCCAGAATACTAACCAAGAAATGTATTTAATATTTCATTTAAAAAACCCTGACTGCGTTGCCAGATGTTTCACGAATTAATTAATTAATTTCTTATTAGTTCTTTAATCAGCATGCAATATTCTTTCGAATCCTATGGCTAAATGTTATACATTATAATACAAAAACTCAAGATTATTTTCATATGTCGATAAAATTACGAAACGTCGAATAACTAATGATCACATTATATACCACACTCGATAACAAACAACTATTGTTTGAAATTTTTGCTTACACAACGAGTGATTTATGAGTAAAAAGTGGTACAGTTAAATAACTCACTGTGTTGTTATGAATTTAAAAAATGGACCTAGTTTTTATATACTCGAGTCATGTTTAATATCCAAGTTGTATTTCATGGGTTGCGAATTGTATGTAAGCAATAAATAACATTTCATTGAATATACTTGCAGTGTAGTAAATCCATGCAATCTGGTTTCAAAACCTAAAATAAGTATGATATTTCAATTTTTTGAAAACTACTCTACGAGTAAATACTAAATATATAAATTTTAATTTTTTCATTCATTCATATTGTCAAAGGATAGGGTTCTAGTGCGAATGTTCTTTAGAATAGTGGTATGATTATTTTTAATGGCACCTCAAAGTTACCATTTGGGTACAAGGGGTTAAAAACCGTATTTGCCATATGTGGAGCGATATTATGATAGTGCATTATATCAGTGTATTAAAGATTTCAATAAATTTCTAGGATATGCGAGTCGCGTGGAGAAGGTCAGTTATCTGTCTCGATAACACTCGGCTAACTGGATAACTGTATCCATGTCATTACCCACTTACCTCTCTGTTCGTCTCTCTCTTACTTCTACATAGCACTAGTACTCATCGAATAAATAGGATAACGAGTGCTGTCTCCTTGCTACTTGAATGAATAACACACGTTGACTCGAGTCTTAAGACCTATTTTAACTTCTTCTCTCTTATTTCGTTTTCCACATTTAAAGAAAGTATGGAAAATTACCATTAAATGTTGCTCAGATATTTGGCGGGAGGAGAATCATAGTGGTGTAAGTCATATACATGGAATATCGAGTAACGTTTTGCATTGTTTATTATTTTTTAAAAACTCCATATTTACGGTTGCAAAACGCATCTATAGATTCAGAAGGCAAGACTTCGGTAAAGTCCCCTCACCCTTTTGGCACGAGACTTACGTCATTCTCTTCGTTTTGACATGCTGATCACGAAATGTATTTGTCATTTTTGGCGGAAATGAGTAGTTTTCGAGATATTCACGAAAAACTATTGCTACTACTATGTTCATGAATCGTGCGTATACCTATGCGACCGAGACAGCCTGCCGCTGCGTGTATGCAGCATAGACCCCCCCCCCCCCCCACTCGTCATTTCTGCTCCGCGGCGCGGCGTAGCGGCTGGCAAGCAACCTATTTAACGGGTGAACTTGTTAAAAAGGTATTTTCAGTATAGAATATAGAAACATTGGGATTTCCTAGATTTTTAATATTGACCAAGGTGAGACGCTAAAACATTGTTCGTTCGAAAGAAAATTAATCCAGACTAAGTCAGGGTGCAATAACGGGGTAGCTAATCTAACTCTGAACAACATCTGAAGTCACATTGGACCTCTAAATTCAGAACCCTACAAGAGCACGTTTTTCACGACAAAACTTACTCTAATACAATAGCTTGTAGCGGTCTGACTCCGATACTAATAAAGGGATGGTCGGAATCACTACGTGTAAAACTTTCTCAAGAAACTAAACATCGATCCATTCGGGGACCTAATTAAGTCCATACAATTAGCATTCCCACTGAACTAATGGATTTTTGGTAAGTTTTTAAGCATTATATATATTATCGAAGTTGATAATCAGCAGATGAGAAGTAGCAATGTTTTAGCGTCTCACATTCGTCAATATTAAAAATCTCGGAAATCCCAATGTTTTTATATTCTATACTGGAAATACCATTTTAACAAGTTCACCCGTTATATAGGTTGCTTGCCAGTCGCTGCGCCGAGGAGCAGAAAAACAGGGGAGGGGTGTAGGAGGTCTATGCTGCATACACGCAGCGGCAGGTCGTCTCGGGCGCGTAGGTATACACACGATTCATGTAGTAGTAGCAATAGTTTTTCGCGAATATCTCGAAAGCTACTCATTTCCGCCAAAAATGACAAGTACATTTCGTGATCAGCATGTCAAAACAAAGAGAATGACGTAAGTCTCGTGCCGAAAGGGTGGGGGGGGGGGGGGTTCTCCGAAGTTCAGCCAGCCAGAAAACTATACATAGTAATAAATCTACATATCAATAACCGATTATCTACCCGATGATCTATTCAATAGTTATTTTAATATAATAAGTCTACGACTTGGATTTTTTTGAGAAGGTAGAACAATTAGTTTGCTACATGATGTGAAAAAAATTTGAAAATAATACAATTGGTTACAACATTTTTATGTGGTCCTATATTGAAAATTTAAAAAATACGTTTTACGGATCCATGTTGTAAATCAGAAATTAAAAACAAAAGAGCGCAAAGTGGACTTACACCACTATTATATTCGTTTAGTGACAAACGGACAAGCTGACATTTTCCAAGCTCCAAGTTTTACATCAATTATCGCTGTCGATAAATAAATGATGCCTTTAAGATTGGAAAAGCACTATTGACTCAAATCTTCAGAATTTGGACTTACACCACTCAGTCCGCCATTTGGGCACGTCATACACTGCCACTCAGAAGTATGTGGACGCAATCTTAATTGTGATCACAGCACAGTTACGGTCATTAAAACTAAATCTATGAAGCACTAGAAGTGACCATTTCACATTACTTTTTCAGAACTCTTCATTTTTAAGAGATTTTTGTTGTGATATATTTCCAAAGGAATAGATTTATTGAATAATTCTCCATGAATGCATCTATGTAATCTTAATAACTGTGAACTAAAAAGTTTGAAACCCGTCATTATCAAATAAAAGATTTTTAAATGTAGGAGAGAGGAGGTGAATTTAGACCAGCACTTAGCTTAAACCTGATTTACATTCTTTCTGAATGTACATAGTGGTTTAATCTAACTGTTTGTAGAAACTTGTACTTCCGGCTAGTACTATTAATAGACACATGCAAGAGAATTTAATAAATATCGCACAGTAAAATAAATTTATGTCATCGATTCACAAAAAAAACTATCCACACACTTTTGAACGACAGTGTACATATAGTGGATTCAAAAAGTGTTTACTTGTTTACACATCTGCATTTCCCATTCTCGAAAAATTATCGATATTTAAATTGTGATAATTTCGTAAAACCGAATAGTGCAACCATAATACTGGACACATTTTAAAGCTTAAAACCTTTACTTTCGCAAAGCAGTGTTGACTTTCCTTTAAGATATTTTCACACGATGTAGCAGGTAGGAAACTGAAGACCTATTTTTCCTCAAAAATGCTGAAATTCGAACGACTCCAAAAACGTCTCCTTAAAAATTGATGTACGATTTCTTTTAACTACTTTGTGGAAAAAAAATGAGAAACTAGTTCGGTTGTGTAAAGCCCTCATGGTGTATCTTATACTATACAGGGTGAGTCCGAAGAAACAGAACACCTAAATATCTCCGTTTCTTTTCGTTGTACAAAAAAACTTCTTAGGACAAAGTTACACTGTTTGAAGGGCCACATGTAACGGTATAAGGGAGAAAATTTTCAAAGTCATTTTTTTATGAGATTTCAACGTCATCGATGTTTTTTTAAATGGAATGATATATCTTCGTTAACGTAATGTTGTAGGTGACAAAATAACTTTATCTTTAAATATCTAGCAGTTTCAGTAACCAAAATAAATTTTTCAAAATTTTCACTGGGTTTTGAATGTACATATAGTATTTCCGTAAAAAAGGACGTCTTAAGTTTCTTGCCCACTGCATCATGAGACAATGTCTTAGAGAGAAATTAGAGGCTTCAAATAATTAAAATGCTTCTTATATTCACTGTATGAGTAGTAAGCGAAAATTCATTTTAATGAACGAAGCAACTAACCGAGTTGGGTTAAATTACATTCTACTATCTTAGCAAGTAATCATGCTATTTCTAAAAGGAACGTGCTCTGTTGGAGAGGGGATGGCTTAAGATGTATACAGATATAGTCTAAGTATCTTCAAAATCCCAAATGACTTTCGATTTTGTGAAGAATGTGGAATGAATTAAAATGTAGACAAATGGCTTGAATTGTTTTGAAATGTCAAAAGGATTAGTTTAATAGCTAACGTGCAAATAATATTTTTATAAACTGCAATTGGGTGCAATTACAAAGAAAAAAGTAAAAATCACGATTTTAAGTTTTTTGTCTGTGCCTATAATGAAAATTTAAAACATGTCTTTTGTAAATCTAAATAAGTCATATGTATAAAGGGTCATCGAAATCAGTTAACGCATATAAGAGCTATAGGTATTGTAAGTTGCAAAAATCTTTGAGGTTAAGATTTCCAATTCACTTAAATCCTAGTTCTTCATAATTTTTGCTATTTTTAATCAATTATATTTCATAAGAACCTTGATCGATTTCGATGAAACTGTGTGCATGCATATGTATAACTTAATTAGGTAAATATTACGTTTTGGGAAAGCACCTCGGATGACCTTGACCTTGACATATGTTGCCAAGGACAACATTCTGATCAACTTTTCTCTATACATCTACCCGTCGCTCGGCCTTAGTTTCCGAGATAATTGCAAAAAACTATTGCTAGTACTAAATTGAATTTTTCGTATTCGTGCACACTTCGTGACAATACGAAATTACATCATTTCACCATAATTAACACGTGTCCCGAGGGTTATATAATAAAAAGAATTTTTAAATTTCTTAAAACATATTTAGTTATCCTTTTACATCAGTCTGTGCAAATGTGGGACTCTTCTGCACTATGATCACGAACCATTATCGAATGTAATATCCGAATATTTACTGTGGCAGATAGAAGCTGACACAAATTTACTAACTAAACGTACATTTTAAATCTTTGTCACAGGTGTACATGAAGAATTTGTAGGAAGAGCAATGTTCATAATTTTCTGTAAAATTCTTAAAAATTCTAAGAATAACAAATTTAAAACAGATTGTATATTGTACACGCCATTTAGTAAACTAATCCTTCTTTAACTTTTGAAATGTGGCCTGCGGCATGCGGCATGCGGGCGGCAATAAAACATTTTTGACCGCCAGATTTGCCGCTTTGCCTAATGTGCATTGCATCGGTTAGCTTCTCTCCTTTCCAAGGAAAATCTGGTAGCTCAGAAACGTCAAAGGTAGTGTTTAAATATCGCGCTAGTTTGAAACGCGCTTGAATTTCGCGATATTATCGCGATCTATATTCGTTGGTGACTCCTCCGAGGTTATTCGTTCGAGGGGCCAATAAACCACAATAGATCAAGTAAAAACGGCGTGACTTTCTGGCTACCAGCTAATGTCAGCTGATAAACACGGCGATCGGTTGATCCCCGTGCAAAATAACGTTCAAATCAAACTCGCGTCGCGAAGGTATAGAGAGACAAAGAGAACAACATACATACGTTGAACAGAGACAGGCGGATAAGAGAGAGACAGCGCCGCGTAGCGGATCAGCTGACACTCTCTCGTGACGTTCGTCGACGCTTGACGGTTCGCGTTCACTTGCTATCGAGACGTACTAGCGAACACTCGCTTACGAGTCTTCGCAGCTGTCATATACTCTCCAGTCGCGCTGTTGGATACTTGTATCAAGTCTTTGACGGCGACGCTATTGGCAACGACTGTACGAACGGAACCGGTCTCGGATACGAGATCGTTTCACCCGTTATAAAAGAGTTGACAAGCACGTGCGACATAAACGGAACTCTGGATTTTCCGAGCCTCGATCACATAGAAAGTACATGGTTACGGTAGCTGCTTAGACCTATCTAACGTGGCTATTGTTTCACCGCACAACAAGTCTATTTCGGTGTGGTTAACGCGAGGTTCGTGTTCGTTTCCCGAAGTCACTGCCCGCCGTTCAAGAGAAACTCTTGGAATTAATCGTGTTTCCGATTGCGTACGGCCATCCGTGGAGCACGGAGGACACTCTTTCCAAGTACTGTCTATCTGCAATAAGCCCTGGCATACGCTTTGACGTCCCAGCACAGCCGGAACCGAGACTCGGATTGTGACGGTCAACTTCCTGTACACCCTCGCCTTTTCTACGGAACTGGTATGTTATTCGGCCATTTGAAAACACGGTTCCATCGAACAGTTGCTGAAATTAAAATCGGCAGTGTGCTGTTGAGAGGCCGTTAACCTCGTCAGCTGTTCTGAACTAGTCTTCCTACGGTCGCGAGCATGGACGGACGATTTTTCGTGCACGGGCAGTCGAAACAGTCGATTTACGTGCATCAAATGTGAACTAGTTGTGCGTGATATGTGGATTTCTGTGAATCACTTGTGTGGATTTCATTCGACGTTTGTGGACCCAATGGATATGTGGGAATAATTTTACTGTGATTGTGAATAAATTAATAATGTGGGCCGGATTGTGCAGTGAATGGACGTTGACCCCTTCTGCTCGATAATTTCATAGAGCGAATAATTAAAATGCTCTTGTGAATTTAACGAGCAGGCAGGTTCAATGTTGCACACAGAATAATTTGTGAATACAGGAATCATTTTCACCTCGCTGGAGCTCTACAGGAGAACCAAGGTAAGCAAGGTTATCTCAGTATTCACGGTGTTCGAGTGTGCGGTGCTGTTCGTGTCGCGCGCCATCGGGGCGTTCGCTTTAAATAATTTTAATTCCGTCAATTTTAAAGCGCCTACCTTTTCAAAAATAGGTCCGTAAAGAGGAGACTTGGAGCTGTCACCATGTTTTTTCGAATTTTTAAAACAGTCCTGGCTATAGGAAAATTGCATTTGTTTAAAACATTTGCAAAGTAAATGGTGAAAAAACCATTTCTTCCGAATCGAAATATTTTCAATAGATACTCTTATGTGTTCACTACAAGCTCCTAAAAACTCAGTTTCCTCGGTAAGTTAGTTCTAGTGTTATAATGTAATGAAAAAAAGTTCCTTATACGTATGTAAAACCAACATTTTTTAAGATTTAGAAAAATCCTTCGAGATTCGTTCATAGGTTACTAAAGACTACAACATATTCAAATTTGAACTATCCGACATAGGACTCGAAAAATTTTCTTCTCTTGTTTGTTCCTTGCTTTCGACCGCGGTGTATCACCATCGCTCGACTTCTGTCGCGCGCGGCCGTCTCTGCCAATACGCCTCTAGGTCGCGCTCTGATTGGTCCGTGTTTTTCGTTAATAACTCCATAACAAAGCCGAAACGGCCATTTTTGCAAAGGAAAATGTCGCTTCAAATGTCCTCGGGAACCTCCTCTTTGAAGGAAGCGGGACATTTTTGGGACACCCTGTATAGCTCTCCAAAGTTCTTATGTCGATTTCTTGCCCGCGTCACCGACGGCCTAAACATATGAATCTCGCGTTTCGCCAGTTTTTCAGCACCTTACCAAGCTCAGCTGATCGAGCTCGACGCGTGCACCGAGGTGAATCACCGCGATCGTAAACTTATTTGGCACCGGCTGTTTACGTTTCGCACCGTACTTGCCTCGTGGGCCATCGACACAATATTTTACATTTTAAATCCAACGCCTATTTTCCATTGTCTCCCTCGCCGCAACGGTCGTTAGGGCAATACCCCGATTGCCAACGAACGTTAGGTGCTGGCGGATCCTCTAATTTTCAAAAATCCCACTCCTCAATTTCTCCTAACCGATGGCCCCAGGCAAGTATAAATAGGCGCGCCGAAACCGCACACACTCTGGTCGTTTTCTGACTGTCTCGATCGTTTGATCACTTATCTCCGATATTTACTTTTGTACGCTTCACAACTGTAAATCGATCACCGATAATTCACGTGCGCTTCACGTGAATTCATCATCTCACACAATTCGAGCGCTTCACGTTTTGTGCTCTCATCTCAACTCATTACCCGCATTTCACCTGGTAACATCTCTCATATTTCTCGTTCAATAATCCAAGGTTGCGATATACCTTCACCTTCCTTTCTACTCAAATCCATCGCTAAAGATTACAACGATTTTTAAATGTTGGCAGACTTTGATTGAGCAGTGTACTAATAGCATATGTAAATTTCTTCTTATTTAACCAACTACAATAATTATAGGTCCAACATTGGATATTCGTTGGCAAATTGACATTACTTTTTCATCGTAGGTCCTATTTTGGGAATTTGTAGGCAAAAACACTAACTATATCCCAACTAACTCCCAACTGTTGGGTACCGTTAGCCAACAATAAATACTACTAGGGAAAGTGCTGTTTCAAATATGCTATAAATTTATAGTCAACTAATATTCATGGTAATAAGCATTTCTATTCTATTAAATATCTACTATAAATATAGTGCAACGATTTCTTTTTTGTATCAAAGTAGACAGAAGACGTACATACCCATTAAAGAGATTAAACGAAAGAGTGTTCAGTGCGAATCTAGAGAGCGACGCGCGGATGACTCGTATCCACTTAAAGTTGTAAATTTTAAGCCCGATTGTGACGGACACGTCAACTCCGAAATCACCGATTTACTACCCGCCAAATTAATTTTAGATAGCCGATTCAATGATTATTTCGATTTATGAATTTGTGAGGTTTAGCGTTTCGTCCCAGGCCTGCTAGAGGATTCGTCAGTAAGGCTAATCTAGCAGGCCCTGCCTTATACGCGTAGGAGTTCGCGACGATCAACTCGTTTTGAATTTTATGAATCTCGATCGATTCGATTGTACGAGATCGTTGAATGAACTTGACATCGACTTCGATAGACTCTTTGTCTCATTCGAATGTGTCTTCGTTCGTTTTCATTGATCTACACCAGCGAAGGTTCGACTTCGACTGTTTGATTGCGACCGACTGAAAGTCGCGGTTTCGGGAGGACCCTTCGTTGTATTGTGAAGGCGGTCCTCCTTTTCGGGGTGTCAAGACGGTGACACCCATTGCCATGCTGAAGAAGCGCACTGATTGGTTCTTGCCGAGCTCTGCATGCCCCAATCAGTGCATTCTTGATGACTCTTAGATCGGCCCTAAGCGAGCCTGTCCCGAGGAAAGCGTGGGACCGTACCCGACTCCCTCCGAGGACGAAGCTAGGTAACCCGAGAACCGTACTTTTCGGTTGGGAATGTCCTTCGTCAGTGATAGATTTATGACGCGAATTCTTAAGGAGGCGAAACAAATACGAAAGTTAGGTGATGGCTCGACTGGTCACCAAATGTGCATGGAGCGCCTAATTCTTGACATTGGCCTCAGAATCACGTAGACGCCATAAACAAATCTGAAGAAAAGACCCATTGTACGGTTCCTTGCGACGGAACAGAGTATATTGTATTGCTATCATTACGATAATGCATTACGTATAATGAAATGTAAGTACATGGAGCTGCCTTCTTATTATATTAAACATATCAAACACGCAATGCTGTCTGTTATAATAATAACATATTAATTAATTGAAGTTAATTGCCTTTACATCAAGTAAAAGATTACGTATTTCTTAAAAGTGGGATACATAACAAAAAATATGAGATATGTAAAACTGCAAAGGTTTCAATTGTGTAATTGCCGAAAACGTCTGATTTCTGATGATTAAAATTTTAATAATATCGATGATTTTACTAGGTGCAGATAATTTGACATCGTAAATTAGATTGCTTCCGAAATGAATATCACGGGAGTAGTCACAATAATACTAATTACTTTAAAGCAATTGCGGTATAATTTTTTAAAATTTCAAGTATTCCATGTTTGTAAACTTGAGTGACAATAAAATGCATCGTTAGTGTGAGTTTGAGTCATATTTACACAAGAATCGTTGAATTATTCTGGTAATGAAAGCTCGACCGCGATCGACACCGAGTCGAACGCCGTTGTCTGCGCGTTATTGTTTTGTATCGCGAGCGCCCGCCCGCTCAACCGTTTTCTCCTTCGTACGATAAACATCGCCACCAACGGCAAACTCCTCCGTTTGAATCTCATGCCAAGAACAAAGGTTGGGTCAAATCTACCAATCAGCACTACCCCAAACCGATCGTTTCCAACGTCCGTACGTTACCGTACGCTGTCGAACGACCACTTCTCGTTCGAATCTCGCAGCGCTCGCTCGCATTTCTATACATCTCGTGAGATCGTCTCAATTTCAAAGACACTAAGTTCATTCGCAACATCGTCGCTATTTCAAGTTTTCTTTATCGTTAAATTGTTTGTACTTAACTCGCTCCGCGTGGCGGCCGTAGTCCTCCGAACTCCTCAGACCCATGCCTACCGTGGGTCTGAAAGTCGCCCCAACGCGCCACACGCGTACATAGTGCAAGCGGTAGGCACGGGTCTGAGGAGCTCGGCGAACTATGGCCGCCACGGGAGCGAGATGCGCGGGCGGGAGAAGTAGGCGTCTCCCTCGAATTTGCCTCCAAGTGAGCTACTTCTGGACATGCCTGATCTAAGACATGAGAGATGATTTGAATATCGTTTTGTTGGGATTACAAAAATATAGACCATTTAATGGAGCACAAAAATACATAAACAGTTTCTTCTTAATGGTCTCGTTTCATTGTGTCAGATTTATTTATAAAAGTTAATACATGATGTATTAACGATTAATAAATGTAATTATAGTTAAATATACAACATCATCGAATCACGTATCAATGCGATCTGTATACAACGCAAAATTACAAAAACATCGGACATAATCCATGGCCTACGCTGCAGCCAAATTTATATTGAACTAAATTCATATCCACAGGAAAACACGCATTAATTAATGTGAATACTGAACACTCCTCCTATCAATGCGCTGGTTGGATGTGGAACACACTTTTCATAGAATACTTGGACATAATATATATATACACTGGATTTGCCTACATTCATTAGCGCTTTTGTTAAAATATCAGCTTTCATCAATTCGCTTTCAAGATACCCTACTATTATTTCACCATTTTCAGTCGCTTCGCGTGAAAAATGATATCGTATTGCAACGTGTTTACTTCTGCCATGAAAAACGCAATTTTTATTTAATTGTATGGCGTTCTGATTATTGCAATGTGTTTAAGATGTAATCCAATTTAGAATCACGTTCCGCGACGACATTCCCTTATTTCAAGAGATTTCTTATACATCTCGCGCCTGGTTCTTATGTCGATTTCTTGCCCGCGCCGACGACGGCTTAGACATAAGAACCTCGTGTTTCGGCTGTTTTTCATCGCCTCGCCGAGCTCAGCTGATCGAGCTCGACGCGTGCACCGCGGTGAGCGACCGCGATGGTAAACTGATTCGGCGCCGTCTGTTTATATTTCGCATCGTACTTGTCTCGTGGGCCATCGTTCCGATGTTCCATATTTTAAATCCAACGCCTATTTTCCATTGTCTCCCTCGCCGCACCTGTCGTTAGGGCAATGCCCCGAGATTGCCAACGAACGTTAGGTGCTGGCGGCTCCCTGCAATTTCAAAAATCCCACTCCTCAATCAATAGGCGCGTCGAAACCGCGCTCGCTCTCGTCATCTACCGACAGTGACAATTAACGCTTGTGTTTACTCCTGTGCGCTGCACACCGAACCATATTCTTCGCTGCGATTCTCGTGAGCTTCACGAGAATCTTTCATACAAACAGTTCGCGAGCTTCACTACCTGTAGTCATTTCATATCATTACACTGTATCATATTTCATACCCTTTTCTGTATATTTTGCTATATTATAATTCTTGTTACCTACACTCTCTACACTTCATATACCTCTTCATTTCCGTTTCCTGTTAGCTAGAGTTTCAACACAATGAATTATTGTCAGACCATCTATTAAATCGATACAACCCATGTGTTTTAGTACACGTCATAAAAATATTACTTCATTGACTGCTTCCGGCATCGCCATATGTTCACATTCCAATGTGGATAGCGCTACTTATTTTCCCTACCACGGCAAGGACAGAAGTCTATGCGAAGTAAACAGCTAGGACGTGAAGAACTCGTGAGCAGGAGTCGAGTCAGTCCAGTCTCGAGAGTCAAGGAGAAGGAAACTGATTTTAGTTCATGTACGCTGTTCACCTCTGTGTAAAATGAAATCCTTACTACAGACAATCGTGTGGTTTATACCAGGAACAACTACCCGATAGTACGTATATTTTCATATCTTGCTACTGGGACAAATACCTCGTCGTAATAAATTCCTGCTCTTTGTCCAGAACCACGAGCAACCAATCGTGTTTTGTATTTATTTATCGCCCCGTCTGGATTCATTTTCAACTTGAAGACCCACTTGCTTGTCAAAGTTTTCTTATTTGGTGGTCTCTTCACTAAATCCCATGATCCGTTTTCAATCAGTGTGTCGTATTCGGTCTTCATGGCCGCTAGTTAGAATTCCGTGTCTTCCCTCTGTAACAAACCTTTTACGCGTATTGGTTCACACGCATAATTTGCTATTTCATGGAATAATTTCCCTGTCGTTCCCGGTTTTTCTGTCAATAACTTCTTCGAGCACCCTGGCCTCCGCCAGACTTGTCTTTGTGGAGTAATAACGATCTGTTGCTCAGATTCTTCATGATCTTCTAAAAAATTTTCTTCGTGATTTTTCTGAATTTCATCGTTATCTTCTGGACTTCATCTTCACCTTCACCTTATTCTTCTCTCATTTCTCCTATTTCATCAGGCTTCCTCACATTTTCTAATCCTAACAAATTCGCTGGAACTTCCAGTAATTGTCCTGTTTCTTCCTATTCTGCTTTTGGTGCACCGCTTTCAATAAAATGCACGTCGCAACTTTTACAATGTCTATACGCTTTGGTTTGAGATTCAGAATACTCTACCATTATTATTACTTTTCCTTTAGCCTCGAATTTGTTTCTTCTTATTCTTTTTCGAAGTACAATAGCCTTCAAATCGCATGTTTGCGTAAAACCTAGGAAGGGTTTTCGTTGATATCACATTTCAAACGGAGACTTACTGTCTTGTGCTTTTGTTGGTCACCGATTTCTTATAAAATTTGCCATTCAGCCCAGAAATTGAGTGGCAACTTCGATTGCAATAACATACAACGCGCCATCTATAATAAATGCATCTCAACTAAGGTTCGGTTTGCGTGCTTCTCAATTCCATTCTGCTGTGGAGTCTGCGCCACTGTTAGTTGTCTTCGTGTTCCTTCTGACTCCAACAACTATGTAAAATCTGTCGAGAGATATTCTTTTGCATTATTTGTTCGCAATATTTTAACCATTTTACCAGTTTCCGATTTGATACCTCGTAAATATTTTTTAAATTTATTCAATAAATCTGAACGTTACTTTAGGAAGTCTATTTCGGCATACCTCGTATGGTCATCCACGAAGGTTGCGAAATATATCGCACCTCCGATTGATGTATGCATTGGGCCGCATATGTCCGAATGTATATTCCCAACACCTCTTGTGTTCTGCTCGCTGATTTCGTGAATGGTAATGGAATGGTGTATTTTTCAAAATTATCTACTCTTGTGTAGATATAGAGACCTTTTACCATTTCATTTTCTTGCACTTTTCTTGGATCTTGAAGTTTTCTTGTGTCGATATAGAGACCTTTTACCATTTCATTTTCTTGCACTTTTCTTGGATCTTGCAGTTTTCTTACATTTTAGTACCATGCCATCTCTTCAGCGAATTCCTTGGTTTCCTTGGACAATCACGTATAATTCGCCATTACGCCTGACAACCAATGCCAGAGATGTATCTGGCGTCTTACATTTTCACCTAATCCCGATGATTCTACGCATTGTTCTGTTGCAGTATATATCTTACACATTTTTCCTCTGGAAATTTTTCAGGATAATAACACATATGTTTAGTAGTTGCTCCGCTGTCCAGACAAAATTTCGATGCTCCTTGAAGGACAGTATTCATGACGATTGGGGGTACAGCATCTTTCACACATTTCGTTGCAAAATTTGCATTTCTATCTTTTGCTTTACAACTTGCTGGTATGTGACCGACTTTACCGCAGTTAAAACAATTACCGTAAAATTTTCGCGGTCATCTAAAATTATTTATTTTCGTATTTCGAAAATCGCGGTACACCTTACCTTTTTTTCTCAAATAACACGTTGCTATTATTAACATTTTCGAGGTGACTGATCTGTTCACGATGTCTCTCTTCTTACTTTATCAATTTCGATTTTAACGACTTCACAGACGGCAGATCCTCGCACGATTCGATTGTCACACAAAATCCTTCGTATTCCGTCGGTTAAAAATGCGACAGGCCTCATCGAACTGTTCGAGTTTTCGTTGGAACAAATGAACACACTAGGTCATCGATTGATTAGCTTCCTTCTTTATTCCTTTCGACTCGTATAATTTTTCTAATTGTTCCCATGCCGATTGAAATGTTTCTTCCCTTTTTACGTGATTGGTTGATATTCCGACACGCACAAAAAATTAATTCTAACGTTTTATCGTCATTGGTTCCCTATTCAATTGTATTTTCCGCAGTTTGTTCGCACTCTTTGCATTTGCACTTTCAGGACTTATAATTGAATTCACTTAATTTGTCAATAGGGCCCGCATTACCGATCAAATCTATTTCTACATTTATTTCAAACTTTGCACATAACCTGTCAGGTTTAATTATAAAAATTGAAGAGTACATGATGTATTAGAGATTAATAAACGTGATTATATTTAAATACACAACATTAAAGAATCACGTATCAATGAGATCTGCCCATGACTTAAAATTACGAAAATATAAGTCATATTCCATGGCCTCGGCTGCAATCAAATTTATATTGAACTAAATTCATATCCACAGGGAAACACGCATTAATTAATGTGAATACGTAACAAATTGTATAATAGATGTTAAATTAGAAACCGGACCGTAACTTTAAAGAATATTATAATTACACCTAGAAATGATAGGATTACAGCCTTCAATCTTAATGATTGTATCAAATTACAATACCCACTGTTACTCGCTAAATACCTTGAAACTATTTTGTAACTCCGATTTATGTGCTACTTTCAAAAGATCCAGATACTCATTCTTCTTCCATATCATCGAATGACTTTCAAATTGTTAAATCTGGGTTTACGACGAAGTAAAGGACTGCAAAATAGAGTAAAACTGCTATTACGGGGCATTCTCCTGTGAACATTGCAAAATTTCACAATCTTCATAAATTTTTTCTCAATGATGGTGCGTTCAACGTTAAGATCGTTTTTGCAATGGATGTAACTACTTTTTCGTTATACAGATCAATGTGTTTATACATTTTTAATACTTGTTTCATGGCTTCATCTTATCCGCGATAACTAAACGACGGAGTAAAATGAAAAAGACCAAGTTGATGTTTAATCAGAATGTGTTGTGTCGTGTCAGTGCTCAAACAGCAATTAGTGAACCGCTGAGATACACGCCTCAAAGAGAGGTAATAAAAAAATAAAGAGAATAATCGGGTTTCCGGATAACTGTACAACTTTAATTGAATGGGTGTGGAGAACGGTATGAAACAGTATAAAGTAGAGGTTGACTGTGTATACATATAAAATTCGACTTTTTCCGACTTTCGACTCTAGTTTGCGACTGATCTTGCAACGAAGGCATATGAATAATGGAACCTCGTGGGGTTGAAAATTCCCTCCAGAAAATACAAAATAGTGGGGCCTTAGCCAATAATACAGTTTAGGGAGGTTTCAAAAGGAACTGTAAAACAAGGATAATAGTGCAGCTAGAATGCATAGCTTCTGGAGCTATTTGCTCCAGCCCGGTCTACAGCTTATTAGCTGAATCAAACCTAACACCTCTTCTCTACAGAAGAACCCAGTTAATGTTCACATACACCTTAAATGCAGTCTCAACGCTACATAACCTCGCAAGAGGAACGGTACTCTCAAAAAAGCTGCAGCATCTATTTAATAAAAAAATCAACTCTTCCAAGCCAATGTATATCCGTTTCATCAATGCGCTAAACGAATTAAACATACCGCTTCCGAAAACTTTTCAACACAAAGAATTTAAAACACCACCATGGCTATTAAATACTCCAATGCAAAGAGAATTCGATTTTGTTGGAATACAACGATACCATGCGTCCTAGTATAAGTGCGTAGGCTTAAGGGGAGGTTTTTCCCAGAGACAGAAGGGCCCAGGCGAGGGCGTAAAGTTAGGACCGTCGTCAGTCCCGTCATAGCAGCTAGCCTGAGCGCATCTTGCAAAGTAGTCTTTTCACATACAGTTATACAGTTGAACTATAATCGCAGTTTTATCACATTATAAATTATACATTAAATACAGAATACGTGGAAACACTGTCGTGGATTTATTTCATTTCCAGCAGATTTTTCTGAGAAATGTGAACCCCCAACCAGCTTGAAAGCAGTTTTCGTCGAAAACATGAACAAATATCCCGACTACTCAACTATATTTACTGATGGCTCAAAAAATGTAACTATCCCTGAATGCGCAATCTTAACCGTTAATGGGAACTCAAAATTTAAACTCCCACACTACTATAGCATCTACTCATGTGAAGCCTTAGCAATCCTCAAAGGTTTAAAACATATAGAGACAATATCCAAGAACATTATTTCTGCAACAAACCATAACACTTCAATCAAATTCATAATCTACACCAGGCATGCCCAGAAGTAGCTCACTTGGAGGCAAATTCGAGGGATACGCCTACTTTTCCCGGCCGCGTGTCTTGCTCCCCGGGGCGGCCGTAGTCCTCCGAGCTCCTCAGACCCGTGCTTACCGTGGGTCCGAGAGTTGCCCCAACGCGTCACACGCGGTACATATTGCAAGTGGTAGACACGGGTCTGAGGAGCTCGGAGGACTGTGGCCGCCACGGGGAGCGGACGCGTGGGCGGGACAAGTAGGCGTCTCCCTCGAATTTGCCTACAAGTGAGCTACTTCAGGACATGCCTGATCTACACCGACTCAATGAGTGTCTTGGATACAATGGATGTGAGTAAGTACGACCACCCTTTAAATCACCCAATAATTGCAAAATACAATGAATTAATTTCACTGAAATCCTGCTGGAATGGGTCTCAACCAATGTTGGAGTCATTGGCAACGAACTAGCATTGTCAACGATCAAGCAGCAAGACTAGCAACAGCACCACTCCTTTCAGAATTGGATGTGCCTGTCTTCCACAAGGATATTGCAAAAAACTTTGTCAAAGCCCTACAGGACAAATGGAATAATGTGTGGAAAAACTCTCGCCAAACCCAGATTCACCGTATTAGGAAAGACATCTATGAATTCAACCCCGCTGGTGCTTTTAACAGGAAAGAATAAATAGTAATAAACAGAGTGAGACTGGGACAAAAAAACCTCACCCACTCATATTTAATTAAAAACCAGGATAAACCTAAATGTAATAGATGCTACACAATAAACACAATGGAACACATAGTTACAGCGTGCCATCTCTATCATCAAGAAAGAAGAAGATACAAAATTCCAGAAAACATCAAAGATGACACCGACTCAAAGGAATCTTGCGAAAAACTAATAAAATTCTTGAAACACGCACAATACAATAAGCACGCCACAACAGAATGCTTATCGTTATCGCCTATATCAAAATAAATAATTTATCTTGAAAATGAGCAAAACGGTAAATGCTTAAATTGCATATTCCGAAGTTTTATCTACGTCAGGTGAAAAAGTGACATTTCGAGAAAACGTGTTTAAAGTTTTGCACTGACACCGCTACTCCGAAGCATCGTTCCCTTAAAGGGGGAAGGATCGGTTGGTTCGTCATCAGACAAATTCCTTTAGCTCAATTGACTAAAGTAGACATGGCTCGATTCCAATGATGCGGAAGACTATCCCTTCAAGTGACCCAGACCTACTGTAGTCGTAGTATAACATGTACGTACTGCATGATAAGAACGTTAGTCTGCGTGCTGCTTTACAGTAGGTGCCGTACACAAGGTTCCGCGATACCGCTAGCCTGCATCTAAACATAAATCTAAATCTGAACTTACAACCGGTTTCACATCAATCATACCCAGTAATTTTTTTGTCTCGCAATAATCATTTTGCAAGCGATTTTTCTATTTTCCGCTTATGGTCAGACATTTTTGTTGAGCAGCTCACACGGTAAAATCATCGATACCGTCAAACGGTACAAAACGCATAAAGAAATTTCCTCTTCATCATTGCTTCCTCATTATTACCTCTGTCCTCCATAAAAGAGATCATTTAAGGGGGTTTTCTGGACTAGAAACTTGAATAAGTCCATTTTTCGTTTTTTGCATTTTCTTAAATTACGTGTTTCCTCAAATATGTCTCTTAAATGATTTGTCTAGATTCGTACGAATAACGAGGTTATGGATGTCTGGGGAACGCTGCTCTCACTGTCAAAGTATTCGTACACCCTTTAAAAACGAATACCATTTTTACAATTGGCTTGAGCTTTTTTAGATATTTAGAAGGATTAATGTACTAGGTAAAGCGTAAATAATTTTTTAATAAAAATTGCTATTGGTTGCAATTGCGAAGGAAAAAGTAAAGATCACAATTTTAAAATTATTTATCTGTGCCTGTAATGAAAATTTAGGAGGTGCCCCTTGTAGATCTAAGTAATACATGCACAAAGTTTCATCGAAATCGATCATGACTAAGATAAAAAATGTTTAAATCGTGACCTTTAGTTTCTTATTCGTGAATGCGATTAATAGGAATTTTTTATAAAAATTATTTACTCTTTACCTAGTAATCTAATCCTAAGATCTTAAAAAAATTCAAATCGTTTGTAACCGATAGTCAAAATATTAAACCCATTCTTCTCGAAACCGTATTTTCTTCCCGTTATTGCATGCACCAGAAACATCAACAAATATTGACATATTTATATTTTTTTATGCTAAATATGAATAAGGAGCCTAAGAAATCTTGTGAAATTCAAAATACCGCTTTAACGTTAAATAATGAGATATTTTATTTCGTTCGGGTTAGCGGTACTTTAATAAAGCGGTCAGCGTTATTAAAAACAGTTGTTCTGGTAAAACTCTTGATAATGAAGTTTTCACCTTAAATTGTAATTTGATTAATTTCGGTGTTAACAAACTAATATTCGCTAGTATTCATTTATGACAATCAGTCTTTAGCAATAGCGCTGGTCACCGATGACCAGCATTGAACGTGTTAATTCATAATTATGTTTTGTTAAAAATGTTTGTTAATTATACAGTACTACCTTTATTGTTTCTCTACACCCACATGTTATACACCAACTAAACGTTACATCGAGAAATAAATGATAAAAAAGATATTTTATATACAATCTTGACGGTTTCAAAAGTACTGTACAAACGCACTGCAAAGAATATTTTTGTTCTGAAATCATTTGTTGTAGTTTTTATTAATCTTCTGTTTTGCACATTTCTACACTTGCACTCTGCACACTGCGGAAAATATCGGAATCCGTTTAGAATTATGTACAAGAACCAACAAGAAGCTGTAGCTGTAAGTAAACATGTTTACTATCGCTTGAACTTGACCGTTATGAAATTGCTAAGGCATCTATCGCTCACTTGATCGATTATTATGTTAATAAACGTTAAAAATGGTGTCCAAGCATAGCGACACGTTATCCTAAACAAGTAATACCAGATTGCAGAATTCATTCGATAATTTTAGATCTGATAGTTATAAACGATTTCAATCAATCCTCTTTGCAATAAATTATATGTTATATTAGCATGTGGTTCGGTCAGCGAGTTACCACGTCACAGTCTATTTAATAGAATCGACTCTATTACATCCAGTCCGGTGACTTGTAATTTTCCTATCAAAAATTTGTTTTACAACCCGTACAAAATGGGTTGAACTACCGTCACACTATTATGTATAACTAAGCTGAAAATTGTATGCACTTGCGACAAAAATGAGTAGATCGAACTCGAAATAGTAAAAACATTTTTAAAATAACTGAAAGATGCTGCTATATTAATTGTAACTCATTAAAATTATTAAGGGAAGAAGCAAATGTCTATGTAGATTCTGTATGTTGCAATTGACCCAAACAACTTCTATTTTGCACCAAAATTACCAGTCTAATTATTATATTATTCCACAAATAGCTAATGGAACACCACATAAAAACAGTTCGTCCTGCAGAAATGTTGCACACTTTCGTCCATTTAATGTACTGCTTATACAATAAGAATCAACTACACGTAAACTGAACTCTAACATCTATTCTTTTGTATTGACGCATTGGTCAGTATATGTTTAATAAACCGTAATCATTGAAATAATTTCATGAAGGAAACTGTCCTATAAATGCCGCGTGAACAGTTAAGAGCAACTCCCGTGAATTCTCTGCTGACTATTCTCTCTCGGCAATGAAAAATTACTGCTCTGGAATAACATTTAAATTCAAAGAAAATACTAAAAGATATATCAGTGATTTCGGGTGTCGTTTTTCATAACAGCATCATGCTTATTTTGTTAGAGAAGAATGTGAAGGTTATTTTTATGTTTTGCTGTTATCACTTATCTTTTTACGTTATATTCAACAGAGAACGAATTTACGAATACAATTTACTAAAATTTCTTTTAACTTATAGTAAATTGCACTATTATAGTAAGAAACAGAATTATAAAAAAGAAAGAATTTCAATGTCATATATTAAAACAGTTGTTGGCTATTTAAACGTCAGTTTCATGCGTACTTCAGTCGTTTTAGATATTTTCATCTATACATATATAATTGCAAATATCTAGAATTATATAATAGATCTGCAAAATTGTAACTAATAAAAGTGCGGTACAACATATGCTTACAAACTTCTATCAACGTCGTTTATATCATATAAAAGGATCTGGTATTTCTGAACTATCGCACATTGATATCTTTATCGAGGGATACCGGTTGGCACAGAGAAATAACCACTTGACCTTATCTATTCGTACGCTTGAATAGGTCATCGACACAACCCGTTAATGTAACCCTAGAAGAAATGTAAATGTAATATAATTATGCTTTGTCTATACCGATTTCGCCGCTTCTCTCGCCAAGTAATTAAGTTAATAATATTTCGCTTAATTAAAAAAATATTGTATAAATACGTGTAGTGTACTGTTATTTTGTTTTCGTGTTCTCGGGATCATCTAATTTCTGTTCTGTGTGTCCTTGTATCTTGATAATTAAGTTTATCATAAGTATACTTAATTAAACAAAAGTTGCATTCGGACAAGTACGTCAAATATTTCTGTAGCATTAACTTTTATTATTTATATACCTACATATTTCCAAACTACTTTTCTTGAACAATTTCATATATACGTATTTTTATATTAATTTTGTGTAAAATCTTTAGCGCATCTCATTTCATTTCATATAAAAGTAATTAATCTTTTCTTTCTATTGTTCATCAAAAATCAAAAAACATAATTTCATATTGCAATTTTAAGTAAAAATAAAATGTAGATAGGAAAATATGGATAATAAATTTTTAACATCTTGAGATAATAAACAAAATTGTATAATATAAACCTAGAAATTATTTCAATTAAAAAGTATCTAGTTCTACGGTAAAATCTGATTCTACTATCATTTTTCTATCCTCCTAGTTTCTTTAAAAAATCAGAACCAAAAACATGTATATTAAGGCGATATTAATAATAACTTCGTGTATCCGAAATTTATAACCGTATTTTATATATGGATGAATAAGCTCTAAATACCCATATTAAATGTTATCTGCACTATTAATTCTACTATAACAAAATAGTGTGTGAATGACTATTACAAAATAAACTCACAATCAGGATTACAATATTTATATAAATTTGTTTCAAATAGAGAAAAATTCATTGTATCTTTTACAATATCGTGTATACGCATACATACAACAAATGGGATATTGGAAATTTACAGAACACGTTATAATAAAAAACGAAAATAATAGTTCAAATAAAACAATTTATTCACATAAAATGTATAGTCATTTTTTAAATATTTAGTAGCAACTTACATAAAATAATATACTAAAGCTCCAACACTAGTTTTAGTCACTTTATTTAATGTAAAGAAAATGAAAAATAAGTGATTATTATACATTATAAATTAATTGCTGCGCATGTGCAGATTACACATTTAGTAATTTAATTTATTCTGATGATTTATTTACATTTCCATATTCATTAAAATTGGTGTTTTAAAGATAATAATAAGCGGATAGGATTATACGAATCAAACATACATGTAACATTGTAAGTAAACACGTGCTGTTGATTTATCACAAAAAAGACATTAATTCCGCATTAAGTTACACATATCATTATATGCGTCGCATACGTTTTTAATTTAAAAGCAAGACAACGGTATCAATTCTAATTACTATTCACGCAGAAAGAACGTATGCGTATACAATATGAATCAAGAATTATAATAAATAAATGGTCGGCGCTAACAATGTACATTAAAAGAAATGTATGGAATTAGTAAATGCTTGTGTACATACAAAAATCATAATAAGATAATGGTTTGACAATGTTTTGTGCAACAAAGATATCAAATGAGTAATTTACTAAGAATTACAGTGATACGATTATTACATTGTTATTACTTAATATTCGTATAGAATACCTTATTAAGTCTTTAGAAAATGCTATTTAATAAGGTTTGTGTTCAGGCAGTGAATGGAATTATGTATTATCAACGAATAACTATATATTTAACACAACATATTAAATTACAACTATTCTTAATCGCAATTTTATTATAAAATCGCTTTATCACGCCCATTCATTTAATTTTAACATACAACCAAATTCACTTTATACACTTTTGTTACATTCATAAATGTTTCTCTCTCATTCTCACCACAGATATCTCCACAGTTTGTGTAGTCATTTTATTCAAATAATAGGAAAATTGGATAAAAAGAAGAAAAGAAAGGCTGCTTTACATGCCAGCTCATAATGTAACAATTTAAAATTATTTGAATGAAATACATTATCACTATCTTAACACAATCGTGCAATAGATACAATAATACTCGCTAGCACAACAAGAAATCGTTTAATTCGAAGGAGATTCTTTAAATATTTATGCAGTTTAATGCAAAAATGGTGCAAGTCGAATAAGTTAATCACTGAATAACGAAGGATTAAGTTAAAGTTCTATAAAACACATTAACATCAAAATATGATACGCTTATTTTCTGCAAGCCACGCTAAAATTATGATAATGACAATTAAACCCTTGAAATATGGTATTAAACAAAACAGGAAAATTTTGAATTACATCACTTTTGCATTAAACGGCTAATGTGTAAACAATACAAAGTAGTTTCAAAGTTCGTTAGCACTTGATACTATTATTTATATTTACACTGTTTATTTGATTAGTTCGTTTTAATTACAATTTCAGATATTTGCACCCATAGAGAATATACTCGAATCTTCTTTTGCACAGCAGAAAATATGTTAAAAGCCGCCTAGAAATGAATAAAATGTGCTTAACAACCGCACGAAAGTAAATAAAATTTACTTGAAAACTATGTAAAAGCACATGAAACGTGTTAAATACCCGCATCAAAATTATTTATGTAAAAACATCCCGTGTAGAAAGAGATTCAACATAGCATTAGCTTACTAACAAGTGACATTAAACTGAAACAAAGTGCGCAAAACATAGGTAACCCATTATAAGAAGGCAATCGTTGTTCAAACGCGTTTGTCGGTTTCTGGAACGGTTTGCCTGATAACACTCTGAACGTATAAATATAGATAATTGTGCGGCAGCCGTATGACAACTACCAACAAGTGATCAGTCATAAATTTGTTCGAAAGTGTACCAATCAGAGTTCCATCCATCAGAGAATTTTTATTTCGCACCGCTATGACTTCATTATCTCCTACCAATAAGAAGTACACGAATTGTTCGCCAGAGCGCTTCGTTCACTTTCAACCGGTCGCAGACGGTTGCCTCCTTTCGACTGTTGATCATTTAGTGCTTCAACAACCACTAACAATCACTCTTTGATTTTAAAATTTTCCGCATAACCGCCGTGTTCATGGTAAGTACTTATTACCATCCGTATTGTCACTCAAATTACCACTTTTACAACTCGCCCTCGCCCGAAATTACTCTCCGGATCACTCGTTACAGTTAACAGACGTCGGTTAGTTATCACTGAACAATATAACAATCAACTGTTAATTAACAACGAATTCTAATCATAGTAACACGCATTCGCGAAGTGTAACGTTTTAAACAGCAACGATTTAATAGGAAACTAAATGATTTCACAAACTGCGATCGAAGATTTGTGTAACTTTCCTAGTTAGCTTTCCTATCGGATGTTTATTGCAATATTTGTTTAGTCGATTGTGATACACTGAATAGAAATGAACTCAATGCCACACAACATTTCATGGTCTCGCAGCCCATTAAAGCCTAGGAATCCATTTAAGTATATTGGATCAATGTGATTGAAGCCAGCGTTCGTGGGAGGTCTCACTTAAAAATTCAATATTCTGTTTCGAACCGTTTTCGTTAAGGCAATGATCTTCCTAATGATGATCACATTGCCTTGGCTCAGTCTTGGCGCGAACTAAAGTATCCTGGATAACGTGTCCAACCCTCATAAAGGTTCCTGTAGAGTGGTTGTCAAGTAAAGTTTTGGAGGTGACGTTGGCGATAAAAACAAACGTGACAAATATAAGGGAATGTATTTTCGCTGTGACAGCTAGGTAAATGATCGATGAAAGTAGCTAAATAAATGTATTATAGACTTTAATTAAAGTATTCTATACATACTTCATTTCTGTCCTTCGGAAGAGGTAAATATGTTTATATTGCTTGAAAAACGTGCGCAAAATTTACCCAAGATCAGCGCGGTTTTTATGGTATGGTACTCTTTCTGATCAGATCGTAATCTACTGTCCGACAAGAACAGAGAACAAGTCGTATTGCTTCTGAGCGAACTATAAGACTAGTAAGGAATACATTTAGACGGCTTCTGCCAATTCAAAGCTGTGCTGACAGTGACCACGTGGGTCAACGACTAATGCAATATAAAGTTTTCTTTCTCTACTATTAGACGTGTTTTTATAAGAACACGCGCCAATAAATAAATGATTTTGTTTTGTGAAAATTATACCACATAGGAGATAATTTTGAAAACTCTTCCTTCACACGTTTGATGTTGTGGGAATCACTCCTAATCAACAACTATGACTTTTACATTTGTGAATTGAATTAAATAACAAAATTCGACAATTTTTTAATGGAGAAATCGCAGCGTATTTGGAATATAAATTTATTTAAGATGATTCAAAATTTACAGCAAGGGCGGGGCAAATAAAAGTGTATAATATCATAGGTGACCCAACAAACAAGGTTGGTTTAAATATTTTATTATTGTTATTTTTAAACAAAAAAATAATTTCATTTAGCGTGAAAATCAAATAAATTATTTTTAAATAATATTTTATTTCAATTATATTGTCCAAATAAATAATAAATAATTTCACTTCATAAAGAGGTTATTCAAGTAACTAAATTAATTATTAAATTTAATTCAAATAATTTATTTGAATAATGCCCAAGGTTGCTAATAAACTATTAGGCGTTTACAGAAGTTTTAGTATTTTTCAATCGTTTATGTAATTGTTTGTTTATCATCGATGTTTCTAAATAACCAGCTGCATTATCGACTGGTAACATACATCGTATGTCGTGTATAAATGAAAGAAAATTGAAAAGCGATTAAAACTTTTGCATACACCTAATTGTACATTCAAAGTGTTAGTAATAATTATAAACAAATGGTTGCTCAGTTTTATGTAGATTATTATTAGTAAATTATCTTATTTAAGTTTTACGATGTTCGTAAGTGCAGGTTTTAATTAAAAACTTGTCGAATATAGTATGACACGTCATTTGTACATGTGAAAGCAGATAGATCTACAATATACAAATTGTAACTAAAGTACATGTTTATTCGTATGAGGATGTAAACGATTAATAAAAGTTTGGACACATTCTTTAAAAAACAGGAACTGCTATTACGTCCCCACAAAAGTAAATGAAGATGCTGGTTCAATGAACTGCTTAGAAAACCTAAATTACAAATTTTCTTATGATCTATGTAAAGTTTTGTGATCTCATTATTAATTGTAATTTACATTTTCAACGTATCATTTATAAGAAAGATTATTAGTCGAATGATAATAATATTTGCAATATTGCAATATTATAATTATTCGAGTATATGTATAGTATTTTTATTACTTTAACATATAATGTAACTCTAGAAATCGTTTGAGTAAAGTGTGTAATGTTATTTCACCTGTTATCATTTTTCATCATAAAGATTGCAATGTATTCTTATTTTTCCACTGTTCTTTAAATGTTTAATTAATTACAAATTATAAAGTATCAATTATAGACATGCTTTAATTACGTGATAAATATCGCCATTTTTTGTGTCATTTAATGAGACATTATCTTCCTTATTAGCAGCGCAGTTGTAGTATAATATAATAATTTATCACATGTGACGGTTTTCTGCAAGTTGCTTGAATAAATCGAAAAATCCATTTTCATTTGTTATTTTAGGATTAATTTTTATTTTATATAAGGATTTGAGTGGAACTATGAAATTCTTTAACAATGTATTTGACAGCCAAATTGGATGCTGTAAACATTTAATAGCTAAAAATTGGAATCAATGATTTCAAACTTATTTGTCTTCATTCATATCAAACCCATTTATTGTCGTCATTGTAACTACCGTAGATCCAAAAAGTATTTGTACATTAAATTTCTAATTTTCGAAAAATCGTCGACGTTGAAATTGTGATAACTTCATTGAACCAAAAAAGAATAGTAGAACCTGGCCTTATTTTAAAGCCGGAGACTTCTACTTTCAGAAACTATTATTAATTTTTACCTTGAAGAGTGTACACGGTGTAACGGTTGAAAAACAAATGCTACCAATTGAAGCGTCTTTAGAAACATTACAAAAATTTTTTTGGTGAATGAATCAACGATCAATTTGAAAATTGAAGCCTCCCATTTACAACAACGTAAAAAAACTTCGTGTACGAATGTTTGGGACCATTTTTTAAGCATTGTATGAAGTTCTCCTTCCAAATTGACATTAATTTAAGGTACAACATGAGAGCATTACATGGCCGAATTTGTTCCTCGTTTTCATTCTATGTAACTGTGAAAAAAATTTTACACTGAAGAGCCGTTGTTAAGAGAAGGTTATAATTTTCAAACCTATGCTAGATTCAGCCACGAAATAATTATATAATTTTCCTCATATTGTTTACGAGGAAATACGAGAGAAAATATTACAAGAAAGTGTGCTATGATCTTCGAAAGAAAAAGCTACAAGCTATAAAATCAGTCCAAATTTATTTCTTTACTATTGTTTCTTTACGAAATTACCACAGGTTGCATATCGAAAATTTTTACAGAATCGGAAACCTAGTGTTTAAATACTTTTTGGATGAACTGCATCTACGCTTAATTAATGAACTCAAGAAACTAATCATTGCAATATCAGCTGTACCCTATATCGCACATCTGTGCATCTAGTCGCAATTGTAACCTGGTGAACTATTCTTAAACAAAATTTTGTCCAAGAAGAAAATTGTAAGCGACGAAATAATGTTCTTTATTACTAATTGTGTCAAATAAAATTTTCTAAAATAATTAAAAGTAGAAATATAAAATATAAAATCTAACGTTAAAGTAAAGGTTGAAGGAATTTACACATTTCTGCTCAAGTATATTTAAGGTATTGCATATTCGTAAACTGTTACCCAATAAAAATAGTATCCCAAATAAAAAATCAACTGTTTTATCGTAAGTATGAATTAAATAGGAAACGACCTGAATGCACCGAACGACAGCGAAAGATTGCTGGAAACTGGTAGTGAGGAAAAAGTCTTGAACGTCAGTGCTATTACATGTCATACAGGGTGTCTCAAAACGATGCACACAAATTCTTGCATTACGATTTTTTTCATAATTGCTGCCTACAGAATTAGTTCTTCTTTATAATCGGCGAAAAGATACAAAAAGTTAATGTTCATTTTAAGCACATATCCGAGCAGTCCCATCGGTTATTCTTAGACTGTAGAACTTTATACAAAATAAAAATTGTCTGCATCAATTGTAAGAAACAGGAATCACACAGAAATTTCTTTTTTTCTTTAATAGTTTTATAGAATGGAAAATAACATATTCATACTTTCAAATTCTTTTAATTTTTCTGCTGTTATAAACACCTACTCATCTTTTCTATAAATACATAAAATACGAATTCTAGTAATTGCGAAAGAATAAATTAATTTCGTTCATAAAACTACTATCCCTACGAGAAAATATTTGAATAAAATTGTAAATATTGTTATTGTAATACATTATTAAATTAAATACATTATGACAAATTAAAAGAAAATACTAATAAAATGATAAGTTCTTGAGCTTGAACCAAATACAAATAATACACATGTTGACTTAAATGTGAATAAATATTCACATTTTCACATATGTTTACTGTTGTGCGAAAACCATACAATACTTTGAACGATAAATTATAACAATAAAGATTTTCCAGTCAAATTTTCTCGTGTTGAACGTTATAGAAAAACAAACATATTCATTTTTACTTTAATATTATCTTTATATGAGACGAGTGTCATTATTACACTTGCTTGTATCTTGTATACTTACTTATACACTTGTACAACAGTTCCAACTATAGATACTTGATTTGTTTCGTAAAATATTGTCTATAGATAGAGTTGACTACTTTTTATTTTAAATAATTCAGTGCGTCCTTTAAAAAAAATAATAAGTCGATCACAAGATGTTTGTTCAGGTATTGCTGACTTTGTGAAGAAATAATACATTTTTATTGCTGTAGATGGATTGTAATTGGCGACGATATAACAATATATTTTTGTAATAGTTTCTATGATATTTTAATCTACAAAATTAGACATGCACCACCAGTAAAAACTGCTTATTTATTACATTCTTCGTTGTCTATGGATTTTCTTTTTACAAGATTTTATCGCTCTGGACAAAAAATAACAACGATATTACCTTCTTTCATTAATTCTAAAATGTCCAGCATTTACTGAGAATAAGGAAACACTGGATCGTTATTATATAAGCTTCTTAATAACATTTTCCTAAAAAAATGTGTAAACCAGTTAAAATCATTTCTCCTAGAATTATCAAAGTTGACATTCTTTCATGTTGGCTCAATAACACTTTATGTGCTATGAACCGCATAAAAAGTTTCTGTTAATTACTTAAAGAGTGCTGTTTTCTTTTTTTTGTGGATGACAGTAGAAATTCATATATAAAAATATGATATAAATATCTTAATAAGACATTCCAACGAAAGTAATTTTTAATAATTGGTTGCTGCTTTAGTACGAACTACCAGTCTATCAATTCTCATTCCTATATTCTTAATTTTCAGTGTCAGATTTTAATTGGTTCAATTGGTTGCACTCAGTTTTTGATTCTTGAGTGGATAAATACCTTATTCTTGTCTTAAATGTCAACAATAAATATTATGTATATTTAAAAATCAGTTACTGTATCGAAGGCATTATATTATCGCTTCGGTGAAATTTCAATATTACTTCGCCACAATCTAGCACATTAAGGATGAAACATTACTCAATCAATTTTTGGGATTATCAGTTGTTAATTAGGGTCATACAAATAGCTACGATAAGTAGGTATATCGTACATAGCATTAACAACATTGTGTAGTGAAAAAAAGGGCACTTCTTTGTCCAGATATGTCGTGTTTCTGCCATTAAAATGATCTGGCCCATATTACTACTTATACATATATTACATTTTAATATTTGAGCAACATATTTGAATTCAAGAATTTAAGTGCAGCATCTACGAACATACACAATGAACTGATTCCAAATTTTATAGAACAATTCATTTATAGTATATGGAAAGAACTTTTCAATTGATTAACCGTTAACAAAGTGTTAACAAAGTGTTAGCTATCTATTGAAAATAATTTATATACTTATTAATCATTAAGTCTACTTTTAAAGTGGCCAATAATGCTGCGACTATACAAATTGTACAAAAATTGTTCAATTTTGGTCAATGCAACGTATTTTAAAAAGAATAGTTAAAACTTCCTGAAATATTATAGAATGTTTATCGATATAAAAAGAACAATTCTAGAATGTACACTGCACTTCTGAAAGTCTCTACAATTCTGAAACAGACTGTAACTTTACACTTGACTCTTCTACACCGTTGAGCAGATTTTTTCTTCCATCGAGTAATTCGGCATCATCGTTCAGTCCCCTTTTACAAATATTTCCTGCTTGGCAACTATCTTGGAATGTCGATACATGGCTCGCCTTACGGTTCTTGCAAGATTGCTTGCCACACCGGCATAATAATGATTCCGTTTCCTGGATTAGTCTACACGAGTAGTAATCACTATCTTCACCTACAACGCGAATAGTTATCTTCGATAACTACGAATCGCGAATTTTTCAAAATATCACGCGACTAAAAGAGGTGTACGATTATACAACAAATTCTCCTCGACAAGTGTTCATGTTTTTATATTTCAAGATCCCAGTGTTCTAATCACATAGACTGCGGATCTTCATGCAAAATAAAAATTGTCTTTATAAATTGTACAAAACTGGATCCAAATAGTAATTTCATTCTCCTTTTAATGACTGCAATCAGTTCAAACTAACACCTTGATATTTCTAAATTCTTTTAATCCGTCCCCACTACTTTAAATTAGTTTAAATTACATTTACTCATCTTTGACATAAGTGCAAATAATCCGCTGTCTACTAATCACGAGACTACAAATTTTACGTTTTTCGTAACATTTATACGTGCACGTAATGTGATAAAAAGTGTGCATCGTTAATAGTATGTAAATTAGCTTTCCAGAAAATTCTTTTACACAGGTTAAAACGTTACTGTTTATTGTTTTGTGTGTCTTGGTTACAAATAAATTGAATGCTGAATAATATGAATACTTTAAGCTCGAGAGATATCGTATGACCATTAAAATTTAACATAATCTTGTTTGTGATTTTATTGTATGTTCATTTAATTAATGAGATACAGTCTTTACGATAGAATATAATTCATTGTTTCTCATTAAACTGATGGTGCTAAATGAAAGTCATTTTGGAACAGAATTTCGTTGGTGTAAACTCGCGCATGGATAAATGCAAATCTTCGAAGTCCACGACAGTGTTAAATTAGCATAAGATAAACACGTCGCGTAAACAGTCAATAGGTAGCCACCGGACAATGACTTTCTCTTCTAAGAATCGTTGCCACATACACTGAACTTATAGTACGTGTCGTGATTGTTCCTTTGCAATCGGTTGGTTTTAATTACAAAAATACGTTGCTTTTGCAACGACACCGACTGAGAAGCCAAAAAAGGAAACACGTTTCTCTTGAAAAAAATTCACTTGGATTTACTGAGTTAATCTACATTGATCCTCGTAATACTGTTTTCGTTTTTTTCGTTGTAATCGAGGAAAATGCTCGTGAATATCTTACCAGATACTTCGATGTAAGTACTTCGATTTCAAATACTCGAAACTAACAGACCACGTACACGTGATCTAATACATACACTTACACGTACACCTTTCGTAACGGTTTGCTCCAGTTTATCTTGCATTCGATAGATCAGTCATGTTCAACATTCCTCGGCGAACAATCAAGCGACCGAGCATCGCGAGACGATAGTCTACCTTCGCATCCTGATCCATTAACTCTGAAGTACAAATTAGGGACGTTTGGTAATTGAACAAAGAAACTCAACGAGCTTAAAAAAGTGGCGGTGCACCGCTGATCGTTTAATTGACTGTTCAACTTCGTTTCTCTCAATAAACGTCAGGCATAAATAGCAAACGAACCTCTCGGGTTATTTTAGAGGCGAGTTCGAAAATGTAAGTTTTCAAACATAATTTTTCTTCACTTTTCATACACTGCACTGTACAATTTTAAGGAATAGGGAACAAAAATCAAAAATATGACTCGCTGACTGTTCTCTTAAAAACTAGTTTTAGATTAAAGATTTTAAAGTGTAAGTGAACTTTTTCATCAGCAATAATACAAGTATTACAAGGGTTAAATAGAACAAAATAACAGCGCATATTAAAAGGAAGAAGAGAATATACTTTCATTTATTGATAATAATGTAATGTTAATATTGTATAAAGCGTTTTTTATTTTTTATTGCCGCGGTCGTCTATTTTGATATCGATTTTAATAATTCTAAAATATGTTCTTTTTCGTTATTTAACCATTCTTCCATAATACTGTACTTTAAGTAAATAATGGTTTAACATTGTCGTTCATTTTCGTGAACTGTTTTCTTTAACAAATTCCAACTACATGTATTAAGTTCAGGTGATCCTGTTGGGTCTCCTAGACGTTAGATCTCCACTGATAATATTGTATAATTTCAATAGTCGTGCTGAATTGTGCTAAGTTTGTGCTACGTTGTGTTCGAATATTAAAACTATAACGTAAAAAATTCGACAAAAAACGATTTTTAGAGTTGCCCCCGCTTTTAATTTTTTTCAATTTTCTTTGTTGTGCTAAATTGTGCTAAGTTGTGCTAAAATGTTGCCAAAGTATTACTTTAAAAAAATAATAAGGAAATAAGTTATGACAAACAATAATTATCGACATGCAATATATGTTACCACGTATATGTTAGCATCCGTTATCCAAATAACATATAATTGTATATTTGAGTTGTGCTAGCCTAGTACAAATCAGTGCAACTCCCTATTTTCGCAGCACAACGATATTAATGGCAGTTTACTCTTGTACGCGGCCATTTGCACTATGGATTATACAGGCAATATTGGACTTTGTAATGATCAGACAAAGACAGAATTGCATGTCTCAGTTGTGCTATATTAGCACAAGTCAGTACAACTCCCGATTTCCCCAGCACATCGATATTAAGGACACTTCACTCTTATGCGCGAATCATCCGACAAAGACAGAATTGCACATCTGAGTTGCGCTAGACTAGCAGTGCTAGCACAACTGAGGTATGCAATTCTGTCTTTGTCCGATCAGTACAAAATTCAATTATGCCTGTATAATCCATAACGCAAAGGGCCGCGCACAAAAGTAATGTACCCTTAATATCGTTGTGCTGTGGAAATCGGCAGTTGTGCTGTCTTGTGCTAGTCACAAGACAACTGAGATATACGATTATATTCTATTTGAATAACGGATGCCAACGTAAACGCACTAACATACATTGCATGTCGTAAACTATTATTTGTCATAACTAGACTGCGGATTTTATACATTTGTGGCAAAAATGGTTGGTTGTAATTTCAAACAATAAAAAGTTTACAAGAATTTAATAGTATCAACATATTTCTTAAATCTTAATAAAACCATTAAAAATAGAAATAAATTGTTACTAACTTCCTATAACTTGCAATTAATACAAACGATTTTTATTTTGCATAAAGATCCGCAGCCTACTCATAACTTATGTCCTCACTACTTTTTTAAAGTTACACTTTGACACAAAGTTAGCACATCTTAGCACAACGGAGAAAAATTTAAAAAAATGAAAGGTAGGGGGCTACTCCAAAAATGGTTTTTCTCCATCTTTTATCGCATTTTTTATATTATAGTTTTAATATTCGAGCATAATGGGGCACAAACCCGGTACAATTCAGCAGAACTATTGAAATTATACAATATTATAAGTGGGAGGTTATAAGGTTTATGGGGTTCTTGTTGTCCAAATATGTATTTCTGTACAATCTGTGTAGTACGAATCGCAACATTATCTTACTTAGTAAAACATAATTTTTTGTCCCACCAGTTGCGTTTATATTTGTGCATTTATTACGTCAGCATTCATTCTAATATTTATATGACATTAAATTAATACAATTTTCTTTATTCCATAATAACCAATAGCAATCCATGTCGTAGTATTTCCGCTATTCATTTGTTGATATAAAATTTATTCTTCTGCCCGTAGAGACAGAAATAATACTTTCCAGGGATCGAAATAGACAGTTATCTTTCCTTTTTAAGAAATTCTGTTCAAACTTAGAGTCAGTGCAAAAACTATTCGTACAATCTTTAAAAACGAATAACATTCTCAAAATTGGATCAAGCGGCTTGATTTTTTTGACAGGTCTAAAAGCTTAATCTAACTAAGTGATGCGTAAATAATTATTTTAAGAAGTTACTATTGGTTGTAATTACAAAGAAAATGGTAAAGGTCACGATTTTTAAGTTTTTCATCTGATTCTATAATGAAAATTAGAAGGTACCTTTTGTAGATATAAGTAAGTTATGTACACACACAATGTTTCGTCGAAATCGATGAAGGTTGCTATGAAATATAATTGATTGTAAATAGTTGAAATTGTAAGAAACTATTATTTATTCGCAAACCGTAAATTCAAAGATTTTTACATCTTACACTGCTCTGACTTTATCATGCGTCAACCGATTTGAATAAAACTTTGTAAATATATATAACTTACTTAGATTTACAAAAGACATGTTTTACTTTTTCGTTATAGGCACAGACAAAACTTAAAAATCGTGATCTTTACCTTTTTCTTCTTAATTGCGACTACGTAATAGCAATTTTTTAGAAAACTAATCTACATATTAGCGAGTAAACTAATCCATCCGACATCTAAAAAAGGCTCACGGCATTCGGCCCAATTTTAAAAAAGTTTTTCATTTCTAAAGGGTGTATGAATACTTTCTATACTGACTCTATGTACGTATCCTGTTTAAGAAAATGTCTATACCTCTGGAAGTGTTATGAAAAAAATGTTAATCCTTAGGAGTTTTTTAAAAATGCATTCTCATGTACCGGATATTTTAAAATCCGTATAATAAAAGTCCTATGTTAACAAATTTTATTAAAAGAGGTTACATAAGAGAAACACAAACAAGCTATGAATTATTTAACGTAAATATTACAAATAAATAACAGTAATAATTAGACTGCGCATATTTATGCAAAATAATATTCTAAGTCAATTGTAAGAAGTAGAAAGTGCATATAAATTATTTTTCATCTTCTAATAATTTTAATGAATCTAAAATGGTGCATCGATGTTCTCAAGTTTTTAAAATGACTTTACAATTTTGTATAATTGGTATAATAAAAGATTGATGGAAACAACTAACTTTATAACGATTATTAAAAAAAGGTTTCATAAGAGAAGCACAAATAAATTTCGAACTATGAATTATCTGCGAAATATTGCAAATAAGTGACAATAATAATGATTTAATATCGTTGTAATACTATTAATTGAATAATTCTGGCATTTTTAACAATGGTTCAGACCTTTATTAATATTTATGTGCAAAATATCATTCTCTATTACAATAAAATTTTTATTTCTTCATTGTATAAGTACTATTCATATTAAAGTTTTCACTTTCAAGGACTTTTCTTTATTTATACTGATTGATTTATGCTTATACTTTAAAAACTTCTTTTAAAGAAGCTCTGTGGTTTCTACTATAAATAAAATCGATTAAAAAGTTCACCATAAACTCGTTCGATCTCTGATACTTTCACTAATCAGGTTAAAATGAAACTATTTTTATCTGCAAAGATAGCATTTTTACAATACTTTATTCGTTTAAACAGCTCTCTACAAACTTACACCTTTCTTGAACGACAGAGGAGACTCTTTGCGTTCCCACACGTCAAATATTTATAGAAATGCATTGATTTTATTCCAACCTTTGCAAGTATCGTAACCGGTCCGTAACCTTCTTTGAAATCAGAACTTTCTTTAAAGTTGCGCGTTGTTTTCAAAGAGTTATTGCAATAGGCCATGAATATAAATATAATCATTACCCTCCTATTTCGTTTGATCACTATGACATGACAGGGAAGTCATTTTCTTTTGTATAGCAAATAGTTCCTTCTTCGATTTTCCTTAACCTTTCTCTACGATCCATATTTTTCAAATGATTTTAACTAGTCAATAGAATCTTACTAGAATTTGACAATTCGAACCATTATATTCTAACAAACCGATTCATTTTAATGATTTATATATATATGATTTATATCTTTTACCATTTGCATCATGCATGCATATTGCATTGCACCGCATATATGCATGCAATTTTCCTGGTCATTGTCACCAGAGAACATACAAGCATTCTTAAATGACGTCCACAATGTAAGTAAGTATAATTGGATTCTTATTATGATGTAATCGACACATTTTGTAATACTATTATCTTTTACAAATCGGTGAAACATTAATGCTTTTATAGATTTTGTATTATTGGTACTCGAATTTAATATAGTAGACTTTGGTATTAAAAGCATATTTTTTATTCTTACATGTAATGCATGGTTCAGCTATAATTTCGATACTCGAAAAAGGTAAAGATGTTATACTTAAGTAAATAAAAAAACAAAACTCAATGTAATTATTAAATTATATTTTACACTACGGAGTATTGAGAAAGTAATCAATTAATACATGATATTTTAATAACTAACTACCGCAGTTTTTTTATATTTTTATATTTTCAAATCATCTTTTTTAAAATGTTCGAACGAAACACAATTTAAAGCAATTCTAATTTACATTTGTTTTGTAAACCTACTACAAACACAAAGTGTAATTTGACACAATTTTGCCACAAAAAGTATCATATGTAATACATGATCTTAATAGGAAAAGTAGATAAATAAAGTAAACTAAAAGAAATTATTGTTTAGAAAATTACTTACAACGGTGTACTGATTTGGAACAAATATGTAAATGATCTCCTGGCATATTTAACACTAAACATATCAAGTATTAAAAGTATACCTTATAGAAATGACAACATTGTATTTGTATCGATTGCCAGAAATTTTTACTATGATACATACTTGAACAAGGTTTGTTCCGTTATTTTTCATTAGTGCGTTTTCACAATGTCAATAAGTGTACAATACTGTGGCAGGTTCAGTATTAAATTCGCTAACAATTCCTTTAATAAATCTGGCATGGTTTTTTCCTGGTTAGATGGGGAAATACGTGAACTCGCAACGATCATATCTCAGGTGGCTAATAAGTTTCTCAGTAAATTAATCTTTGAGCAATCTCTTTAAGTTTCCCTGAAAAAACATTCCTTACGCTACCTAGAAAGCTCATTTCTTACCTCTTAAGAAACATTTTCTAAAAAAGGTATAATTCTTTTAAAACTCATATGCAAATTAGATATAAAAATTTTTTCTGTTCCATGTTTATATTCGTAAGTTCATATTTGAAAACTAGGAATCGCGAACTATCAGGAGCTATAAAGCAACAATCTAGCTAAAGAGTAAAATTAAACATAATTTATTTACGCTATTAAAGAATTGTAAAAGAAGTTAAAAAACGAATAATTAATATCTTTCTCCATGTACTTATGTCACGGGGGGATTAAACCGAAATTGATTTACGAGTTTCCAAATACTTTTCTGTACTTCGTTAAGTGCAGTTGTAACATCTCTGTTTACGAAATTTCATCTTTCTTTTTCGAGAATCAGTATTATAGTATTACTAATTTGACAGTAAACTGAATTCAAAGCGACCAGTTGATAGTTAGTGTTCTAACAATAAACATTAATAAAATGCACACATGATACCGTATGTTTTATGCATGCGATGCTAAAACATAAGTTTAAAGTCACTTCCGAAAAACTGAAAAAAAATGATGGAATCGGAGTGACAGTGCTACCTGTCTCTGAATAATTCAATTTATCCATAAGTTTAATTTCTATACAATAACTTTCCTTTATGAAAAATTTTCCATTGTTTCTTAATATTGTCTCTTTTCGACAATTACACTTATATGCGTTTACAATAAAATAAGACAAAAACGTAGTTAAATCACAGTGACAATTCAATCTTAGTAGGATCAAATGAAATCAAAATTGTTTTATACATATTGAAAACAATTTTTTGTAGTTAACCCTGTGCAACATTAATTCCATTTACGTTATCTATTTAAATAATAACATATAGTACATAAAATAGATTACTATACAATACTACATAGTTTTTTCATACATCCACGAATACAATAATGTTCAGAGCTCGGGAGAGTTTCAAAAATTTTTAATTAGTTCTTTTTAAAACATGAACCGTGGAAAATGTTTAAAAAATGTGCTGACATTAATGGTATCGATGAGAATAGGTAAAGACAAGTTTTAGTTTGAGCAGGACCTATGAAATACAAAAATAATCATTTTTCGATGACAGAAACACATATTTTGTGCATCAATATTAAAAGTATTCCCAATCTTTTTTTGTAACGAAAGGTAACTGATGGTTTAATATCTGCCGAAGATATTTACGTGTTATCGTTTATGTTCTCCAGTTCGTAAAATGTAAGACGCGTCTCTCCCGATGAAAATATATTTTTTAAACTACCGTCTTCATCGGAAAATAATGCTAGGTAGAAGAGAAATATCGTCGGGAGACATTCGACATTCAAACTTGATGCACTTATAAAGATACCAGTAAAACTTTAAGGTTAGCAACTTTTACATGTGTTTTAGTATACGCAAGTACGAATAATCCGCATGCAAACACAAATTCAGTAACGGTAGTTACTGAAAAACAATCAAATTACATATCAAACAAAAATAGTTGCACATGGTAGTGTGAAAGTTAAACGGAATATACAAAATGTTTGTAGTTACCTCTCATCGAAAATGTAAGAGGTTGTTTTCCTATCCACATTCTCGGAAAATGTCTACGGAAAATGAACGCTAAATATATATTGTTCTTGTACATTATATATCTAGAAATTCAATTTATGGCAACTTTATATTTGAACAGACCTTTCTAAGCATGTGTGATTAAATTATTTAAAAAGTTGGTCTTGTTAAAGTATTTGCACCTTGCCAAATGACATGTCCTACATTCACTAATATTATGACAACAATATATCCGACTATTCAAGATGATTAAAACAGGGAATACATTTTCACTTAACTTCAGTTTCTCACAATTCAAATTACACTGTCCAACACAAAATTTGTTTCCTACTAACTGCAGGGTGGTCCTTATAGAGTTTTTTTGTGCTGATTCCGAATCTGCGCTTACTTTTTCGCCTACACGCACAGCTTTTGCGAAACATGACTTAGAAAAAAAACCTATTTTTCAAATTTAATCAAATATTGTGATGTTATTATAAGAGATATTGAATTGTTCTTCGCAGCAAAAGATTCTGTAGACTTTCCTGAATACAGTGATATCCAATATTAATACATTATGAATGTTTAAACATGTTTAAACAATCATTAAAGACAGAGAGACACCACTTTTGCACCAATTCTTGACGATATTTTTGAATTTATCTCAAAAAATAAGGGTCCAGCGAAAAATCGGAATATACCACGCGATAGAGCAAACTGTTATATTGAGAAACACCACTTTGCAGTTTGCAACATCGACGTTTTTACCAAACCAGATAGCAAAATATCTACGCCCGACATGAATTGCCACCAGTGGTGCTCTTCCAAGAGCGCGGTCGTCCGTCGCGATACGGCGCGGCACGGCATAACGGCGATGCAGTGGCTAAAAGCGCGCAATTATGTCAGCTTATTTAAATGTTATATATTATTTATTAGTATATTTATTCTGTATAAATTATTTTATGTATTTTTTGAATGTTAGTCTCTTGTTCATAGTATATTTCATACTAAAAAGGTCTTTTGTAACAAAAAATAATTTAATACAAAAATCTATTTAATATCGCTTATTGCGGAAATGCTAATAACGAAAACTAAATACAAAAGAAAAACTTACTAAATTATTTTTTTGTTACAAAAGATCTTTGTAGTATGAAATATCCCGACGAACGACCGCGCTAGTGGAAGAGCACCACTGGCGGCAACTCATGTCGGGCGTAGATATTTTGCTTTCTGGTTCGGTAAAAACGTCGATGTTGCAAACTTCAAAGGGGGGTTTCTCAAGATAAAAGTTTGCTCTATCGCGTGATATAGTTCGATTTTACGCTGGACCCTTATTTTTTGAGATAAATTCAAAAATATCGTCAAGAATTGGTGCAAAAGTGGTGTCTCTCCGTCTTTAATGATTGTTTAAACATGTTTAAACATTCATAATGTATTAATATTGCATATCACTGTATTCATGAAAGTCTACAGAATCTTTTGCTGCGAAGAACAATTCAGTATCTTTTATAATAACATCACAATATTTGTTTAAATTTGATAAATAGATTTTTTTCAAAGTCATGTTTCTCAAAAACTGTGAGTGTAGGTGAAAAAGTAAGGGCAGATTCGGAATCAGCGCAAAAACTCTATAAGAACCACCCAACAGATATTAGGAAACATAAAAAAAGTTGAAATTTGTTGGACAGTGTTATTATTACCGTTTATGTCCTATCTGTAAATTTGGAAGTAATTATCTGTGTGCAGGAGCAAGTATCGTTGAGAAATCATTAAATATTTTTCACATACCGATAGAACTCGACCTGCATAAGTACCAGTTGCATTAATCGAATCGCCGAGACTGTTTACACGAATACATTTGTCAATCCATTGTATACCGGAGGCGTGATAATTTATGAACTTGGGGCCAATGATTATATGCGACGTCAAACTCATTTAATTTCCATTTATGCTAACGATAGTTCATTGGCACCCGATCGTGTCACTTGGTAGCCTTGTAAGGTGTACAGCAATCATGAAGTATTGGTCCGTCCACGCAATACTGTGTCGAAAGCAATATCGTGTGAAAGTAACTTGGCAAGATGGCTGATTGATATCCACCGTGCCATTCACAAAGTATGAAACGGAGAGGTTGAACGCGTGTTAGGCCGAATAAACGTATGGAATTATGTCGACAACAATTCCGTTGCGCAGGACATGTAAAAATAGACCGACCAACGGATGGGAAACGGTTATTTTGAAGTGCATTAGGAAAACGGCCGAAGCCCTTCAGGTATGGAAAATTTACAAATTAATATGACATGATGTGGGAATTGGGCATATGTTTTTTAACGTGTAACACCTGTTTGGGAACAAATAAAGTCTATCCAGGACGAATGAAAATTGTTTTAGACATATCGTTCGAAGTATATTTCAAATCTGAAGAAAGTAAAATATGTTTCTAAGCATTTTATAGAAAACAAAATAACCTTTGAATTATAAAATGTATTTCTAATATGATACGATATATTTGAACCGTTTAATGCAAAAGCGGAATAAGTCAATACACGTCCGTCTTATTTGACAGCACATCTTAAGGGTTTAATCGTCATTGAATAAAATAATTCTAATAGAATTTTAGCGTCGCTTGCACAAGACAAATGTAATATCTGTCTATACTATTATTGTGTTTTATGGAACTTTTAAGTAATTCCTCATTATGCAATGATTAATTGTTTCGATTTGCACTATTTTTGCATTAAACGGTTCATTTAAACAAGCTCAAGAAAACATTTTAAACATTTTAAAGTCTCAATAACCGTTTGAAAACAGAGATTTGATTGAGTTCATTATGTCATTGCCACTGTTCATTAAAATACATTGTAATGTATAGATTTTCTATAAATAATAGCTATTTCTCAGTAGGTGCACTAAGAAAAGAAAATGTTAGAAATTGTAAACTGAAATAAGGATATATTATGAACACATTTTGTATATAGAAAATAAAATATAAGCTACTGAAAATAAAATACAAAATAATTTACGATTCACATATTTATAGTATACATTAGATATTTTTAATGTTCTACTCAACTGGCATTTAATATCTGAAAGTATTTGGTTATGTAAAATTTATCGACTGAACCTTATCAATTGACATTAATGCATTAATTTAATGGTATCAGTTCATTAAATATTCTGCATGTGAAAACATGTGAATGTGAGACTTTCGGATCGACTATTTACAGAAACCTTGACGTCTTTCTCAACAAAGTTATTGGACAAAACCAAGTGTTTTCTGAATTGTTAATCATTCAAGATTTCTTTCATTTTTATCACGATCCTGCTTGCAAAAATGAAAATAATGAAAATAAAAGTATTCACTTAATATGAAACCTGACTGTTCTTAAAATAAGAACAATGATAAGTGAAACACGTAAAACTAAATCCTCGTTTATAAAATATAGTATCAAAAATATTAGTTAGTAAATTACATTGCTAAGTGTTTGTTATAAAATACAACTTGAACGTGTTACAAAGAAATGTCAATAAAATAAGATTATCAATAGTAAAATAAAAGTGAAATATATACTATGTCCACATTGTAAGCAACAAATGACAATACAGTCTGCCATTGTGATAAATAACATTAATTTAACATATATATGATTAAGGTAAAATAACTGAAATTTTTATTTGCTTTCATAAATAGAGTTTAATATATATCGTGATTTTTTAAATTAATTAATACTGAATAAAAATTGAATAAACAATGAATGAAGATTTATTACCTACATTACTAATATCATATTGTTATTTATTACATATATTTACTTATTTATTGATATGTTTACTTTCAATGAAAATGTAACAATAATTGTCGTCATCCTGTGATATAAAAATCAGATTCTAGTAAATCCTTGTATATTGTGAAATCGGTTTTGACGCAGTCGATTATAAAACCGTGTAAAGATCCAAATAGAAGTGTGGGTTGTCAAAAAATTAAAAATATATATTGTCCGAAATATCCAATGTTATTCATAATAATTAGAAATGTCTGAATACTTTACTGTTATAACAACATCATCTTCATTAATCTGAAAAAACATTTGGAAGAGTCAAAATAATTTAAATATTGTTACAATATTCCACTAAATAACTAAACTTAGAAATTCGGAAATGCATTTTTCAAGGTTTCAGAGGACAATGGACATCATCCATCATAATTTATTTACATTTACTGTAAGAATCAATTCTTTCATTCAGTCGAATTACAATTTTATTTTTCTATCCTGTGGACTACTTATCTGAGAGAAGACACATTTTCGTATTACATATATCACAGGTGTCGCTACAACCGCAGAAGTTCACAATCAAGATTGTAGAAAGCAATACCGCGCAAAGTAGCAACATTTCGATATTTAGAGGCATCGGAGCTCATCTATTGAATAACGTTATCAAATGAGGAAACTCTTTCGAAATTAGGGTAATCGACCCTACTTCCAGTGGGTGGCAACGAAAACCATCGATATCTCTACCGTGTACACAGTGCGCGTGATAAGGCGTTACACACACGTTTATATGTAGAGATTGCAGTGTGATTCTGAGCTCAGTCGAACGTCGAGCGTCTCGCTAGAACTTCTTGAATCTTTGTTAAAAACTGAGGTGAAGCATACAAAATGGAGAATAATGGAAATATCATTCCAGAAAAAAGGTTCGAGTTTTATACCGTGGTTATAGGATGTGTGTTTTATCTGCGCACTTTACTAGCAAAACTAAATTTACGCTCCATTTGAAAAATAAAATAAGTTTTAACAATGAGGCAATGTAAAGGACATACACACACTCATCGGTATTATTCAGTGCTAAATCGATTGCGGAGTTTTATGATCAAAAATTGTCTACGTTAATTGCAAGACACAAAGGCTACACAGACATTTTTCATAATTTTAATCAGTTGAAAATAATATAATAATATTTTTAAATTATTTAACTGTTTTCACGTGTTTGCATCTGATCTACTCATTTTTATTATAAATACATCAAATCGGCAGTTTCGTCATAAATGAAATTAAAAAGAATTCATTTCTTTAGAAGGCAATTCGAATCTCTGTTGCTTATTACAAGACTGCTGATGTTATGCATTAATAAGAAAAGTGAGTAAGTAGAACATAAAACAGTAGCAACATTTGAAGAATTGAAAAATACAATTGTATTATTTTCAAACCATTAGAATTATTTAAGAAAGAAACAAATGTCTATGTAGTTCCTGTAACTTTGTATTTTTTGAAAAATCCGCATTCTACTTATTAGTGTCACTTTAGAATTGCTTCAAGCGTTTTTGAAAAGTGCATCGCGTAATATACGTTCAAACTCATTGGAAAATTTAAAATCTTTTTAATGTTTAGTTTTTTTTGTACTTTATTGTATGCGATAAATTTGTTTACCTACGTTCAAGACAGTGTAGAAATAATTTGTTGACATATTCAATCGAACTAGAACTACTTTCTTTTCGGTATATTACTGACAAATACTTTATGTTATTAAATTAAAATTATGTATTAATCGCACAGCTGCTATAGCTTTTCTCGATATAAATTTTGAATATAACATAGAACGACACTTCCCATGCGTAATTACTACCAAGAAAAATATGCACCTATCAGTTTCTTAACCGCACATATTAATGAGAATGGCACGTGGTTTTCCCGATATGCTGGGTGTCTCATCTACAATGAACATTTTAATTATTTTCACTAATATTGAAGGTAAACAAAAATATATAAAAAATTAATTGTAAAATATACACTTAGTGATCATGAAAGATGGAAAAATGTTATTATAATCAGAATTCAAAATTTAACTTTTATCTTTATTATAACCTTTTTAAGATTTAGAAACTGAACTCATCAAGTACTTCATCCTAAATATTATATCACCAAATATTCGAAAATTTTGCTATAATGCTAACGAACGTGATGATTATTTTTGTATCACGCTGCATCCGGAACATTTTATCAGCGGTGGTATGTCAATTTTAATTACAGAAGTTTAAAATGAACTGCAACAGTATGAGTTTGATGTTTCGTGGATAATATCTACAGTGAGTAAAATGCTGTAATTCTGTCTCTGGTTAACTAATGGTATACATTTTATTTACATAATTTACACTATTTGTTAATTAATACGTTTCAAATGCAATAATGTTCAATTTCAACGTTACTTTAATGTTCGGACACTTTTGAAGATTAATGATAGTTTTGTAATTTTTTATAGATAGAATGCGATTTAATATTGTATACGGTAACCTTCTTAACTTATAACGTCCTTTGATGCATATTAAAAGTGTTTTTTTAAATAGTCAGTGGTAATACTATTCCATTCTTCTTTTAATTGGCGTTTCAGCATTCTTTTAAAAGCGACGGTAGTTTTTCTAATTTGTCATTCTACTTCGTCTTATAAATTCTCAATGTGGTTGTAATCTGATGGCTAATGTGACAGATGTAATAATTTCGGGTAGTTATGAGGCCAATATTCTTGCACAACTGGAGACTTATGTTAAGGATTGCTGTTTTGGTAATATTTAGAGGTGTCACGATTTTCTATTTTTATTGCACTTTTTCGTAAATTAATTTTTAAAATACTTCGACACATGATTTCGTCCATTATGTTATCAATGAAAACTCATTATTTTCCCGGTCCAAATGTTGAAATACGTCACCATACAAGCATGTTTTCAACTCCATGTTTTACACTGCGTATCGTATTTATAAGTATGAATTCTTCATTCTTCTATCGCCACACCATTTTTCGTCCATCTGAACCAAAAATATTGTATTTGCTGTCGTGACTAACGATGACGCCATTCCACCACGTATTTTCTCATAAAACAAATTGTTTAAGTAGCAAAATTCAATCCTTCTCTCTATTCACTTCGTTTACAAATGGTTTCTTCCGAGCAACTCATTCTTTCAGACCACTTTCTTTTAATGCTTTAGGGTTAGGTTATTGTAGGGCGATGCACTTGCTTTCCAATCTTTGCTAAGAGTTCGCCAGCAATTTTTAATGCACTTAATTCAGTTCCATCTTAATATTTTTTTAAATAATTTTCTCTCCGTCACGCACGTCCAACTTCTTTGTTTGGCTTCTTTGTGATATCGACTTTATACAATCTTCGTGTTTAAATCTTGTAATGATATCTCCCACTGAGTTTTTACTTCTATGCAGCATGGTAGCAAGTTGTCTATCTGCTTTTCCTTTGTTATTATAAAAAATCACAAATTAGCGTGTATTGGAACTAGTATTACTTTTACATCTTCCATTTCCTATTATGACAAGTGGATTTCATGAATATTGAACCACAACTTACGTGATAGGACTTAATGTTATCCGTACAGACTACGGTATTCATAAACGAACAGTATCGCTGAATTCCTATGCAAAAAAATCCACATAAGTTGCTACATTTCTAAATGTCCGATGATTAAAGTAATGTTGAAATCCAACATTATCTCATTTAAAATGTATTATTTAACAAATAGTCTAAATTATGTAAATAAAATATATACTATTCGTGAACTAAAAACAGTACTACAACATTATACCTGACCACATGTGGTATTTTTTCATTCCGAACAAAATTTTAATGCGGTAAAGTAAAAATGTTGAGGTGCCGAATATTAAAGTTACTCACTATATGTACATACGAATTTCAAACATTGGCAGAAAATTCTATTGAAATTTTTGGTCCATATTTACTTTTGATATAACTAGTTTTATATTGTATACATATAAGACATTTGTGTTTGATTGCTACGTATTTGTTTTTAGACTGACGATCTCCGAAGTCATCGCACCAATTTTGTTCGGTCAACAATAACCGCTCGAGACGATACAAACAGTCTGACGAGAAATGTACACAACGAGGATTCAAGGCCGTCAGCAGATTTCGTAGAAAGTTAATTCAACGCGAACACGGCTCACGAGGAATCGTTGTTCACTGCATCAGCTTCAGCGAGTGATCCAGTCCGCCGCGGGCATTGGAACAGGCCACTTCACACGATCGTGCAACGACATTACTTCGAACTCAACTATCAATTCCTTGCGTCTTCTAAACCGCTTTCGTCAAGTACTAGCAATACTAGAAGCTTGCGGTCTAACTTTATTATAATTATAATACAAAAACAAAAAGATTCTCTAGACAACCACATGCAATAACGTGTACCCCAAAAATACAAAAAAACTAGTTAAAAAGGCATAAGAAGACTAGCAACGGAAAAATAATAATTTTAAGTGAAAAGTGCAAGAAGAATACAACAGCCATTATAGAGGACTAATACAGGAAAACGTGAAAGTTTTATAATAAACGAGATTTTCATTTGAAAAGAGTGCCACGAATTTTACGTCGAAGCTAGACTTAAAACAAATGTTACTAGAATCACCAAGGTCTTTATCTTTTTCTAGCAGACATGTAACGAAAATATCTTTAACAACTATCCAGATCTAGAAAAATCCGCTATATCTGATTTGAATACTCAAGCAATTTCTACATCACTCTCATTCTCAGTTTCTCCAGATAGTATCAATCATGGCGAGTATCGACACGAATCTTGAGGAACTGATGTCGCATCTGGGCGAGTTTGGCAAGTACCAATGCTGGCAGTTCTCCTTGCACATTCTCGGTGCCTTGACAGCAGGACTTCATATGCTGACGCTGCTAACAGTCGCGGCCGTTCCTCCTCATAAATGCAACATTCCAGGATCCTTGGAGTCTCTGAACGCTTCATCAGCTGATTGGAACGTGTCGTTGCTGCTCGAAGATCTTCCGCGGGTTGTAGATGCTTGTCACTACTTAGACGCCAACAATACTATGCAAAAATGCGACTCATGGACCTACGACACCCAGTACTTTCAATCGTCTCGTGGAATGGAATGGAATTTTGTTTGTTCGCAACGTTGGATGGGCTCGCTGGCCCAATCGACCTACATGTTTGGTGTTTTCATCGGTGCAGTAACTTTAGGCAGCCTGGCTGACAAATATGGGCGCAAGATCATCTTCTACGTGTCTGGGGTAGCTCAATTAATCCTTGGAGTAACCGTGGCTTTAGTGAACAACTACTACATTTTCCTATTTCTGAGATTTCTTTATGGAATCTTTGGTTCAGCCGGCGCTTATATCACAGGATTCGTGTTGACCATGGAACTCGTCGGCGCATCGAAGAGGACAGTCTGTGGAGTGATGTTTCAGTTAGCGTTCGCAGTTGGATTCATGCTGGTAGCTGTCTGGGGAGCCGTGATCAAAGACAGGATGTGGCTACAAATCGTCTATGGTTTGCACAGTGCTCTTTTGATCGGCCACTGGTGGCTCATGGATGAATCACCGCGATGGCTTTGGGCTCAAGGCAAAGTCAGCGATGCCCTGGTGATAGTTCAAAAAGGTTTGAAGATGAATGGAAATGACGTGGCTATCGATGCAGCTAAACTGGTCAGCGAAGCCAAGGTCCAGCATGTTAGAAAAGAAGACAGATCCTACGGGGCTCTGGACCTCTTCAAAACACCTAACTTGAGGAAGAAGATGTTGAACGTCTGCTTGAACTGGTTCGCTAATTCCATCGTCTATTACGGGCTGTCGCTGAATGCAGGGAACCTGGTTGGCAATCCTTTCCTGATGTTGTTCCTGAGTGGCCTTGTCGAATTGCCTTCTTACATTCTAATGATCTGTTTGATGGACAAGACTGGAAGAAGATGTTTGGTTAGCACGTTCATGTTGATTGGTGGAATCTGCTGCATTGTAGCTTCCAGCGTGCCAACTGGAAGTAGCCTGACCGCTACTGCGATTGTAGCGATTGTTTTATTTGGGAAAGCCTGCATAGCCGGTTCTTTTGCCGTCATCTACAATTATACAGCCGAGTTGTTCCCCACTGTGGTTAGGAACACAGCTCTGGGCATCGGATCTATGTGCGCTAGGCTGAGCGGAGCTCTAACGCCTATGATCATGCTGCTGGACTCGTTCAACCCCAAAGTTCCGGCAGTTTTGTTCGGGTTCGTGGCTTTGGTGTCTGGGTTCTTAGCATTGTATTTACCCGAGACGGTCAATCAACCGATGCCTGAGACCATTGAAGATGGAGAGAACTTTGGGATCGGTGACACGTTTTTTACAACGTGTTTAGGGACGAAGAGGAAGACTAGTTCTGGCTACGAAGTCACGATGAACCAGTTAGGACAGAAGGACGAGAAGGAGAAACTTAATCAAGTTGAGGCACCGAAGTAAATTTGCAACAGAATTTTTAATCACCGTGGATTGTGAAGTCGATGACAGATTCTGAGATATGTACCAGTGGTTCTCATTGAGAACATAATGAATCAGTGATAGCGGGTAATACTTCATATTTTAAATAACAATTATATAAAATAATAATAATATTATATTATAATAATTTAGATCAACTAAAGTAAGTCTACGCGTGAGTTGGGTGGAACTAAGGAACAAAAATTTATGAATCAACGACGAATGAACGAAAAATAAAATATATTTCATCAGAATTAACGATGCATGCATACATTGGTCGGTATGAATTATGAACTAAATATCGTGCTCTATCAATCAATGTATAAAAATGATTTGATTATTAATAAGTGAATTTATATAGTTTACGTAACTTGTAAAACATGTACATTCTAGGTGTACATATAGTATTAATTCGCTTAATTAAATTTTACGTGAGTGACTATGTCATCAAGTTCGTAAATTAATTCTATTTATTGACTTTTTAAATGTACTGAATGTATGTACAAAAATGTACAAACATGTACATTGAATGGAACTTAAAATATTATAAATGTAGAAAATAGTTGAATTAAATTAGTAAATGATAGTGTTGTAAATTTGAGTAATTTTTACAACGAATTCCTTGAATGTTTTATTGATAATGTAGATCTCATCTGAAATATCAGAAAGGCCGAAAATAATGTATGATAGTTGTAAGACAGAACGACTAGAGTTTTTAAAAAAGATAAAACGCATTTATATTTCAGAAATGTAATTGCAAAAATTCTTCAATGTATGCTTGGATTTAGGAGTTACTAAAGATTAAGTAGGAAAAAGTTAAAAAATCACGAAAATTAAAAGAATTTGAAAGTCTCAATATTATTTTCCATTCCATAAAATTATTAATGACAGAAACTATTTAACTCCCATTTCTTGCAATTGATGAAAACAATTATTATTTTGAATAAAAATCCGCAGCCTATTAATGCGACGTAAGAAAACAATTTGTCAATAAGTACTGTATCCGGTAACGAGCTACATTTGTTGCAGGATTATTTTGTAACTCAGTATCATGGTATACAATTACGATACCTTATGCGTACTGCGTGTTCTCAATTGCGATCGTAATGCGACTATGTGTAGAAACAAAACAGTGCTGTCTATCGATAATTTATGCATGGCTCTAATCGCGCATGCTAAATTGGAAATACGACATTCCATTGGATAAGGTGAACGTGAAACGTGTTTTAAAAAATAAAAATGGAATATATATATATATATATATATATATATATATATATACATATATATATATTTTTTCTATTATTTTATATCATAGTAAGTACGATTGAGTACAATGTAAGCTGAATTCAGGTTTAAACATATAATGTATGTAGGGTGATACCGGACCGAATTACCATACCGAATTCCGCCGATTACTACGACAATAGTAACGGTAACGACGCGACGATCTGTAAAAGAACGTTATTGATTGCGGTTTTCAGAATAGATAGGAAATACGACGTGTGCGATTCGAGACGTAAATTGTAAATCTCAGACGGAGATTGAGACGTAAATAATTTAATTGATTGTATTTGTTGTGTTAAATTATATATATTTTTCATATGAATCGTCTTTGATCCTACATGTATAAATTAAAATAAATTCATATCGTGTAGTAAAATATGAAAGTTTACTAAAATTCTTCGGTAAGATATTTTTCACGATCCCAAATACTAGGTAGTTTTTTCTGAACATAAAGAAAATAAGACTCAAGTAACACTCGTGTGAAAAATTCTGCAGTGTCTGGATATTTTTATATAATATTGTATAAATATTGTATACCTGACGAAACATTCTTGAAATTTTACTTTACTACAATTACTTACCTCCAGTCATAGAAAGCGTACTGGTAATATCAATTTAAGTTTAATAAGCGTTTGACATTTTTTTTTAAAGCATGTGTGATTCATTGTTTGACATGTACATAATAAGGACATCTGCACACAATTGTTCAAACAAAAACGCACAATTAGGCAGACATTAATTTACATTTTTTCTCTCTTATGATTTAAAACCTAATTGGTTTCGTCTAAGTAGAGGATATGACGTCGCATGGTATTATTTTATATACAATATTTTTACACTTTTATGTATTTCAGAGTTATTTGGATCATACGTGTTTCATGTTATACTATTCTGCAATACTACAGTACGAGAACTTCTTTGTAAAAAAGGAAAGCTTTCATTTTGTTGAGTATACAAATACTCATGCGAAATGAACTGTTTTCCAATCCTTTGTAACTAATAAAAATAGTTGCAGCCTAATGTAATACGATACTTGTTAGCCAAGTTACTGTAATTAACCTAATTATCTTTGCTATAATAAAGTCACTTCTTTTACTCGAATAGTGTTATGTTCGAGTAAAGTATGTGTTAAGTTGGAGTTAAATCTCACCCATTAGTTCCCAGTTATATTTTAGCAATAAATTTTTGCTAGATTTTGGTTATTGTTTGTTTACACTTCGGTTATTTACTGATGTCTCAATTCGATGTTACTCAATTCGTGACATTAACTTAGAATTAATTGAATTGTTAATATACTATTAAGTATACATTAATTAGGTCATAACTAGCTTGTTATATTATCTTTTTACTAGTATGTCGATTGTGTTACGGCTATTTAAATGCGAACCACTACTTTCTAAATCCATTTGTAATGAAATTGTTAATTGAACCTGAATGGACCCCTGTCAAAACGTTTTTGTGTTCGAATTAGCTATGTATAGGCTCGATTATGTCTAAAGGTTGTGTTTCATTGACAGTGAATTTAGCCTATCCATAAAGATTAAGTTATGCCTGTGATGGGTTACATTCATATTATGCCTGAATTACGCTCCTAGAATGCTCCTAGAACAATATAAACAGAGTTGGATCTACAACCACTTCAATTATAATTGATTGTAATTAATAATCTCAGTAAGTTATAGCTGATAACGTTACATCATTGATTAAGGTTTGAGACGTCACATCCTTTAAGTAAACGTATCGATAATTTTTTAAACCAGAAAAGCAATAATGTCAATAAAAGAGAATATTTACTTAACAATTGTTAATTGTATTTGTTTGTACGATCCTGATCATTCTCCTTTGCACATTCCCAATTAAAAATCTTCACCTTCAGTTTTGTTACCGTTAATAGTCGTAGAAGTGTTATCAATTTTTTGGTAGCATTTGCACTGTTCCTTCCTGTATCTATGTTTTCAAGAACATTTAAATACTGTTATTGTTTAAAAATTGATCTCATTTATAATAGTTTATAACTGATAGGCGTAAGCAACTTCTTAGACATTATAATATTTTGTGATTCATAGGCTTAAGCAACTTCCGTCTTTATAGAGTTAAGAAATTGTGTTATGAACATACACTGAATCCAAAAAGTATTTAGACACTACATTTCCAATTATCGAGAAAGTGTTGATATATGAACTTTAACAATTTCGTTGAAAAAACTAGTCCAAAAATACACCTGGATTTATTTTAAAGCTTAAAACCTCTACTTTTGCCATCCATCGTTCATTTTTGTCTCAGACATTTTCCCATGATACAGCCAGCGACTGCGAAACTGAAGACACTCTTTTGGTCCAAAACACTACAAATTAAAACGTCTGTAAAAGCATTGAAATGTTTCTCGTGACTGAAACCACCGTAGATTTAATGATTGAAGCTACTCCTTAAGAAAGAGTGTTTAAAACTTGATTTGTGATTTTTTCTAGTTGTAGACAATTACACGAAAAAGGAGACGGGTAATAGTGGTATGAGCACTGTAGTTGGAGTGGGGTAAGCGGTGCCGAATCCCGGCATGATTTTGTCGGTCGCTCCGTATCCATCGAAATGGAAAGCGGCTGTATTCGTCAGAATCCACGTAGTTTCTTAAGTATTAAGTATATATAAATATACAACACTAGTCGATTTATCGAGCTTTGAATGAAAGTACCCATCGTTGCAATAATACAATAAGGTACACAGTGAATAAAACTTATGAAACTTATAAAACAGCAACAGAAATTATAGATTAAGTTTTAAGCACTCCTTTTAAAGGGGAAGATTTATTCTTCAAATCTGTAATAGACTCATTCAGAAAAAAATGTATTGATGCTGTCACAGATGATTCGATGTTTAGAATTTTCGACCAAAAACATGTCCTCAGTTTTTCACTTGCTATATGATGCGCAATTTATTGTACTATTTTCGTTTAACGAAATTATTAAATTAACAGAAGAGTGTTTGCTATTTCTTAAACGTCAAACTAAAGAACTATATTTTAATTATATGGTTTTTTGTTTCTATATTCTTATGAATTCATCGTAAAAATGGCACAAAAACTTTTATAGGTATCTGAGAAATTGATGCACATTTTACATATTTACATATTTTACTTTAATCATACCTTATATTCGTTTTTAGAACTAGTTTGAGATCAGTTTGCCCTGACCGCATTGCTCTTCTCAATCATAATAGCAAAAGTTGGACATTTCATCGTAGTGACCTAAACGTTTTTCCAATCATAAAGTTTGAAAAATAATCGTACCAGACATCCCTCTTCTCGAATATGAATTCATTACAACAAAAGATGTAAATTTAAATATAATTCGAATAAATTCTTAAAAGAGTAGAGGAACTAATACTCGCTGTCAATTTGTTACCGTATACATTTATCTTGTTTTAAAAAACACGATTCTTCTTTGCTGTTATTATTATGTAGAAGAACCACTTATGATTACTAAATCATAAGTGGATGTATCATTTAACCTAAAATTCTGTCCCCTCCCTAAGTTTTCAATTGTATAAATATTTACTTTAGCGAGATTCCAATTACTAATCTTGAAGTCGTTGTTTAAGTAATTTAAATTACATGACGACGTCCATTTTACGTCTTTTAGACGTCTTAAAGGCGTCTAAAACACGTCCTAAAGGCGTCTTTAAAACGTCTTAAAGACATTTGTAAGACCTTTATAAGACGTACAGTTTTGTAACATAAGACGTTCAGAAGCCGTTCGGAAGCCGTTCGGAAGACGTTCATAGGACATTCAAACCGTCTTTAAGACGTCTTGAAAATCCAACACCAGACGTCTTTCAGACATCCTTAAGACGTCTGTGTACTATCTGGGAATATATGTAGCGATATATTAATTAATGTCTATGTTATAGCCATCAATGAAGTGAGAGCAAGATATTTTTGTACTTATTATTCAACGATCCAAGAAAATTGCTGACGTTTCAAAACATTTAATATTTGCAGAGAAATAAGATTTAATTTAATAAATTGATTTATCATTCTGTGGCCAAAAACTATGTTTTGCTTATCGTTATTTTACAGGTTATAATTTATTGTACGTTGTGAACAGATATTTTAAGCTTTACACTATTGTAGTTTTACAAGAGTCAAATGATTTTTAATAACTCAAACAGGAAATGAAGTTTTTGATTCGAGGATGTCTTTTAAAGGTGAACGACCTAAGTTCAAGTTTGAAGGCCAGTTTCTTTCTCGGCATTACCTGAACCTCGGAAGGAGAGGTGAAAATATGGCGGATGCAATGTAATGCGGAATTCCATGATATCAAAAGTATCTGCGGTTTACATCACCTTACCAGTCCCATTGAGTGAGGGTAACATGCGTCTACCCCCGACTTTCCCCCATAACCAAGGGGGAGATTGCTGGGGAAGGCGCGCACAAGGTTACCCTCTCCTCCGCAGAAGTAGGTGCTGACAAGTTATTGTAGTAACCAATCAACGACAAAATAGAAGACAGAGATTTTTGCACCCCACCCACAGCAAGGATAGCTGCAGAGACACACAAGCGACGAAAGACAGTCTGCTCACAACGTTAAAACAAGCAATTTCAAGTCGACGAGTCAATTTCCGAGTGAAAACTTCGAGCGAAGTTATCCTTCAGTTTCTCACAATCACACGTATTTTATATATATTTGGATTTTAACGTGTTCGGAAATTATTTAGGAATACAAGGGAACTAGATTTTAAGGTAGTTATAATAAATAGAATTCTATAAATCAATTATTTTCTAACTTTATTCAAATTCAAGAGCGAAATTAAGTAAATGTTACTGTAAGGAGAATAAGAAACAAGATGGATAAAAGAACGGAGTAACCGAAAAACAGAATATCAAAATTATTATAAAAAAGAATATCATTGCATGGTAACGCCAAAACAAGTAACAAGAAATCAAGTACAACCAATATACAGGGTGGCCCACATAACTCTGAACAGCTCAATATCTCGAAAACTATGCCATCGATTTTAAAGTTCTTAGTCTTAAATTGCATGGAACTGAAGGGCCTTTCTGACTACATAAACGTGAAGTGGCCTCCCTTCCCCTTTAACGGGGGAGGGGAGGTACCTTTGTAATTTTAAATGGAACCCCCTATAAAATGTTACATATTTAGATACTACCGGAAAAAACAAGTCAATTTTGTCTGAAACATTTTTTTGTCAGATACTTCCATGATGAGATATAACAGTTTGAAGTTTCGAGTTGTAGGTACTTGAAGCTCTCGGAAATAGCGTTATGGAATTATACGCGCTTGAGTGCATTGCTTATTCATGAAGAAACACAAACAATAATATTTACAATTCTTGAGTTTGACTCACTTATCTATGAAAACGTTTTCAGTTTAGAGCTGTTATTCGAGCAGTAACATTGTGATTATGGCTACTTTTGACACAGAAGTGAATATGTTATTAACGTTAGGTGAATGCCAGAAAAATTATCGGCGTGTAGCAGTGATGTTTTTTGAACGTTATGGGATCAAAAAATGTCATGCAACATTTCATAATTTAGAAAAGCGGCTTCGCGAGCACGGTGAATTGTGTAAAAAAACTCGCAATAAACCTAAAGCTGTCACTAATGAAAATAATAGTGCCGGTATTCTTGCTGCAATTACATTAAATCCTCATATTAGTCAACGTACACTTGCGCAAACATCACATATTAGTCGTTCATCGATTTAACGAATTTTGAAACGGCAAAAGTATCATCCATATCACATAGTTTTATCACAAGAGCTTTCGATAGCAGATTACGATCACCGCGTAAGATTTTGTGAGTGGCTGCAGGGTGTTGTGGAAAATGACTTTTTGTGCAAAATACTTTTTTCCGATGAGGCCACTTTTATGAATTCAGGGCATGTAAATGGACATAATCTGCTGTGGCCTAATAGGAGATTTTGTGATTGGACCTTATTTTTTTCAAGAAACTAACATCTGCAAGTTATTGTGATTTATTAAAAAATCATTTGCCTGCGCTTTTGGAAGACGTGCCACTGCACGTTAGAAGAGAAATGTGGTTCCAACAAAACGGCGCTCCTCCACATTTTGCAATCATCACCAGGCAATTTTTGAACGAAAAATTTGGGAACAAATGGATAGGTCGTGGGGGACCTTGTCAATGGCCTCCTCGATCCCCCGATCTAACACCATTAGATTTTTTCTTATGGGGATATGTAAAGGACAAAGTTACGTTTGAACCACCGACGACAAAAGAGGATATGAAACAAAGAATATGTGACGCTTGCGCTTCAGTGACTCCCGAAATGTTAAAAAATGTTAGAACAACTTTGATGTTTCGAGTAAATAAATGTTTACAAGCCCGTGGTGGACATTTTGAACATTTAATTTAAAGTACATTTTATTTCTTCACGAATAAGCAAAGGACTCAAGCGCGTATAATTCCATAACGCTATTTCCGAGAGCTTCAAGTACCTACAACTCGAAACTTCAAACTGTTATATCTCATCATGGAAGTATCTGACAAAAAAATGTTTCAGACAAAATTGACTTGTTTTTTCCGGTAGAATCTAAATATGTAACATTTTATAGGGGGTTCCATTTAAAATTACAAAGGTACCTCCCCTCCCCCGTTAAAGGGGAAGGGAGGCCACTTCACGTTTATGTAGTCAGAAAGGCCCTTCAGTTCCATGCAATTTAAGACTAAGAACTTTAAAATCGATGGCATAGTTTTCGAGATATTGAGCTGTTCAGAGTTATGTAGACCACCCTGTAGAAGAGAGGTCGCGGTTGTAAGATTTGTTTCCTCCTTCTCGAGGCGCCCGAAGCACCAAGGCGATGCGCGAGAGAGACCACGTATTGTTGAGACGCCACATATATTGTTCGGTTCTGTTAACGCCAGTGCCGGAAGTGCAAACAGATATGCACAAGAGTATCACTTGCACACGCTGCACTTATCATTTTAATTGGGCAAGTGCACGACAAAACAATCACTAATAACCAAGATATTGATGCGACGTTAAAGAAGGAAAGAAGAAGATGAACAAGGTGTAACCCGTGGCAACAAACTTTCACGAATAAACTGAATCTGACATGTCATGTGCACCAACCGAATACTTTCGTTCCTTTCGAAGGTCCCTCCAGTATGAATTAAATGCATCTGGACCGTCTAGTAAACACCATTACACGGAGACCATTGATTATGACATCAGCTCTCAATTTCATCACTGTTTAAATTGAACTTACATGATCCCAATTTCTGTTCATGTTTTCACGAGCGTAATATAATCTCGCTGTTCTATGGCGTCTTAAAAGTGTAGGTGCACACATCAATTTTTATCTTCTAATATTGAGATTGAGTTTAAAAAGACATTGAATAGTGCAACGGGAAACATCAAGCTCGCATTCGTTTACAGTTTCTTGATAACTCTTGCAATGTTTACAACTCGCCTTCTTCTACGAGGGGACAATTTCTTTTTGGGTTCTCCTTTCTTTTTTCCCTACTTAATAGGATCGCGTAAAAAATTGAATACAACTTTATGGGAAAGTCCGAGTTTGCGTCAGATTGCACGAGTTCCCACCTCTTGTTCTCTAGGTACTAAAATTGAGCCTTGCTTTTTTCATTAAAGTAACTACCACGTGGCATTATGTAAATTAACTAACGAATATTCTTCTCCATAAAACATACGACATGAAAACCCTTGAAGCATGTTAAAAATGAAGCTGGTGCTATACTTTTGCACCCATTCTAACATATTTCTCATTTTCAACTCGATATACACTCCTCGTCAAAAAGATAATCCAGGTTTGCTATTTTTAATTTCTCAATAACGCACGTATAGTTTAGCTTCAATGACGAATAATATCCAAATATTAGAAGCTCAGGATATGCGGTTCATTGGAAATAAGCTACAATATCGAAAGGTTTTCATCGAAAAGTTTTTATCGAAAAACTTCTCCGCAGCAAAGTGAGCACCCACCGTCAGTATGTTCTAAACTGCTCACTATTCCGTAGTACATTAACGAGTGACGATATTACAGTGCTGTATTGTACAAATTCGTAAAAATGAGACGCGAGAAAATATTAAATGAATCTGAAAAAACAGATTCTTGAACTAAACGAGCAACAGTTATCAGTAGCAAAGATATCGAACGTAATAAAAAGAAGCCGTAAAGTAATGCACTATTTTATAAAAAGTGTTGAAGAATATGGCAAAAAAGAAATTACCGGTTAACTGTCATCGTCATCCGATCGTTATAAACGAGCAATTTTACGTGTAGCTTCCAATTCGCAGTTAACAACGAAGCAAACAATGGAAAAATCATAAGTTAATGTTCGCGTTTCCAGTGTTCGGCGAGTGCTATTATCGTGCCAAAATATCAAGAGATTAAAATCAAAAAAGAAACCAGAGCTAATGACGAAACACAAGGCAGAACGTCTACGTATTGCAGAAGAACGAGTGCGTTGGAGCAAAGAATTCATTTGCAAAAAAAATTTAACCTGGATGGCTCAGATGACTTTCGATATTATTTTCATGACATACGAAAACATACAATTTCAACGATGCGACGACAAGTGGATGGTGGTAGCGTAATGGTTTGAACCAGCATCGGTAATTTTGGCAGAACGAGTATCTTTATCAATGGAAAAATTAATAGTGTGAAATATGTAAATTTGGGTAAAAAAACAAATAAACAATTATGCAGAACAGATTTCTAGACCTTAGTACATTCTTCAACATAGGACATCTGTTTTACAGTGGCCTGCTTGGTCCTTGGACCTTAATGTAATAGAAAATTGTTGGGGACAGCTTGTTTCCGGCGTAAACAAGAATGGTACACAATATGAAAACATACATGATTTAAAAAATGCTATTGTACGCGAATGGAATAACTCAGATCAAAAGTACATCCAAAATCAGTACAAATAGAGGTAATAGAGAACAAAGGGGGATGTACTCACTATTAAATAAGTATATCATATTAAGTATATATAATATTGTGGGTTAAAATATGTTTTTATTATTACGTAGTTACTATTTGTAAGCACATACATGTGCTATCATTTCATTCTTGGAATGAAACAGCTTATTTCCAATCAACCGTATACCCGAGCTCCCAAACTTTGGATATTATTCGTTATTGATGCAAAACTGTACATGCATTATTGAGGAATTAAAGATGGCACACGTGGGCTATCATTTTGACGAGGAGTGTATACACAGACAACTTCAATATTTTTTACACGTAAAGTTCGCTATTCATCATGCTATATTAATTTAATTTTTCATTACTTCCTGAGGAGGTGGTGGGGAGTAATTAATAATATCATGCACTTGGTTTTCTTCAATTATTCTTCCAAAGTTCAAAAATCTTCAAACTATGTGTGGCTCTATAGTTGTACAACGCTGCGTATCATGTTGATACATAGCCCCCCTTTTATCCTTAAATCTAAAAATCTTTCAAAACATTGGTTTCTCATAATTATCAGCAAATGATTTCGTACTCATTTCGCACAAAAAGTATGTTAATAATGTAAAAGAAACGCCGTGCGCCGAGATATACATACATACATATGTCAGTTACGCGAGGAGAAACCGTCGTACCTTGAACAATATTATGACGCGCGGTCGTCGCCCCATATTCCGTCACAGGGCAACAGCTGACCAACGACGACTCGCGCTCCCAGGCCAACGTTCGAATTCAGACGTTTTAAAGAATCAGTTAGCATTCGCACTTGACCGAACATACTTCGAGTAATAAAGCATATTCTTCCAACCTTACCTTTCGATCTCTCCTGAGAAAACCCTTCCACTCTACAGTAACACGACAATATTACAAAATATTGTTAAAGATGGACATTTCTGATGAGGTGGTAACCTTATGTCGAGTTGCATAGTTTCCTTTGAATTTAGGTATATTTAGCTTTTTCACGATATTAAAGACGGACAAATTGTTCAAATGTCGTTTCGCTTTCTCTGAATCTGTCGCTACAGAAAAGTATGACTTAATTTATTCATTCATAACGTAGACATTGGTTTAACATGCAAGTCTAATGTTGTTTTGAAATTACATCACTTCTTTAATGTTCAGTAACCGTGAAAACTCTACACCTTTAATGACCTTTTGATAACATTCGCAATAAATAAAAAAATTTCTTGCAGTATCATAATTCAAATAGATAATTACATGAACTTACTTAAAGGGTCCACCTTATATCTACAATAATCTACATATATGTATGCATACATTTATAAGGCACTATACAAAACTGTACAAATCTATATTATGACAAAGAATTTATGTGCTATTCTTTAGCTCATGAGAAGCACTTATCAATTAACTATAATTTATAGCTATGTATAAAATTTGTGATACTAGAACTAATACAAATGAAAATACCTCTTTTTAATAGTAACGAAACTATTCGACATGCAATGTTTTTTGTAAAAACTAAGAACGAATATTTTATTTTTATTGCTTATAGACAGCAGGTATAGTCATCTTCATTTTTTATATCCATTAACAATTTTTTCAATATAGATCTATACTGTTTTCTCAGTGTTGCCCGTTTCAAGCACTTCCACTTTTGTTCGAGGCACATTTTTGATTCTTCGACAATAAAACTCCCTTTCTCTAGAGTATATTTCTTTAGTCAGTACCTGTCAACAGTTCTCCATAACAGCTGACAGATCTTATGTGTTACAGTAATATAGCAATTGTTCTGCTTCCGAAATAAACTTTCACTATCTTGCAATAACTTAAACAATTAACACTATCTAAATTAAAACATTTCTTGTCGAAAGACTCTTTTACGAATTTTACGCGAGTGAGTTAATTATGGTGTAATGCTTAATCTCGTTTTTGTTTCTGACAGCCAGTTATGGGTAGGTTTTATAGCAATGCGCGACTTTTCCAATGGTATGAATTCTTTATTTTTCACTTGTAACATACCTGTATCAGGAGCGGGACCGGCTCGCCGCGTCAGGACCCGCCGATTTCCCAGCGCACTGCACCGCGTTCGCCACGAAACCGATAAGACACCAGCCCACACCGATCCCCTCACCAGCTAACGAGGGCTATATAAGCCGATGCAAACGCGAGCCAAGGATCCACTTGTGTTCGAAAGGTATCACCGAGCTCAACCTAGCCTCCTAGCCTGAACTCTAGCCGTTCCCGTTTCCCGCCGGCGAAACTGCGCTTCACCATCTCCGAGCAGACCGAGTCTGTTCTAAAGGTCCGAACCGTGTTCGGCGTCCAAGCCGCGCTTGTGTACAGCAGACCGCGTCTCTTCTAAAGCCCGAACCGCGTTCTGCGCACAAGCCGCGCTTGTGGACGGCAGACCGAGTCTGTTCCCTGCAGTCATGGCGACCGCATCCTCCATGACACCGTAAACCTCCACGGGAGGTCCCGTAACCGGCGTGCCGCCAACCTCGGGGACCGCCAGTCTCGACTTGTGGTAGGAGATCACCGGTTTCGACCACGATGACGAGAACGTCCTGACTTCGCCGTGGAGGCTGCGTCCTCCACCTGCTACAACTGCCACGGGAGGCCACGTAACCGGCGTGACGCCAACCTCGGAGACCGCCAGTCCGGACTCGTGGCAGGGGATCACGGCTTCGACCACAATCGACCGTCCTGATACCAACGAGGACTAGGTCCGCAAAACCGACCGCGTCGCGCACCATCACCGGTAAACCACGTTTCCTAAGCGGCAGTTATACCGGCAGAAAATCCACAAACACGTGTATTCATTTCACCCTAACCTTCCTGTAGAAAGCTCGTCCGAACCCGCGGAACTAGACCCGATACACACTAAACTGTTCTGAGATTTAATTTTACGTCAATTTCTAATTTATCTATAATGATATCAGTACAGCATTGAATACATGCATTCAGATGGCAGGGTATTCGCCCGAAATTATTGTTTCTGGATAACCATATTCTTTCTAATGAAATTCAGATCATCTTTTAAATACTTAACCCCTTGACGTATCTTAACGAGTCAGACACGCGATGAAGATTTTAAACAAAGTCTAAGAGATGTGAATGTTATGCCTTCCTTTAAAGACGAAATTAAATTGTATTCATTTGTAATTAATATTTAAGCATTGAAGTAAATATAGTCATAAAGAATATATCAATTTTCTTTTATTTTCTGTGACATTTTTGGGGTTAAAGACGTTCTAATCGCTGTAACCGCAAAGAAAATGGTACGGCAAGGTGTTAAACATAACGTAACGATTTCTTCTTAGTGTCTTGGAAGTGTTTGTTCCATCGCCAAAGAACACGCGCACGTAGAGTTTGCGTCGACAATGTTTATGACATGGACGTGACGAAAAGGCTATTTTTGAGATTAATACCATTTTCACATTTTGCGGCCTTCCGACGTCCAAATTTCGTTTCCGTCCTTTCTCAATAGCCGTGACGTGTCATAAACCGATAATTTCCGAAGAGTTGTCTCAAACCGAGCGAGCGACGGTACTCAAAGTTACCGCGGTTTAACCTGAAGGAATCCCGACGACGTCCCAAAGACTCCACGGTCTTGCAGGTAACACCCTCACTCTACCCGTAACGGAAGGGTAGGGATGACACGTAAAGAATGTGCCGATTGGGAACATGCATCGGCAAGAACAAATTGGGGCATTTCTGCTGCATGGACATGAAAAACCTCCCAAACAAGGGCAACACCTACAAGTAGTTTTTAAAACACTATGTTCAGACAGCAGTCTCGGAACATCGGTCGAAAATACAAGTAAACTCACATGCAATCACCGCTCTTCACTCGAATCCAGTCGAGAGATCCGTTTCCGGTTATAGAGAGAATTGACGTGAATTTGAGAGAGGAAGATTTAGAAGTGAGAGTGCGAAAGAAAGAGCAGGAAGGGTGGAGAGAGTGGTTTTGAGGGAGTGAAGAGGAGTAGGTAGAGATAAGAGAGGAGGAGAGAAAAGTTATAAGAGGAGCAGGGAGAGAAAAGGAAAGAAGTGAGGTTAGGAGTGTAGTGGGAAAAGGCGGGTAGGACAGGCAAATACATCAAACGGAGCATCGAGAGACATCATGCGGGAAAGGAAGGAAGGAAGGAAGAAATAGAGAAAAGAGTCGGTAAAGAAGGGAGTCAAGGAGATAAGAAAGGAAACGAATACAGAGAAAGAAAGATAAAGATGGGAAAGAAGAATGAGGTCAAGAGGGCAGGATAGAGCAGGGAGCAGCAAGCTAACAAAAATGGAGCCCATAAAACAATGGGGTGAGAAGAGAAAAGAGAGAGGGAGCGAGGAAAGAGAAGAAAGGGAAAGGGATGTTTTCTGCAAAAGCCAGAAAACGGATAGGTCGCCGGAGAAAAAAGAGAGAGAGAGAAGAGACGAAAAGATATGGACGGAAGAAAGAATAAGAGAGATCAAGAGGGAGGAGATAAAGGTGGGATTAAGAGAAGCGAGGAAGGAAGAACAGGGGGACATAAAAGAACTGAGTAAAAATTTGAAAGAAATGAAAGAAGGATGGAGAGAGTTAAGGGGAATAAGGAAAGAAATGAGTTAGAGAATTTGAGAGGACGAGAGAAAGGGGATAAGGAATGCGGAGAAATAGAGAAGAGGATAAAGGAAGTGGAATTGAAGTGGGAAAAGAAGGAGAGTCAGATAAGAAGAAAGAATATTATAATAAAGGGTATAGAGATGAAAGAAGGAGGAGATGGACAAGAGGAAGTACAGAAAGTATTAGAGAAGATAGGGGAAAAAGTCGAAGTAGAAGAAATCAGGAGAGGTGGAAGAAGAGGGGTAGGAAAGGGAGAATGGGCAGTGGCAAAATTAGCGACAGAAGAACAGAAAAGAAGAATAATGAAAGAAAAGAAGAGATTAGCAGGGAGAAAAGAAAGGATAGAAAACGACTTCACATGGGAAGAAAGAAGCATACAGTGGAAGATAAGGCAGATAATCGAAAAGGAGAGAGAGAAAGGGAAGCGGGTGAAAATAGAATACATGAAATTATGGATAGATGGGAAGATGTGGAAGTGGAATGAGAGGGAGAATGAATTGAGAAACGGGGAGGGAAACGAATGGGGAAAGAAGGGCAAGGAGGAAGAGAAATAATAGAAAGGAAATCAAGGGAAAGAGAAAGTACGATTGAGAAAAAGACGAAAAGAGGAGGAGGAGGAAAAATAAAAATCGGATTCTGGAACGTAGCGGGGATGATAGGGAAGGGCGAAGGATTCTGGAAAGATCTAGAGAGATGGGATGTAATGGTGCTAGTAGAGACGTGGGTGGAAGAAAAGACGTGGAGTAAGATAGGGTCAAGATTACCACAAGGATATGCATGGAAGAAGCAATGGGCATTTAGGGATAGTAAAATGGGGAGAGCGAAGGGGGGAATAATAACAGGAATGAGAAAAGAAATTAGGAGTAAAAAGAAGAGGAGGGGAGAATCAAAAAAAACTGAAGGAATAATTGAGGGAAGGGTAATGATAGAAGGTAAAGAATGGAAGATTTTAGGAGTGTATGTAAACAAAGATATGGACCGGAAAATGAAGGCGTTGAGAGAATGGTGGGATACGGGAAGAGAAGAAAAAATAATAGTCGGAGGCGACTTTAATGCCAGGACAGGCAAAGAAGGAGGAAAAGTAAGACAGGAAGAGAATGGAGGGGAAGGCAGTAGGGCGTCAAGAGACACACAGGTAAATGGCGAAGGAAGGAAGCTAATAGGAACGCTAGGGGAACTGGGACTGGAAATATTGAATGGTGGAATAGAAGGAGATGAGAGAGGAAAATATACTTTTGTAGGACAGAGAGGAAGAACAGTGATCGACTACGTGATAGGCGACGAGAGAACGAGGGAAGGGATAGAAAGTATGGTGATAGAAGAAAGGGTAGAATCAGATCACCTACCGCTAGTAGTCACGGTGAAGAAAGGGTGGAATGCAGTCGACGGAGAAGAAAGAAAAAAGGAGAGGAAGAGCGTGCAAATGTAGAATGGGAGGGTGAGGTAAAAGAAAAATTTAGAAGCAAAACAGAAGGAATCGAAATAATAGAAGAAAACATAGGAGAAAGAATAACAGATTTAGAAAAGAAGACCAAGGATATAATGGAAGAAATCAGGGATACGGAGAGCAAGAAAGAGAGGAAAAGGAGAGGCTGGTGGGATAAGGAGTGCATCGAGAGAAAGAAGGAGCTAAGAAAGACGTTAAGGAGATGGGAAGAAGAGAAAGAAGAAGGAGATGTATATAGAAGGAAGAAAAATGAATACAAAAAACTCTGTGAAGATAAAAAAGAGCAGGAAAGAGAAAGGATTCTACTCGAAGCAGAGAAAGCGAATATAGAAGGAAGAGTCTGCAATTTTCTAAGAAAAATGGGAAGCGGAAAGAGAAAGGAGATAGAAATGGAAGAATGGAAGGATTATTTTATGGGACTATTAGGAGGAGTGGAAACAAAGATAGTAGGGGGGGAAGGAGAAGGAGAAGCGAGGGGAATGAGACAGAGATAAGTATGGAAGAGATGGTGAGAGTAATAAGGAAATTGAAAGAAGGGAAAGCGGCAGGAGAGGATGGGTTGGGAAATGAAATATGGAAATACGGAGGAGAGAATATAAGGAAGGAGGTGTGGAGGATATGCAACGGTATATGGAACGGGGAAGGGTGGCCAGAAGAGTGGAAAACGGGAGTAGTAGTGCCAATAAAAGAGCACCTTGTATAGAATATACATGATAATCCTAGAGGAGAGGTTGGAAAAATAGGTTAAGGAGAAGAAGATGAAACCAGACAACCAGACAGGATTCAGAAAGGAGAAAGGGACAATAGATTCCATATATGTTTTGAATTATGTAATAAACAGGAAAGTTATGAAGAAGAAAGGAAGATTGATAGGGTGTTTTATAGATCTGAAGGCAGCATTTGACAGCGTCAATAGAAGAAATATGTGGAAGGCACTAAGGGAAAGAGGTGTGAGCGAAGGAATAAGAGAAAGATTAGAGGAGGTGTGTAGAGAGACCACAGTTAAAGTGAAAGTGGGAGGAGAAATGGGAGAGAAGTTTTGGGTAGGAAGAGGGGTAAAACAAGGTTGCCCACTAAGCGCGAAGCTGTTCATATTATTTATGGCAGACTTAGAGGAAAGAATGAGGGAGAGAGGAAAATGTGGGGTGGAGATAAGAGAGAGAATGTTATACACCCTACAATATGCGGACGACCTGGTGCTGCTGGCGAAGGAGGAGAGCGGCATGAAGATGATGATAGAAGAATTCAGAAATTATATAAGGGAGAAAGCATTAGAGGTAAACAGAGAAAAATCGAAGATAATAAGGTTTGAGAGAAGAAGGCAAGAGAAAAAGACGTGAAGATGGGGAGATGGAGAGGTTGAAGAAGTGGAGGAGATACCTTGACTATATCTTTAAAAAGAATGGAGGACAAGAAAGGCAGGTGGAAGGCAGAACAAGAAAGGGTGGAGGGGTATTGAGAAGTGTGTGGGGGATAGGTAAAAGATATTTCAAAGATATGTATAAGAGAAGGGAATGGTTTTTTTATGCACTGGTATGGCCAGTTATGGCATACGGGGTGGAGATATGGGGCTGGGAGGAAAGGAAGAAAGTAGAAGCGATGCAGGAAAGGTATATCAGATGGGTACTAGGGCTAGAATGGGAGACGCCACGTTACATAGTAAGGGAAGAGACAAAAAGAGAAAAAATGAGAACGAGAGGAGCGAGGAGAGCGTGGAAATTCGAAGAAAGACTAAGAGAAGGAAGAGGAAGCGAATGGGCAAGGAAATGTCTGAAAGAGATAGAAGAGAGAGAGCTAGAGAAGGAAAGAAACTGTCAAAATGGGAAGAAGGAAGAAAGAAATATATAGAAGAAGGGAATAGAAGGGAGTTAGAGGAGGGAGATAAGGAAAGGCGAGAGGAGGAGTGGAAAAAGATAGAAAACAGAAAGAAAGGGTAGAGAAAGAGGAGAATTGGAAGATGGCGCTGGACTCGAGATACAATAAATGGTTCAAGGAGATAAGAGTAGAGAACAGACCCAAACATCTAGAAAAAGGAAAGAAGGAAGAGAAATGGATAAGGATAGCACGGTACAGAGGGTGAGGGAGAGAGGGAGAGAGGGAGAGAGGGAGAGAGGGAGAGAGGGAGAGAGGGAGAGAGGGAGAGAGGGAGAGAGGGAGAGAGGGAGAGAGGGAGAGAGGGAGAGAGGGAGAGAGGGAGAGAGGGAGAGAGGGAGAGAGGGAGAGAGGGAGAGAGAATGGGGTATTTTCGTAATCAGGGGACCGAGATCTATCACTCTGCAAAATCTCAACTAAATCTGTGACGGACAGTTGGTGCCGTCTCCTTATTAAAAACAGGGATATAGTAAGGAGGGCAGAGCCTGCTATATAGTAGGGCTGTTACTTTCCTTCAAAGGTTGAAAATTTCGAAGCTTCGAAGCTTCAAAACTTCAAACCTTCGAAACTTCGAAACTTCGAACTTTCGATTCGTTTTCAGTTAACGGATAAAAGAAATAAATTTTCATAATTTGTTTCTATATTCACTATCTGAATTATTTCAATAATTTATTGTTAAGATAATATATTTATAATTTGAATTATCCTTTCGATAGCACATAGTTAAAATAATTGTGTAAATAAATAAATTTTATAATTTTTTTTCTATTCTAACAAAAATATCATATCGACGGTGGCAGCCTGGACGGGCAAGATCGGTAGTAGCTGTTGGCATCTGCCAGGGGGCTTTCTGGTTATAGTTTTGTGCTCTCGTCGTCGGGGTGACCGAAAAAGGCGTTTTATATTAAAGATATATTACGGTCGTCTCAGATAATTCGTTAAAATCATATGAATCACGTAGTCACTTTTATTATTGCAGCGGCGCAGATACACACCCTACATTAATTATTGTATCATTAATTAATTATTGTTCTCGAATCGTGGACAATAGCTCATCAGTTTCGCATATATTACACTTTTTTATTTAATTCCGTGAAAAAAAAACAATCAAATAGTAACAGTCTATATAAGGAATTTCTCTACTTTTGTCATCCATGTGTTTATAATAAATGATTTTTTGAAAAATATTTTCATTATCACTCCAAAAAATGGGAAACTTAACACTAAACCTACCAAGCATTAAAAGTTATCGGCGAATGTTGCCTTATAAAAATGGCAACCCTAGATTTATTCAGATTGTCTGTCATTTCTAATATAATAGATGCTTGACGAAGGAAATTTATTCCATTATTTTACATAAACCAATATTTCGAATTTCAATAATTGAAAAATATAAAACCGGTTATTTGACCGTGATAGGTTTAGTGTTAAGAACTAGTATTTTAATCACTGCACAGCAAACTGATCGCTGTCGTAACATCTCCAAAAAAATTCAAGTTGTTCAGTCTCGGAAAAGACGCCTCTAAGACACCTTATCCAGACGCAAAAAAGACGTCTCCCAGAAGACACCTCTGAGACGCCTTATTTCAGACGCAAAAAAGACGTCTCCCAGAAGGCGTCTCTGAGACGCCTTATTTCAGACGCAAAAAAGACGTCTCCCAGAAGGCGTCTCTGAGACACCTCAAAGACGCCTTTTTGTGACGTAAGACGCTCAGACCTAAAACAGACGTAAAAAAGAAGTCTCTAAGACCACTCGTGCTGTCTGGGTAGCGCAATAACGAACAAACAATTAGAATATATAAGCAACGTAGATACCGTCTGCGAAATTATATGAAAATTTGATGAAATGTACCTGAAGGAGTCCACTGCTTTACAGATTGTATGTAGAAACAATGTGGAGAATATAAAATTAAAAGATTACCAGATATAACAACGTTCTTTGACGAGTTTGAGAAAGCAGTGGATGAATTGAAGTCAGCTGGTGCGACTATAACAGAACAGGAAAAGTTGAACTACATGAATAAAGCACTTCCACACTCATATAACTACATTGGTGATCTCATAGATGTGCTGCCTGAAAACGAAAGGAATGTCGAATATTTAAAAGGGAAATTGAAGATGAAATTCAAAGAAGGGATAAATAAAACAAAGGAGAGTGTACATGTGGACAAAACGAATGCATTCTCTGCAATACAATCAAGCGCAGGGGCAAACAAACAATATAAGTGCTTTGGTTGTGGAAGAATAGGCCATGTACAAAAATATTGTCGTCAGACAAATCCTGGAAATCAACATATGTATTGGAAATCTGGACAATACGAACGTGGCAGAGGACGATCACAGCATAACCGTGGACGGTTTTTTAGATCAAGAGGCAATCATCGTGGAGCTTATAATAGCTATAGAAATGGCACACAAAATGGAGGGTCGTTACATGAAGGAAGCAGTTTTATTATACAAGTCAACGCATCTGAAATCAAGAAGGAAGATGAAACACAAGAGAAAGAAATGGTTTGGCTATTGGATAGTGGATGCACGGATCATATTGTCAACGAAGACACACACTATGATGAGTGTATCACGCTGAAATCTCCAGTCAGTGTAAAAATAGGAGATGGACGAATACTACAGGCAACCAAGGTTGGGCTTATAACGGCTTGGTTCCAGTTAAAGAATGACATGTCACAGGTAAAGATTCCAAATGTATTTTATGTCAAAGACATGCATGTAAATTTACTGAGTTACTCAAAAATCACAGACAAAAACAAAATTATTTCAAAAGAAAATACCTCTAGAATATACAACCACAGAAATAAATTAATAGCGATAGCCTTTAAGGAGGGAAATCTATATAAAATGAGATGTAAGACAGTCGCTCATGGTGGTAGGGCTTACACTAACATAGTAAGTGGTAATAAAAAGGTAACACTCCCACAGAAGGAGAAATGGCACAGAATCCTTGGACATATAAACTTTAATTATTTAAATGTATTAAGCAAAAACGAGTTACTGGAAGGGCTGCCAAATGCAATGGGATCAGAGTATCTAAAATGTGCTGTATGCATAGAAAATAAAATGTGTAATTTGCCATTCCAGAATAATAGAAGCAAAGCTAAGGACATTTTGGATATAACACATACTGATATAATGGTCCTCACACTACAATTGGAAATTGTGGAGAAATATATTTTCTGTCATTTATTGGTTTAGCAGACTTTAGCAAATTAGGAAAAGTATATTGCATCCAGTCTAAGGATCAGGTATATGATTGTTTTGTGGAATATGCCAATCAAATGGAAAACCTGAGCGGAAAAAGGATAAAGTATCTAAGATGCGACAATGGCAAAGAGTATATAAATTGTCCGCTTTGCCGGGGAAAAGGGAATTTGCATTAACCCATACCCACCGTATGTGCATCAGTTGAACAGAACGGCATATTTGAAAAAACGAACATTAGCCAACACAACGGTAAACTCCCATCTTCAATTATAAATGAAATTCTAGAATACACTGTTATAAAAATTAACATCAACAATAGTAGTAAGCTTTACATTATAAGCGCATATGCAACAAATAATAACCGATCACTTTTCATCAAAGAACTTGAATGCCTCTTTCAAAACCTAGAGCTACAACTAGAGAGTTGTATATAATAAGAACAGTTACAACTTCTGTACCTACCTATAAGCCAGGTTTATCTTTCCTAGATGTCTACCTCACAGATTCCAGACTAATCATACTCAGCAGCAATCCTGATAATGCCAGCACACTGCCCTACCCGAATTCGAGCTTCCTAACTCCACCCTACCTTTCCTAAACGCCGAAATACCCACCTAAAATGCAACTTTAAAGCCACCAAGTGGAAAAGAACACCAGATTCCTGTCAAAAACCTACACAGATACCATACCAACAGACCAAAATCTGCCTATATCCGAAATAAACGTCAAGCTCCAAAACATTACAAACGCCATCCGCCTAGCAATAAAAAACACACCCCACAATACAAAAACGCAGACAACGGCACCAAATATATCAACCATTAAATCGCTAAACTAAAAAAGAACGAAAGATTCGTAGTATCCCTCATGCACAAACTCCACGTAGCAGACCTCCACTCCAAACTCACCGATACTAAAATGGCCAAAATGAAGCTGAAAGAGCTACAAAAGCACTACCCACAGCATTTAACACAGCAATCGAAAACTAGTGAGCGAACAATATAAAACAAATTGACCACAGAATTACCGACTCCTTCTTCCCAAAGATCAACGCAATATTCAGATGCAAACAACTAACGACATCCACATAAAACAGAATGATAGCACAATCATTAGGAGAAGTAATTGCAACCCCATATCGCTACAGAAGACAAACGACAGTTATGTCTTCACCACTCCAAACGACAAACTCAATGCAATAAGAGCATACTACGTATCTATTAATTCTCCGCGCTATCTAAACGAAGGAACACGCCTTAAAGCGATCGTAGACAGAGTAGCTAATAACATAATACAAGAATTCGCAACACACAGACAGGACAACACAACCATCACATAATTCAACAGCGAAAACAATGCAAGATCCTCAACCCTAACCGACGACGTAATTTTGCCCTTCTGCAGCCCTTTCTGCGTAGAATATATATTTAAAAAACTCTCCAACAAGACATCGCGTGACCTAGATGGTATTCCGCCCATAGCTATAAAACACATACCCAAAAAACTGATCTCAAACTTAGCAATAATATTCAACAACGCCATAAATAATAACTACTTCCCAAAAATATGGAAGAAAGCCAAAGTATTACCAATAATAAAAAAAAGAAAAAAAAAGAAAACCCACACAGACACTGGCAGTTATAGACCAATCAGTCTAACCCGTAGTCTCAGTAAAGTTTTCGAAGCCATTATTAACAATAAAATAATTAACTTCCGCAACAATCACAAAATAATTCCAGATAGCCAATTTGGCTTCAAATAAACACTCCACAACCCACGCCAACCACAAATTTATTTCCGACATTAATTCTAAAATCAGCAATAGCCAACTCTAGTCGGAGCAACGCTACTTGATATGGAAAAAGCGTTTGACTCAGTTTGGCTCAACAGCCTACTATACAAGATCGACAAAAAGAAATTCCCACTATGGCTGGCATTTACCATCTGGGACATGCTAACAAATAAAACATTCTTCACCTGGGACGAAAAAACCATATCCACAATCGAATTCTGTATAAACGAAGGACTGCAGCAAGGTACCGTCAACTCTCCTATCCTTTTTAACATTTACACCCGTAACCTCCTCAAATTGTTCAAATTCAATGAACCCAGGAAAGCAGCTGTGCTGGCTTTTGCAGACACTTACGTTTCAGATAACAGAGTCGCAAAAGTACAAATACAACTCGAATCCATAGTAGACAAAATTAACAAGTACTATATAAACTGGAACCTTAGACTAAGCCCCAGCAAATGTGAAATAATCTTATTCCGAAAACCTCTCGATGCCCTCAACTCTAAAACCAAAGCAGGCAATAAAAATGTTCATATAATAGCAACAATACCTGACACCAACACTAAAAAACCAATCCCGCGTGAATTAATAGCGGGAAATTAGCGGGAAAGGCGTTGTCTTGTATGTCTATCCATGTATTGACATGCGTAGGAGGTAGCCGCCACATTGTATTGCAGATATATTACGGTCGTCTGAGATAATTCGTTAAAAACATAGGAATGGAAATAGGACAATGACCGCTCCAAACTGGCACAGTCACTTTTTTTATTGCAGCGGCACAGGTACACAGCCTACATTAATTACACCATCAAAAGGCACACGCGGTGAATACGCGTATCCTAGTAATTAAGGAAGAATCGTAGCAAACAATAAACCAAAAAAGGCGCCTTGACTCGAATAAAACATGCGAAAATAAAGGACTCGACGTTGGCTCGACTTTTCGAATCGTGGACAATAGCTCATCAGTTTCGCATATATTACACATTTTTATTTAATTTCTTAAAAAAAAAAACAATCAAATAGTAAAAGTCTATAAGGAATTTCTCTACTTTGCATATTTCAAACGAATCGATTAATTCTATGATCAGTTTCATGTCCTTAAGACACACGCCATAAAGATATATGTATACACATATATATGAGCCACACATTTGTCAAATCGATTAACTTCATGATTTATATAGTAAAGAAAATCGTTGAAATAGAATGTATGTATTTTTTAAAATTTTTCGGACTTTGTCATTCAGTGATATTAACTTATATAATTAGTTAGGAAATTTATTTTAAATGCAACAGTGTAAATGTCAATCAAGAACTTTAGTAGAAAAATCTAAGAAAACTTGAAAGCCAGTTAATCAATTTGGTCTATGAAAGGCTCACATATGTTAGACGTAACCACGCCGACCTCGGAACGTCTTTAAGACGTCTTATGGTCGGGTTATACAGAGCCGTCCCACATCGGACGCGTTTTTTGAGTGTTTATACATTTCCATCCGAACTTTGAGGTACCTTGAGAAGCGTTCGAGATGCTCGAACAAAGGCCAAGAGCCGAAGATCGTGTCATTTGCTACCCTAACCCCAGGGGTTCCGAGAACCTTTTACTTCTCTCTATACCTCAGGAGAAGCCTATGCTAGAGTCGGACGAATGGCCGGAAAATATTGTCCTCGAAGATATGCTGTCCGATCGCTGGCGGCACGAAGGCGGAATACATAACATTTATTTAAAAAACTATTAACTGGAACTTTTCAGAGTTCATCGTGCTAATAGGCGGGGAATACGCTGCTAAGGAATTTAAACGTTATAAAAAAAAGAAATAACAATTTCTTACTATGGTAACGAAAAAAAAAGAATATTACTTGACAAACTGTACTGAACAACTCCGGTGGAGGTTCAGAACGTTCTGGTTCGTTCAGTACGTTGCCGTCCTATAAAATGTTGTCGGTGGACGCACAGAATAATGTAATAATAATATTGTTGACTAGTAATAAGAGGTATTAATGTATACTTATTGAATAGTTACTTGATCTACATATTTAGTATTACAATAATAAATTACATCATTTCACAGTGTGTAAAGTAATTTGTAGGACCCGACTTCTGCGGTGACAGATAAATGAAAAAATGCTACACATGTATATCCGAGAAATCTCAAAAACGTTCAGAACCTCGGCTGTGCTTATTGAGTTGTTTAACGAATTGCTTCACTGTACAGAATGTCAGATATTCTTTTTTTTCGTTACCATAGTAATAAATTGTTCTAACGTTTAGTAGGAAAGGAAATGAGGTGTATGTGAAATGGTTAGGATTGAGTAGTGTAAACAATTCATGGATAAATAAAGACAATGTATTATAAACTTTAATGAAATTCTGTTTACATGCTTTTTATGTACATTAAATAATGTGAATTACAATGGTACTCGATAATGTCCCCACGGCAACGTTTCTATCGAGTCGGGCATGATATACCGTTTGTCATCATATGGGCTGAGAGCAATTTTTCGCTCTGATACAGTATATACTTTGTGAAATTTCGATCGTATGCATGGCTCATAGCAATTTCATTTTGCAAACACTGAATGTAATCATTAAACGTTATTGTTGTCCTTACAATGCTAGTCTTTACACCTTTCGCTTTTCTTGTATCTGTTTTTCCATCTACACGCAATGTGTACATTTTTGCTCTCAGCCCAACTAAGTCCGTCATTATCATGCCGTTGTTCTCGTCTTTCATCAAGCCGGGAACCTTTTTATTTACAAGCGGGATATTATACTTATTATCTATCGGATAATCGCTTGTGTCGGAACGGCTAATATCGCGCCTCATGGTTTCATAAATGTCCTCACACATAACATGGTAAATTAAGCTGTCAGTGTCTGTGTACATTACTTTACAAGTTTTACCATATTGAGGAACCATGTACTCATAATGAAATTCGTACAAGTAGGTTTTGGAAATATCTAATATGCACATGCCCACATATATTGGCTTGTTGAATATCACCATGAGTTTGCGCAATTCCACAGCGACCAGGTTTTCTGAAAATACACAGCGGCTGTGGAAATTTGGTTTCGCGATCATTACCTCTGAACCATATCTACCATCCCAATGTGTCAAGAGTTTTACATCCATATGATTGCGTACATTTTCCATAGTTTTACCGAATACCGCGTTGTTCATCAATTTGTACAAATTCTTTTCAAAATCGTTTGTCGCGCATGTTCTAAACCGAGTATTTAATTCGATGTACTCGTGGAGCCAGGGTGATTGTGCGAATTGGAGAGCGCGATGTATCTTTGTAATACGAAGACCATGGCGCGTGCACTGCTGTAGATTATAATAGTGAATAACATAACGTTGCTTATCGTATAACGTTCCGAGCAACTTCTCGCCTTTCTTGCCCGGTGGTTTGGCACGCGTCGGGAAAAAAAGCAAGTCGGCATGAACATCATGCAGATGTTGTGGATATTCTAAATCCACCTCGAGAATGTAGCCTATGGGTGAATCAGCAGCGATCGAAGATAGATCAAAATTTGCAACGTCGTCGACCCATTGAAATTTTGCATACGGCAAAGGTTGACACATTGCCCACCCATACAAATTGTTTACATCAAAATACATCAAGTATGATGATGGTTTCGATGGGTCATACGACCGCATGTACTTGTTATATTGGCTTCCACATGTCTGCCAGAACATTGGCTAAACCACCACGTATAACACGTTCAATAAACATCACCATATCGATATCAGTTAATAATTCAAACCTAATTTTTGTATGTTTTAGCATAGCATCCGACGTAAAACCGGGCAAAGTGTAATAATACGCAGGATCTAAGCCATAGCTCCTAATGCAACTTTCTCGAAAATTTTCGAAAACATCAGCCAATAACAAAACATCAGTTTTCAAGTACAGATCGCTGTATTCACCCAAGGTTTTTATGCCAAAACGTTGCCACACGTTCTCGGCGTGCGCGTAGTCGCTCTCGGATACGGTTTCACCTGCCAGCGAACTGTAAAATGACTCGCGCGGCGGCAAACACAGATTATCTAATTTATCTGCGCAGTCAAGGTATTCGTATGGAAAGACACCCTTTCGCGTCAACAACTTGAAACTTTTAACAGAAAGATTTTGAAATTCAGAACTTAAAATTGTCAATTTGTCTGTATCAAGGAAAGATGCTAATTTGTCTAGACTTTTATTCAAGAATTTGTATGAATCGATGAATCGTAATTTAATATAATTTCGTGACTCTGATTGCATGTCAGCAACATTTTTTGTAAATGAAATGTACTTTTCTTTCGTTATGGGTAATACATTGACACTACCTTCAAACGCAGTAACTATTTCTTCGATAATAAAATGTGAGTCGTATCCGGATAAATTGTGGAAAACTATAGTAATGCAAAATGAACTTTTGTAATTTAGATTGCAATCTTGATGTGCTGGACCTCTATATCGCCCTGTCAGATGGCAATGATCGCGCACCCGTATATCGTTTTCCTCAAATGGTTTTTCACAAATGTAGCAATGCACTGCGTTGATAAATACATCGCACTGTTCATTCGTTAACTGTTCCATAGGTATATTACGGGATAACGTGGATTTTACAAAATGTGCCAAATTTTCTAATTCTACAACGAACCATGAGACGCACTTTGGATCGCGACGACATCGATATACCGATAGAGATGCATCGTGAGAACAATGTACATAGTATGCTATGCTAAATACTTTGTGATGCGATTTAAGTTTCTTCTCTTCCCCCCCCCCCCTCCCACAGTTTTCTGTCTTCTCCAGAGTACATTCGAGATCGGCGTACACCACAAATGGAAGTCGTTCTTTCCTGATGTAGTTGTCAAAAGAGAGCCATTTATCATCCTCGCTGGGTATCACGATGGCGCAGTCATTCATTTCTACACAGTCTTTTTCATGGGCATGCAAACTTTCGTTGGAAGAAAAGTAATGCATACACCTGCAAAAACACAATTTCCTTTAATTTACCAGTATTTCTTTCATGAAATGCATTAATATTTTTTTAAATCTTATACGTACCGATCACAGATGAATTTCTTTTGCTTGGTCTTATTCAATTGCGTGCTGACGAGTCGGGACAAGTTCTTAATCCACACATAGCGCCATAGTGAAAAAAGACAACCGATGTTGCCCTTTCTTTCTTCGCCCCTTCGAAGCCGTACACATTGATCGAAATATCGTTCAACTTTTCGAACCTTGTAATTTTATCCAACGACACTGGAAACTCAATGTTTTCAAAGTTTAATTTGACGATTTACGTTACTTTTAGCGGGATACAGAGCAGCAATCACTGACCATGCAAAACATGTATTGTCTGTGGATTGCACGTTAACTACTGCTTTCTTCAACATAATTTCTCGCGGTAATTGAAAATCGCACCCCGCATGCAGTAGGTTATACTTGTTGATGTTGACTGTAAGATTGAGTATTCGCGATAATGCCCACCCGCTTTCCCGCTCCTGAAATTCTTCCAGCGATGTTAGGATCGGTTCCACGATGCACAGCTCGTACAACTCTTCGAGATCTGTTGTGTTGAAGATTTCACAGTTCTTTGTGTACATGCTTTTGCTTGAACGTTTATCGCCTGCTACAAATTCGCCATTAAACACAGTGTTCACTTTTAGAGACTTATGTCTTGCCAAAGCGCTCTGCACTTTTTCGAGTACCATTTCCTTCGCATCCCAGAGGAAGTTGCGAGGTTCGATATAATTGGAATTGATAACAACACCAGTTAATATGCTACTTTTGAAAGCGGTGTCTATTTCGCGCCACAAGAGTCCTGTGCTCGAACGTCCCGCACCCACACATGCGAAACGTCTTCGCAACGAATATTTCAAGCTCTCGAGTCCAGCAATACGAGCAATTACCGCTTGTGGAACTCCGATCGATAATCGAGGAATTTTTGCTCGACTATATTCTTTAAGCAACTCGAGGCATTCGTCGCATTTTTCCTCCCAATCAAGGTATTCTTCCTGCGAATTTATGTGATTAGATTGGGTCTGCAACTGACATTCCATTTCTACATCTGCTTCCATGGTTGCACTGTTTTTTCACTACGTTACAACGACGACTAAAAATCTAATTTATGGGGCGATGCAATTTATAGCCGCCGACAAGATGTATAACATTATGAAGCTAACACAGCAAAATTCTGCGAATGTTACACAATACGTCAGCCAAGGAATTTGCACTAGTCTAGGTGCTGATGCTGTCAGTATCTCACGGTAAAATTCTACTAATGCAATCGCGCCTCAGCCAAAGAATTTGCACGTGGCCCTTTAGTCTAGGCGTTGATGCTGGCACAGCAAAAATTCTATCGCGCGCGTCTCAGTTTCTTTGGTCAATTGACTCCATTATCCCACAATTACTCCCACAGACATAACTTCGTAGAAATATAAGGTAAAAATATTAAATGTAATAAAAATAAAATTCTGTTTATACATATAACCGATTTATTGCTTAAAAAAATACATAATTACTCCTATCATTCCTTGAACAACCTACTCTCTGTCTTGCACCTGAGGGACAATGCGTGCTTCGTTTTTTTGCATCAAATTGAATTCAACATATTCTTGTAATTTATGGAGTTTGTCTATTATTTTTTGCCATTCAGCGTCGCAACTTTTCATTGCTTCAGCGAAGAAGTTTTTAACAATGTGTTGTAATTGATCAATTTTCCCGTTCATGCTATTTTCGATTCGTTGAATTTCGTTGAAGATGTGCACCATTTCTTTGTCCAAATATGTCTTATTCACAGCATCGTCATCATTGGTCGCGTCTGCTAAACGTCTTCTCTTCCTGTTTCTCGCGTCGAAAGCGTCACCATCCAGATAAAGCGTCCTTCGTCGCATATAATTCTTGCATGTTACCACATCCGTATTTGACGCGTTTCGTAAAGTAACACCAAACTTGCACCAGCAGCTCGCGATGACGACAACAATCTTATTCTATCCACCAGCTCGTTTGGGTTATCCCAATGTACGTAATCAATCGCATTATCGGCAACTGTCATGCGCTCAGGTAATGTATTTGACAACGGTGGTTGGGGCAAGCCTCTTCCACTACGCATATCAAGTAGCGGTGCAATTATATGTTTATATTTGTATCCTCTCTTACTCAATAGAGGATTTGCAGCTTTATGGCTGCGTCTATGCGCATTTTTTGTCAGCAGTATACTTTTATATTTTTGTTTGTCGACATCCGTGTATAGAGTATCGTCGGGAATTCTCTTAAAAATTAGTTCGAAAAGACCTGGCGTTCCTTTGTACTTTACATTATCTATATGTCGTAGCGCGAGCGTTGGAACGCGACCCGCGCGCTTCGGCGTTCCCTCGTCTCATTGTCGCGTGTCGGGCTGCTAAGCGATCTGACTGTTTGACTCTGCGGAGACGCTGATCTCGATCGTTCGAGCGCTAAACAAAATCTGTCGCCGCGTCTTGAGCCTTCGAGGGCCTTGCCTCGCGTGTTCCCCCACTCCGCAGAGTCACTCCGTCCACGTACACGCATTGTAAAGGAGCCGATTCTGATTGTCGCAGCCGCTCAAACGTTTCGGGCGCGCGCAAGAGAAACCGATCATGACTGCCGCGGCCGATCAAACGGCTCGGCCGCGCCACAATGTAAATACACGCGCGAGCACTCGGCAGCCGACTTCGGCAACTTCCATTTAGCGACAAATGCTTAACCTATTACGCTTAATCTACGACATATAATTATATTATCTTCCATATCTACATCGAAATTCTTATCCCCAAGCATCATCTCATTGTTTTTATAATACACACCATAAATGTAGTCGGGTTGCTTTTTCTTATTTGTGAAAAAGAAATTCAGATATTCCTGCGACAGTGGTCCAAGATTCTGGTTCAAATAGATAGTGGCTTCTTCGTGTTGTTCAGCATTCTCAGTAATCTCTCGCATCGTCGCTTCGAGAATATTTTGTTTAGATGTGTCTGCTTCGTCTGTCCATACTTTTTCAACAGAGGGGTCGGTATCTGAGCAACGTCTTTTCGGTAATCGATGAGGTGTTGGCTTTAACACTTTGACTGCCAAAGCAATGGCCTCAAACATTTCATAAAATCGAAGTAATTTATTTAATGAAAAAAACTATTGAAAAATTAAAATTTAGGATACCGAGTAGTTCTTTAACCTTCTTGCATTTCCCAGATATTAACCAAATTTGGTACAATAATTGTATTAGCGTAATAATTCATTTGTAAGTATGGACAAATAATTATGTCACCCATATATGTTTGACACGGCAGTCTACGTGTTAAAGGTGTTTCCAGATGTACTCTCTTCAATCCACGATATTTAGGTGTAGCGTACAGCACAGACAGTTGCTGCTGCTGCTGTGGAGATGCTGGAGATGCTGGAGATGATGCTACCTGAGAAATTGAGTCGGGTAATGGTTTTGTGTTTTCAACCAATTGTTTCAAGGGGGTAATCAATGGCTGCAAGTTTTGCTCCAATACCGCATCGGTATCCATTTTTCCAGCTTTGAGTGCCAAGTATTTTTTTCGTATAGCTTCACTTGTCTTGGCAATCTCTTTTGTTAACACTTCTTTTTTTCTGTTTTCTTCAACGGAAGTTTGCCCCATATTCAATTAGAAACGTCAAGACCTGTTCAATGCCTGTTCGATGCTCGTTCGATGTCGTTCAATACCCGTTCGATGTCGTTCGATGTCGTTCAATACCCGTTCAATGCCGTTCAAGACCTGTTCAATGCCTGTTCGATGCTCGTTCGATGCCGTTCGACACCCGTTCAATGCTGTTCAAGACCTGTTCAATGCCTGTTCGACACCCGTTCAATACCCGTTCAACACCCGTTCGATGCCGTTCGATACCGTTCAATGCACGTTTGACATCCCGTTCGATACCTGTCCGACACCGGTTCGATACCGGTTCGACACACGTTCGATGCTCGTTCAATGCTCGTTCGACACCCCCGTTCGATGTACCCAATCATACCGCAGGCTGCTGATCAAATGATGTTGTTATAATACGACATAGTCATTAAATCCTCGCCGATAACGACCTCTATGCATTGGGCTAGCCTTGTCTACAACCACAAATCCATAGTTTTGTTGCCAACATTTCGCACACAGTTCGTTAAATTGTCCAAAAGTTATGTCAGTATTTACATGATCATCGTACACATGACGTAAATTCATACTATCCTCTTTGAATAGAACTAAGAGATTGGCATTATCGCGAATCAGGTGCTTTGGAATTCTTGCATACGATTGACAAAGATACAGACTGTCCACTTTTAAATGTCTTCCCATGGAAAAGTACTCTCTAATCACATCCTGCTTGTCACATGCCACGCCATCAAAAATAAATATAGAATTCGGTAGAGCTTCGTTTGGTGGAACGACGTCGGTATTGTTTGAAAAAGGAAAGTAGCCAACGTTCTCCACGGATGAGAGCAGCTTTTCCAAATATTGATATTTTGGTTGTTGCAACGAATCTGAATATACGTACACATTCTCGAATCGCACGCCATTGGGACTTTCCAGTAAGCTAATGACAACGTTAGTTTTCCCGCAATTGGAAGGGCCGCACACTATACCGCGAATAGTGTCAGGCAATAATGGTCCATGTCTCAGAACATGGTGCATAACATCACCAAACTTTCTGTCTGAGAACACTTGAATGTTTACGCGTCGTCTTACGAACCTCATCGCCGCTGTTGTAAAAATAACAGATAAGCCGGTGCGGGGAATATTTATACGACTGCGACACAGAGGTATCAGTTAGTGTATTAATGGGTTTCGTAACATGTGTACGGTAGCGGGGGCAGGATTAATAAATACCCTAATAAGTAAATTGCCGTTCGAGTTGCATGTACCAGGATATCAATTTTGTGGTCCTGGCACACGTCTGCATAAGCGTTTGACTCGTGGCGACCGAGGTGTGAATCTATTAGACTCAGCCTATAGAGAACACGACATTGCATACCCTCAGAACAAAGATTTGACAAATCGTCACGCGGCAGATCGTATTTTAGCTGATCGAGCACGTCAACGCATAACTGCAAAGGACGCTACATTTGGCGAGAAGGCAACTGCGGCAGCTGTTTGTGCTGCGATGGAAACTAAGACAAAGCTCGGAATGGGTCTCAGGAAAAAAAAGAGCAATGACAATAGCGGTAAGAAGAAGAGGAAGCGAGCTCTACCGATAGCAAAGCGAGGAGGTTTCCTCCCGTTCCTCTTACCTGCGTTGTCAGCTATTGGGGCGCTGACCGGCGGTGCTGCTGGCGTAGCGAAGGCTATGAACGATGCCAAGGCTGCGCGAAAACAGCTGGAGGAAATGCAACGTCATAATCGCGCTATGGAAGGTCGCGGACTTTATCTCGCACCTTACAAGAAGGGTAACGGCTTAAAAAAAAAGTTGGATTCACGAAAAACTAGGGACACAACCAATGACAAATGTTCAGCTTGAGAATATAGGAAGAAAGAATATACCTAATTTCCGCGGAGTTTACATGCGTGATAGTCTTCCAACGAGAGTAAATGTAAATGAGAGTGGTATAGTAAACTTGGATGAAAGTACCGGTCCTGGTACACATTGGGTCGTGTACGTGAAACGCAATCGTACCGTAAAATACTTTGACAGCTTTGGTAATCTACGACCTCCTGCGGAACTTTGGATCCTCGTTATAAAAGTACACTATCGATACATACCATTTCATTACTTACTTTAACCTTTTTGTATAAACATGGCACATTCATCGTTGACGCTAACGTTATCAAGTAAGAGCAGCATGCTCTCGGTCCAGTACTTTCCCTCGATAGATTTGAGTAATCATGACTCGTGTTTCGGGTCTCCTGGATTTTGAAACGTTTCACACAATACCCAACGTCGATGCACGAAACAATAAATTTTATTTTGGTGAAAATGATGACGAAATTGTAATTCCTGAAGGATCATATGAACTGGACGCAATCGATAAGTACTTGAAACGAGAAATCCTGAGGAGATATCCCGACAGACATAATTCGAAGGACAACGACGAATATCCCTTCATCAGACATAAAAGAACTCAGTAAAAACTTGAAAGAAATGAAAGAAGGATGGAGAGAGATAAGGGGAATAATGAAAGAAATGAAAGAAATGAGAGAGGAATGGGGGAAGGAAAGGGAGGAAAACAGAAAAAGGTGGCAGGGGTTGGAAGAGAGAGTAAAGAACATAGAATCGGAAGGAGAAAAGGAAGGTAAAATAGAGAAACGGCTAGAAGAGTTAGAGAAGGCGAGAGGACATGAGAAAGGAGTTAAGGAATGCGGGGAAATAGAGAAGAGGATAAAGGAAATGGAATTGAAATGGGAAAAGAAGGAGAGGGAGATAAGAAGAAGGAATATTGTAATAAAGGGTATAGAGATGAAAGAAGGAGGAGATGGACATGAAGAAGTACAGAAAGTATTAGAGAAGATAGGGGGAATGGTAGAAGTTGAAGAAGTCAGGAGAGGAAGAAGGAGAGGGGTAGGAAAGGAAGAATGGGCTGTGGTAAAATTAGCGACAGAAGAACAGAAAAGAAGAATAATGAAAGAAAAGAAGAAATTAGCAGGAAGAAAAGAAAGGATAGAAAACGACCTAACATGGGAAGAAAGAAGCATACAGTGGAAGATAAGACAGACAATGGAAAAAGAGAGAGAGAAAGGGAAGCGGGTGAAAATAGGATACATGAAATTATGGATAGATGGGAAGATGTGGAAGTGGAATCAGAGGGAGAATGAATTGAGAGACGGGGAGGGAAACGAATGGGGAAGGAAGGGCAAAGAGGAAGTGAAATAATGGAAAGGGAATCAAATTAAAGAGAAAGTATGAAAGAGAAAAAGACGAAAAGAGGTGGAGGAGGAAAAATAAAAATAGGATTTTGGAACGTAGCGGGGATGATAGGGAAAGACGAAGGGTTCTGGAAAGACCTAGAGAGATGGGATGTAATGGTGCTAATAGAGACGTGGGTGGAAGAAAAGACGTGGGGTAAGATAGAGTCAAGATTACCACAAGGATATGCATGAAAGAAGCAATGGGCAGTTAGAGATAGTAAAATGGGGAGAGCGAAGGGGGAATAATAATAGGAATGAGGAAAGAAATTAGGAGTAAAAAGAAGAGGAGGGGGGGAATCAACAGAAACTGAAGGAATAATAGAAGGAAGGGTAAGGATAGAAGGTGAAGAATGGAAGATAGTAGGAGTGTATGTAAACAAAGATATGGACCGGAAAATGAAGGCGTTGAGAGAATGGTGGGATATAGGAAGAGAAGAAAAAACAATAGTAGGAGGCGACTTTAATGCAAGGACAGGCAAAGAGGGAGGAAAAGTAAGACAGGAAGAGGACGAAGGGGAAGGAAGTAGAGAGTCAAGAGACGCAAAAGTAAATGGCGAAGGAAGGAAGCTAATAGGAACGCAGGGGAACTAGGACTGGAAATAATGAATGGTGGGATAGAAGGAGATGAGAGAGGAGAATATACTTTTGTAGGACAAAGAGGAAGAACAGTGATCGATTACGTGATAGGCGACGAGAGAACGAGGGAAGGGATAGAAAGTATGGTGATAGAAGAAAGAGTAGAATCAGATCACCTGCCGCTGGTAGTCACGATGAAGAAAGGGTGGAAGGCAGTCGACGGAGAAAAAAGAAAAAAGAAATTAAGAGCGTGCAAAAAAATAGAATGGGATGGAGAGGTAAAAGAAAAATTTAAAAGAAAAACAGAAGGAATTAAAATAATAGGAGAGAACATAGGAGAAAGAATAAGGGAATTAGAAAAGAAGACCAAGGAAATAATGGAAGAAATCAGAGATAAGGAGAGCAAGAAAGAGAGGAAAAGGAGAGGAAAAGGAGAGGCTGGTGGGATAAGGAGTGCATCGAGAGAAAGAAAGAGCTAAGAAAGACGCTAAGGAGATGGAATGAAGGGAAAGAAGAAGGAGATGTATATAGAAGAAAGAAAAATGAATACAAAAAACTCTGTGAAGAGAAAAAAGAGCAGGAAAGAGAAAGGATTCTGTTCGAAGCAGGGAAAGCGAATACAGAAGGAAGAGTCTGGAATTTTCTAAGAAGAATGGGAAGCGGAAAGAGAAAGGAGATAGAGAAGGAGATAGAAATGGAAGAATGGAAGGTTTATTTTATGGGACTATTAGGAGGAGTGGAAACAAAGATAGTAGAGGGAGGAAGGAGACAGAGAAGCGAGGGGAATGGGGAAGAGACAAGTATGGAAGAAATAGAGAGAGTAATAAGAAAATTGAAAGAAGGGAAAGCGGCAGGAGAGGATGGGATGGGAAATGAGATATGGAAATACGGAGGAGAGAATATAAGGAAGGAGGTGTGGAGGATATGCAACAGGATATGGAATGGGGAAGGATGGCCAGACGAGTGGAAAACAGGAGTAGTAGTACCAATAAAAAAGAAACGAGATGGGAAAACAGTAGAATGTTATAGAAGTGTGACACTACTGAGCACCTTGTACAAAATATATACGATAATCCTAGAGGAGAGGTTGGAAAAAGAGGTTAAGGAGAAGAAGATGATACCAAAGAATCAGACAGGATTTAGAAACGAGATGGAAAACAGTAGAATGTTATAGAAGTGTGACACTACTGAGCACCTTGTACAAAATATATACGATAATCCTAGAGGAGAGGTTGGAAAAAGAGGTTAAGGAGAAGAAGATGATACCAAAGAATCAGACAGGATTTAGAAAGGAGAAAGGGACAATAGATAACATATATATTTTGAATTATATAATAAACAGGGAAATCACGAAGAAGAAAGGAAGAATGATAGGGTGTTTTATTGACCTGAAGGCAGCATTCGACAGCGTCAATAGAAGAAACATGTGGAAGGCACTAAGGGAAAGAGGTGTGAGCGAAGGAATAAGAGAAAGACTAGAGGAGGTGTATAGAGAGACCACGGTTAAAGTGAAAGTGGGAGGAGAAATGGGAGAGAAGTTTTGGGTAGGAAGAGGGGTAAGGCAAGGTTGCCCACTAAGCGCGAAGCTGTTTATATTATTTATGGCAGATTTAGAGGAAAAAATGAGGGAGAGAGGAAAAGGTGGGGTGGAGATAAGTGAGAGAATGCTATACACTCTACAATATGCGGACGACCTGGTGCTACTGGCGAAGGAGGAGAGCGGCATGAAGATGATGATCGAAGAATTCAGAAAGTATATAAGGGAGAAAGGACTAGAGGTCAACCTTGGCTATATTTTTAAAAAGAATGGAGGGCAAGGAAGGCAGGTATATATGTATAAGAGAAGGGAATGGTTGTTTGATGTGCTGGTATGGCCAGTTATAGCATACGGGGTGGAGATATGGGGCTGGGAGGAAAGGAAGAAAGTAGAAGCGATGCAAGAAAGGTATATCAGATAGGTGCTAGGGCTAGAATGAGAGACGCCAGGTTACATGGTAAGGGAAGACACAAAGATAGAAAAAATGAGAGCGAGAGGTGTGAGGAGGGCATTGGAATTCGAAGAAAGACTAAGAGAAGGAAGAGGAAGCAAATGGGGAAGGAAATGTTTGAAGGAGATAGAAGAGAGAGCTAGAGAAGGAAAGAAAATGTCAAAATGGGAAAAAGGAAGAAAGAAATATATAGAAGAGGGGAATAGAAGAGAGTTAGAGGAGGGAGATAAGGAAAAGAGAGAGGAGGAGTGGAGAAGGATAGAAAACAGAAAGAAAAGGATAGAGGAAGAGGAGAACTGGAAGATGGCGTTGGAATCCAGATACAATAAATGGTTCAAGGAGATAAGAGTAGAGAACAGACCTACATATTTAGGAAAGGGAAAGAAGGAAGAGAAATGGATAAGGATAGCACGGTACAGAGGGAGAGAGAGAGAGAGGGAGAGAGGGAGAGAGGGAGAGAGGGAGAGAGGGAGAGAGGGAGAGAGGGAGAGAGGGAGAGAGGGAGAGAGGGAGAGAGGGAGAGAGGGAGAGAGGGAGAGAGGGAGAGAGGGAGAGAGGGAGAGAGGGAGAGAGGGAGAGAGGGAGAGAGGGAGAGAGGGAGAGAGGGAGAGAGGGAGAGAGGGAGAGAGGGAGAGAGGGAGAGAGGGAGAGAGGGAGAGAGGGAGAGAGGGAGAGAGGGAGAGAGGGAGAGAGGGAGAGAGGGAGAGAGGGAGAGAGGGAGAGAGGGAGAGAGGGAGAGAGGGAGAGAGGGAGAGAGGGAGAGAGGGAGAGAGGGAGAGAGGGAGAGAGGGAGAGAGGGAGAGAGGGAGAGAGGGAGAGAGGGAGAGAGGGAGAGAGGGAGAGAGGGAGAGAGGGAGAGAGGGAGAGAGGGAGAGAGGGAGAGAGGGAGAGAGGGAGAGAGGGAGAGAGGGAGAGAGGGAGAGAGGGAGAGAGGGAGAGAGGGAGAGAGGGAGAGAGGGAGAGAGGGAGAGAGGGAGAGAGGGAGAGAGGGAGAGAGGGAGAGAGGGAGAGAGGGAGAGAGGGAGAGAGAGAGAGGTGTATATAGTGCATATAAGATAGTAGAGATGTACATAGTATAAATAGTTTTAGATGTAAGAACAAATTATATTTAAGATATATGTAAAAGAAACGGGGGTCTCCTTGTAACCCGTAAAGGGAACAATAAATAAACATACATACAAATGAATACCCCCTCATCATACGTGCTAACAATAATACGATGAAGAGTGAAATATACTGCTCCTATAAGATTAATTTTGAGAAACCTAATAACATAGGATTGCTGCTTGGATTTTCGACAAACTGTATACTCCCACCTAAAACTTGGTATGAATCTGATGCTCCTGTGAATATCATAAGCATCATCGTGATCAGAGTGGAATGCAACATAACAGCTGGATCATACAGTAATGACAAGCCCGTACACATTATTCATGAATTTTCACCTCGTGTTCGTGCTGGATATAAGATCTCGGAAACTCCGCCGCGAGTCATTTACCTTCCCATCGTCGTGCGAAGAATAGATGATTTAGAAATATGTCTGGTGGATCAACACAAACGTCTGATTGATTTTCGTGGAGAAGACATAACTATTAGATTGCATGTAAGACGGCGAGACCATAACACCTACGATTAAGTATTATGCTTTTGTATAATAAAACAAACGGGTCTCTAATCGCGACCGCCATAAGAAATACGTTCATCGACAAAGTAAGTCGAACAAATTATCACCCCAGCATTGGAACACCTGCGTTGAGGAAGAAGAACCTGAGTTTGCAAAACGTGCGTTTTCTACAATCTTTGGGATTTGTTGTAAAGCAATAATGTCTGACATTTTGGCAATTGGCAATGCGCCAACCTCTGATAATCGTATAATCAAGATAGAAGTGCACACATATAATCCATATGCAAATACGACTCTTGGAAATAGTGATGAAATAAGGACACCGATACAGCAGCAGGATCTGTATACGCTGCCGTGCGAGAGTTTCTTGTACATCGAAGGAAAAGTCGTTTTAACAGAAACTCCAGCTCAAGGAACAAGTGACAATGTTATTCTCGATACCAATTGCGCTACTTTCATGTTTAATGAAATTCGATATGAACTGAATGGAGTCGAAATAGATCGCTGTAAAAATCCTGCGTTAAAAACGCATGTATCCATCTCTGCTGGAAGAAGTAAAACATTGGGTACTGCCGACTGGTATCGTAAGCTGAATGCTACAGATTTCAATTTCTGTATACCATTCAATATGCTGTTTGGTTTCGGCGAAGATTATAACAAGATTATCGTTAATGCGCGTCAAGAGTTGGTCTTAATTCGATCACGGAACGATCTAAACGCTTTGATTGGTCCTGCTACTTTAAAACCTAAACTCGAATTATTCAATGTTCAGTGGCGAATGCCTCATGTCAGCCTGGAAGAAATAACTAAACTGGCGTTATTGCGCATTCTCGAGAGAGGACAATTCATACCTATGAGTTTTCGCTCTTGGGATCTATACGAATATCCGCATTTACAGACAACTACGAAGCACACGTGGGTCATAAAGACAGTAACGCAATTGGAGAAACCTCGCTTCATCATATTCGCATTGCAGAATGACGGGAAAAACAAATTGACCACAACTGCTGATCAATTCGACGATTGTAAACTGTCAAACATACGGCTGTACCTAAATTCGGAATCGTACCCATATGATGACCTGAACTTGGACTTTGAAAAAATAAGTATGCAGTACTTTACGACATGTATGCAAAATTTCAAAACTCGTATTATGGAAACGGATACAGTGAACCACTATTGGATGAATTGGAATTCTTATCACGTGGTCCGTTTGTGGTCATAGACTGCTCTCGTCAAAACGAGTCTGTTAAAAGTGCAACCATTGATGTGCGCATAGATTTCGAATGCAGAGATTATGTGCCAGTCAACACAACTGCTTACTGCTTAATCATACACGATCGTATAGTCGAGTACAGCCCGTTGACCAACGTAGTGCGTAGAATACTTTAACGCGGCACATAATGGTTCGTGTAACGTTCGTTGATCTACAAGGATTCAAGACCGAGTCAAACGATTTCATTGTAAAAGAAGCGGCAATTTTACGGGATGGAAATAAACTATTGCATTGGATATTTGAGCCTCCATTTGGAATTCGTCGATTGACTGCTGCTGAAATACGCCAGGTTCCGTGGTTAACGAGGAGACATCATGGAATTGCTTGGCAAGACGGATATGTCTCATATAATAAAGCCAAAAGTTGGTTGAAACTAGCTCTGGAAAATTGGCAGGCCATTGTCAAGAGATTGGAAACGAAAACATGGTTATGGAAAATAACTGGAGTCGAAGCTCTTGACGCGGATACGGATCTAGAAGAGGACGTTCCAAGATTGTCGATGCTGCAAAAAGGATTGCATAGATGTGCATTCCATACTGGTGTTTGTGCCCTGGAAAATGTATTTAAACTGTGTAAATTATATAAAGTATAACAATATTATTCTACAAAAGTTGTATGTTTCTTTCTTAAATAGAAATAGCCCCAGAAATAAAAGCCAATCGCAACCGAAGTACCCCACCCCCCCACCCCCGCCTTCCCCATCACCACCTCTCCTGCTGTGTCAGCACTTTAAAAAATAGCTTGGCTACTAGCTTTTTTCAATCATTGTCGGTTACATCGTCCGTATTGAAGTATCAACGATGTGGTCTGCCCGAGCAACGAATAACGAGTTCAAGCAATCGCACACACAGTAAGTTCTCTGGCAATATACTGAAAGAATATCCACTGAAGTACAATTCTCTTCTTATCAGAGTTGAGAATTTGGAACAGAGGATGACGCGTGCGATGCGTATATTAGGCAGGAGATATCCCCTGACAGATACATTCTACAAATACCTTGACATTGGGATTCGAATTGGCGGTTGCTGCCACGTAGAACTGGCTATAGGCGACAATCACGGCAACGAAGTTCAATTTTCGATGGTTACGTGGAAAGATCTTCTACGCAAGAGAAGACGACATTCTACGGAACTTTGCCAACTCGGGGAATTCTGTGCACGTTGGTGATATAACTGTGGAATTCTGTCAGTTTAATGGCATAAAGCTTGCAAAATTATCAAATTCGACTAAGTGCATACAGATTGCCGAGAAAACGATGACAAGATTGTTTGATTTGGAATATTGTATCGACCACATGTACTCGTGGCTATCTGAGAACCTTTATTCTGTACAAACAAAATATTGCAAATTTATGCAAATAATATCTACTGTTACCGGTGATTTTGCAAAACCATTTGTGGAACATGAAGATTTTGAACGCAATTCATTAATAGACACCGAATTGTTAGCTTTAGGCTTAAATGTAATGCTGATAAAATAAAAGGTGATTGAAAAAATAATAGCTCGTTCATCTCCTTGTCCTACCTTAGTCACTCTCTCTCCCTAATCGGTGTTTCATTCGCACAGGAATTTGCTGACTTTTCAGAGATACAGGCGTCCAGCCTATCGCGGCCGATTCCTGTTCCGTTCCTGTTCGTACCTAAGGGGTATCATATTTCATAAAAAATATTTACCTAAACAATACTAGTTGCTTAAATAATACTCTCTCTCTGCCTAATTAAAATATTCTCTCTCCTTGAGAGTGCTAGGTCAGCACTTTTCAAGACCTGTTGGTTCCTAAGGGGTATCATATTTCATAAAAAATATTGCCTAAATAATACTCTCCCTCTCCCTCTCTCTCTCTCTCTCTATCCCTTTCCGTTTCCCTTTCCCTTTCCCTTTCCCTTTCTCTTTCTCTTTCTCTTTCTCTTTCTCTTTCTCTTTCTCTCTCTCTCTCTCTCTACCTAAAAGGGGTATCATATTTCATAAAAAATATTGCCTAAATAATACTCCCCCCCCCCCCCCGCTGTCGCCACCGTAACGCGAGCGGCACCCCCCTGCTGACGTAACCGCCGGCGTCGCGGTAACCCGATACCCCCCCCCCCCCCCGCGCCTCACCACCCTCGCCTACATGATCTAGAAACCGTGTTGTCTTCCTACTAGTTCCTCAGATAAAAATTTGTAAGTGAGGCCTGTTTTCGCCAAAATGGGCAAAAATTGCAAATATCGAAGACCTGTCATTTCTAAAAAACTTCGGAACCGGCAAAATTATGACTTAAGCCCCCCCCTCCCCCCTAATTTCACATGGACTACAACATATTTAATTTAGAATAAAATCGACGATGGTTGCAAAAAGTGACCGATTTGGCATGGAATGACCTTGGAGTGTTTCACATGTTATGTACAGTTGCAAAGTATCGTAGTGGGCGAAATCACACTATTGGTTCCCGTAAAATTAACATTTCATTATTTTCCAGTGTATCTGAAATAATTTTTCACATCATATGTTAAGTTGGAAGGAAAGTTCTGTCAGATTTTAAATAAGCATGTAATTTTGCTTGTACATCGAAAACACATGTTGCTAATTACTCATTGGGATACGGGAATTAACAGGTTACCTAAAAGATGACAACAAGTTGTTACAAATAATGGAAAAGACGGAATTTCAAAGAGGAAGAATCGTAGGATACGACCAAATTTAAAAAATTTTTTTCACACTTGAACCGATGGAAAAATTTTCAGAACAACGAAATCTCTAATGTATTTTCTAATAATTATTTTAAATCATATAAGAAAAATTCACCAAGTGGCAGGAACGTTCCCTATTTCCATGATGTTGTAAAGGAGAGCTACCGATAGTTTACCTAAAGGAGTTGCGGAGCCCAAAGAAACCTTTTTTTTGCCATGCACAGCAGGGAGCTGTCACCCGCTCGAGATATATGGCCTTCCAGACTCGAAGAAACAGAATCGTTGAGAAGTCGGACGCCGATTTCCGTTTGCGAACACTTTCATTTAAACCTGGGTTACAATATTCGGTCTGATCCGAACTTCGGACATGTATAACCCGACCTTTAGGGTACGGTCACGGTGCATCCGACATCGGTCGATTCGGCCGACGTCAGACGCGTCTGTCAAATATTTCGAATGTGTGAGTAGGCCCGTCTGTGAGACCCTTCTAGCGTCGGCCGATGTGGGAATGTCTCTTTCTTTTCCGTACGCTGCCCTTCTTTGCGTCCGAAACGTTCGTCATTCATTATACAAGTATCACCGGAACTATATCATATTGGTATCATTTTCATCACAAAAATGTCACAAATATGACGGTAAAGTACCATAAAAACTTAATGAAAAATAAAGAAGATTTGTTATTAGATTAGTAATGGTCTCACACCGATATACCCGACCCGCATAATTACACTCCTCGACGACCGAGGCCCTCGAACGTCACTGACCTTTTTCTCAGTTCGACAGGGCATCATAGAGTGTAGATAGTTATTATTCAGTGCGGTGAGTACATTCCTTTAAATTAAATAAAAAAAAGAGTACCACCGATTTTTTTTGGTTTAGAACTGGACGTAAATATGAATGTTATAACCAAAAAAATTTGCGACTTTCTGTGACTTTCCTAAAACCGCGAGAGAAACGATTTCTTCAGATCCATATTTATAAAGCTTAAAATTTTTAAAACCAAGAAGATTAAAACAATATTCGAATTATGTCTTTCAATTTTTTCAAGAACCAGAGATGATCAATGAACTACTAATTAAGATAAACGATAATTAAAAATAATGTTATTTTGTTTATCCCTTCTCCGTTAATTTATATTTCCATGTACATATTTTATTCGACATTACAAATCAAAAAATATCATAATTTCTACTGTAGAAACATCTACTCGGCCGACGTGTCTGACAAAAAAGAAAATGATTTGATTTTCATCCGGCCGTCGTACGACGTCTGGGCCCCATGAGGTTTGTCCATTGAAAACCTTCTCGAGGCACTTGAAGAGGTTCGGCTACCGCGGGCTTCGACCGATTTGTCTGACGTCGGATCCACTGTGACCACGTTTCCCGGCGAAATCGGCCGTACGGACGCCAATACATGCCTCCCGCGGCGCTTGAAACGCTCGTGCATGAGTGCTGAAGTCGGACGTCAGACGAAGTCGGATCCATTGTGACCGTACCCTTAAAGACGTAGACGTTGCAACGACGTCCATTTTAGGCCGTAAGACGTTTAGGCTTACAAAAATTAGACAAGTTTCACGCTTTCAATACAAAAATTCACTTTTTTCAATTGAAAGATTCGGTTTATGCGAATTAAAAAAATATTATAAATGAAAAATGAAATCAAAATCTGTATTATAATCCTTAGAGAAATATATAAGGAACAAAATAAGTGTCGCTTGAACCTTTAGTCCATTAGTTATCCAGTTATCCAGCACACCAATTTAAAAAAATATTGTTTCGGGAGAAACGTTTAGTTTTATACTGACACTTCTGCTCCGAAGTATCGTTCTCCTACAATCCTCATAACTTTGTCATTTCAATGAATTTCAGTATGAAATTTTGTGACAGCACTTTTAAGGTTCTATATTTTTATAAAGCGTAATACAAAAATCGATTTTTTGGACCAGTTACACGAAAATCCCCCGCAAGTATAAATTACAACGTTTTAAAGGCACGTGTTCACACCATCGGCAACGCTCCGCTTTCGTTGAACAGTGCTTATTGTATGGCCAACTTCAATTTCGGTTTGGGTCTACGCTGCTATCGACTTTGGACGACGTCATTTTTGAGACACTATTAGCGTCTCTTTTACGAATTTATTACTTTACGACTTGGGGCCTATGCCCGTAAGCCTGATTTATAGGTTCCAAACAAATACAAGGAACCGAGTGTCATTACTGTTTAGCTATATTCGTGGCGTCGACGTATTTCGTCTATGGGCGTTGCCCTTGTTTAGAGTTAATTTTGAAACCTCCCTAAAATTGTATCATTGTCTAAGGCCCTATTATGTCGTATTTGGTGGAGGGAATTTTCAACTTCACGAGGTTTCCTTATTCATATGCCTTCGTTGCAAGGCCAGTCGCGAACTAGAGTCGAAACTCGCAACAAGTCGAACTTTATATAGTCAACCTCCGCTTTATATCCTCGTATACCGTTTTCCACACCCGTTTTATTAAAGTTGTATCGTTATCCGGAAACAGATTATTCTCTTTATTTCATTTATTACCTTTCTTTGAGGCGTTTATCTCAGCGGCTCACTAATTGCAGTTTGAGCTCTGAAACGACGCAACAATACGGTCAAGATTCCTTGGAAAGAATATTTGACCGAAGCGAGACCGAACTAGATGAAAAATGTGAAAATGTTTTCCGTATACATGGATCGATTTTGAAGTACGCTACAAAGTAAAAACTAATTTTTATCTTGTGTACACGGATATGCAACGGCTAAGAAAACCTATTTCTTGTGTTATTAAGTACACTAAGCAGTAAAAACTAATTTCTAATTCTCTTCATCTTTATTTGCGTACATGTGTCCCAACGGTTAAGAACGCTTGTTTCGGAGGCAGCACAAAATTATAAACACATCTAAATGAACATTTTCTCCACTATATACACGATTTTATACGTAGCAAAAAATTGCCCATACATTGATGTGCAGTTTTGTTCCAAAACTTGCAACTTCCGTAGAATCAAACCATCTCCGGAAGCTTAATATACCTGAGTGAATCTAACATTCTTTTTCGTATATAAATATACGATAAACGACAAGATTTTTCTAGGAAACATTAAGCAGCACTTACACTCTATTTTCATATTTTTTCATTACAGCAAAAGAAGAGACTGAAATATAAAAAAAAAGCTATGTCAAATTCATTAGAAGTTGAGATTGTTACAGTGCAGTATCTTAATCCCTGCCCAGACTGACGGACAATTATTCATGGTGCAGTACGTGGACTGCACCAACACCACATGTAGGTGATGTTAACTGCACACGGACAGTACGCAATATACATATGTGTATATATCGTACGCGGACTATCCACTCACAACATGAGCAATATGCAGATTGACCGCAGACCGACAATTGTCCGTCAGTCTGTACAGGGCTTTACACATTCGACACCTAAAATAAAAGCAAAACAAGTGTCGATCTTTTGAAGCTGACAAAGTTGCATAAACCCTTAAACATTTATAGATTTGTATAATATTGATGTTCCATATCCGACTCGTAACTCGTACATGCTGTGAAATTCCCTTCTATTATCGGGTGTAATAAATTCAAAGCAATTGAAATTCAGCGCGTCCTACTTCCTCTGCGTTTGTAATCGGCGCGTTATAATTTCTAAGTGTTTTAAATTCGGCAAATGTTGAACGCGATACCTTTTATTTTGACGCCTTGTAGAATATGATGCAGTGAAACTTCTACGCATATCAAATTCGACGCGTTGTAATTTTAACCCGTCTCAAATTCGAAACGTTACGATTAATGTATGTGCATATAAATAAATATAATTAATAACGTGCGTTATCACGATTGTTCTATGAAATCAATATTTTATCGGTTCAAAATCGATTGTCATTGCTTCAGTTTACAATTTAAAGTTCACGTCATTCGATGGTAAAATCGATATAGTGACTGGATCGTGAGCGGACCGATAATGAGTAAATACAGTGGTCGAAATAATGATAGGTCCATTTTAATTTGTTAACATAAACATGTGTTTTATATAGTATTTTTGAATTTATTTATTATTATTTATTCTTTCTAATATAATTTACAAAATACATAATTCAAATGAATAACATAATATAATTTGTGTCAATTACAAATTTTGTATTGAAAACCGTAAAATTGATGTACGAAATAAAGATAGGTTCATTATGTATTTTTACATAAAAAATATAATAACAAAAGAAATAAAAATAGTTTAATATTTAGTTGAACTTGCTTTGTTTTTTATCACTTCAAATATTCTGCGTGGCATGGTTTCAATTAATTTTTGTAATCTTTCTAATTTAATTGCAGACCATTCCTCTCTAATCCCATTTTTTAATTCGGAAACAGTGCAATACTGTTTTCCATTGGCGTATACCTTTCGTGCTAGAATTCCCCAAAGATTTTCAATGGGATTTAAGTCCGGACTCTTTGATGACTCTAGTAAAACTTCAACTTTTACCCTCTTAAACCAATTTTGAATTGTTTTTGCACGATGTATCGCTGCATTATCGTGTTGGAATATTAAATTAGACCCACTAATCTCGTCGCCATATTCATCCAGTACGTATTCTAGTAGTTCCTGATATTTTTCAGCATTGGCTTTTGGCAGGAACCACATTATCGGAGTCTTACCGTTATTGCCGAATGCAGCCCAAACCATTACACATCCTCCTCCATGGACTCTCGTCATTTTCACATCTTTTTGATTACGCAGGTCTGGGCCATCCAAATTAAATTTTTTTTCATCAGAAAAAATCACCGTTTTCCATTTTTCAGTACATGACATATGATTTTCTGCAAACTTTAACCTTTCCTCCTTGTAAAATTTAGTTAGCGGTGGTTTTTTCGCCTTTTTAGTATATTTAAATGTTCCACTCAATCTCAGAACTTGCTGCACACGTCGAACACCAACTGGCAAGTCTACTTTTGTTTTTATTTTAGAAGCATCAAGTTTATTTTTCCGTGTTTCTTGAAAAATTTTCCCTTTGTCCCTCTGTGTTAATGTTTTTGGACGGCCTGTAGATTTTTTACTGCCGTATTTTTCTTTTAATTTTAAAAAATTGTGTATAACATTTGAAGATCTTTTAATTCTCCTTGCAATTTCTCTGTTAGAGAGACCCATATTGTGAAGGGCAATAATTTGGCCCTTTTCGTTATCATTTAACGATTTTCCCCGTGCCATTGTGCTTTAAAAATATTAAACGAACATAAAATATTTTTTATAATTTTTAAACTTTGTTAATCTGTGTACTTACCATACAAAAACGTTCAAAAAATTGCACTATCAATAGTATTTTTCATATATTTCACCGTGAACCTAAGATTATTTCGTATGTTGTACCCGAGAATTTTCAAAGTGTTTTGAAAGAGGCACGTCTTCGCACTAACGGTTTTAATATTCGACTGACTGCTCATATAGTGTATAGGGCACATTCTTGTAGAATAATAACAAACACCACAGTACACTTTCGATAACGTAAACAAAAGTAGAAGCAGTAGACCAGCCGACGCGACTAGTGAACCTATCATTATTTCGGCCACTGTACTAGTCGAAACGTTTGAATGGACCGTGAGCGGACTGGTTACAGTGAGCCACAATGCGATTCTAGCTGCGGCTTCTGATGTCAACTTATGTGATGTCATTGTAAAGAGGAAGTCTCAATATTTAAATTTATGGTACTCTGATCGCGAAAAGAGTTTCTGAAAAAATTTTGGAATTCCGTGAAATTTTTTAAACATAAAATATCATTAATTTACCAATCGATTGTTACTACGGTGAATAACTTTAATATTCAGACACGACGAAATGTTGACTTCACCGCATTCTAATTTTGTTCAGAATGAAAAACTAGCACACGTGGTCAAGTATAATGTTGTAGTACTGTCTCTCGTTAACAATCGCATACATTTTGTTTACATAATTTACACTATTTGTTAAATAATACGTTTTAAATGAAATAATAGTTCAATTTCACATTACTTTAATATTCGTACAATTTTAAAAATTAATGATGCTTTTGTTATTTTGTTGTACTTAGAATGAGATCTAATATTTTGTAGGATAATCTTCTTGACTTACAACTTCCTTCAAGCTTTGACGCATATTATATGTATTGTGACGTTGGCCCTTTTTCGCGGACGAGAAAAGGGTCAACTCCGGGATTTTATAGGCGCGTAGACCGGGCCTCGGCCGGCCGTACGGACGAGGTCCACCCGGCACAAAAACGCGACTCGAAGACTCGATAACAATAACTACGGACGATGTTCGGCCGCCAGGTATCGTAAGGATACCACGCGAAACGATTAATTTACGCGTAGAATCGAAACGGGAATTTACGTTACCGAGCTTCATGCGACGTTACGCGACTCTCGAAGGGTCAGAGGTCCGGACGCAGGAAGGACGGGGACGGCCCTTACGGCAGGACGGATCTCGTAGGATAAGAAACGACAATTTACAGTTCTCGAGATTTAATTGACTAGATGTTAGCAGTTTTACAAATGAGCGGCCACGTGGCCGCGACCCGAGAGCCCGCGCTCTTCATACAGATTAATCGGAACAGGTGGAAGTTCGTTACGCGGGTTTAGTTGTTTCTTGCAAGTCCGGAAAATACAGGTGGACGGTATTCGATAATCACGGACTTTTCTAATAATTCGCAACGCAGATGTTCGGCGCAATTTCGGTACGACTGTCGTGGATTCCCGGAACGGAACGCGGCGAGCATGCGACGGCACGCGATGTTCGAGCTCGCTCGCTCTTACGCGCACGCTATACCCGGTGACGCGAGGTACACGCTCGCGATCTACAAAACGAACACGAGACGACGCAGAGAACCGCACTCACTCCTCTCGACGCGATTCCTTCGAGGAAAACTCCCTTTTTACCAAAAGCGAAATACTATCTCCCCTCAAAACGTCGGCAATCGGCGTGAGGCGCGAACACGAGGCGAGAAGCGCTTCGGCGCGTACGAAGTCGAGGACGAGACGAGAAGCGTTTCGTCCTCGCGCGAACCACTAGGAACAATTACGCGAACTATCACGGGAAAGAACACTGAATCGACTTACCTTTTCGTAGGCGACTTTTCCCCTGGATCTGGGTTGTAGCGCTCAAACACGGGACACACTCTAAACAATTGAAATCGTACACTACGGGAGTCGACACGACAGTGATCCTTCGCGGTGATCCTAACGACGATCTACCCGGCCATCCCCACCCTACTTATTATGGGGTTTTCCCTAATTGGCGGATCTCGCACGCGAAATTTGTTATTGGCGGATTTCGAACGCGAAATCGATAATTGGTGGGCTCCCACGGATGTTCCCTGGCTCTGGACGACATCCGAATTTCCGTTAACGATTGCCTCGCGGCAAACGGGGCGTCCAAGACGATCCCAGGGCGCGTCCACACCACCCTCGCATTTGGAACCCCTTCCCGCGGGGTGAGACGGCAGCAGGTCCTCCATGGTGGAGTTCTTCTATGAAGAAAGTCCGGTGTTGTGGGGGTTCGAGGCCTGTGTCGTCTCCGGGTCTTTCAACCCGTGTGCATCGGCAGCCCTTTTATTAACCCGTCGACGGGACGTTTTGGTGAGCCAGTAGGTCGCGACGATAGAATCTCACGGAGCGAGCCGCCATTGGAACCTCTAAAGAGGCTGGTGGTGCACGGGGCACGTCCTGTAACTTGGCCGTACTCGGCACGCGCAATTCAAATTACCCGCTGTTCTTTCGTTTTCCGCGGAATTTCCTCGGGGAACGCTCTCGAGATTCGTGAGTGTTGGTTCGGTATGCTAGGTGGCGGTCCGGTCCATACGAACTGCCTTTCTGGCCGCGAAATTTAATGGAGAGGTGACGTCGCAGAATCTGCAACGTCACAGTATATTTCCAAATAGTAAATGGTAATATTCTTTTAAAAGCGATGGTAGTGTTTCTAATTGATCATTCGGTGGATATAACAACTTCGGGTAGATTTGCAGCTTATATTCTTGTCTTACCAACTCGAGTCTTATGTTAAGAATTGTTGTCTTGGTAATACTTCGAGGTATCAAGAATTTCTATTTTTATTGTACTTTTTCTTAAATTATTTTTTAAAATACTTCGATACATGTTTTTGTCTATTATGTTATCAATAAAAACTCATTTTCCCGGTCCAAATGTTGAAATACATCATCATACAAGCATGTTTTCAACCCATTACTGTCGTGACTAACGATGACGTCATTCCACCATGTATCTTCTCATATAACGAATTGTTTAAGCAGCAAAATTCAATCCTTCTCTCTATTTACTTCGTTTACAAATGGTTTCTCCCGAGCAACTCATTCGTTGAACGTTGAACCACTTTCTTTTAATGCTTTAGGGTTAGGTTATCGTTGGCGATGCAGTTGCTTCCCAATCTTTGTTAAGAGTTCGCCAGCGATTTTTAATGCACTTAATTAAGAGCCATCTTAATCTTTTTTAATAATTTTCCTTCTGTTACGCATGTCCAACTTCTTTGTGGTGTCGACTCTATACAATCTTCGTGTTCAAATTCGTGTTCCCACTGAGCTTTTACTTCTATGGAGCATGGTAGCAAGTTGTCTATGCGCTTCCCCTTTGTTATTTTGAAAAATCACAAATTGGCGTATATTGGAACCAGTATTACTTTTGCATCTTCCATTTCCCATTATGACAAGTGGATTTCACGAATGTCGCACCACAACTTACCTTACGGTGCTTAATATTATCGATACAGACTACTGTATTTATATACAAATAGTATCTCCGAATTCCGACGCAAAAAAATCCACAAAATTTGCTACATTTCTAAGTGTCTGATTATTAAAGTAATTGTGAAATCAAACATTATTTCATTTAAAATATTATTTAACAAACAGTCTAAATTATATAAATAAAATATATACTATTGTTAACTAGAAACAGTACTATAACATTAAACCTAACCATTTATGGTATTTTCTCATTCCGAACAAAACTGTAATATAGCAGAGTAAAAATTTTGTGGTGTCCGAATCTTATACCTTATTCACTTAAAACAACCATTGTTAAGAAAATTGATCTTAGGTGTGGCCTGAACAGTAATTTCATCGAATAAACAGTAGTACTTGTCTGGAAAACCTTTCAATTATAAAAGATATAATTATAAAACGTCTATGAAGAAGGAATACTGACTAAATTACATAAAAATTGTTTACATGTAGAAAATCATGAAATTCTACAATATGAATATCAAGTATATCAGAAAATTTAACATATAAACAACTTTTTAAGAAGACACTGAGTTAATACAAATTGGATTCACATAAGAAAATTTTAAAAAACAACTTTTACTATTTTCTCTGCAATTACGGCCATTTGCAATATTTTCAAAACTCCTGCTTTACATCATGTAATAAACTAATTGTTCTGACTTCTACAAAAAAAATCCAAGTCATTCGGCCCAATATTAAAAATGTTATAGTTTTTTGAAAAGTCGAAACTTTTCGATTCTAACATAATTTCGGCAATATTAACTATTTACAAGTTAACAAATGCTGTCGGAAGAGAACATAAAACTACATTTTACATTAAAGTATTAATTGCAGGACTTTTTTCATTTAAAATTTTTTACTCTTTTGGTGAGAACTGTTAGTCATGAAAATTTTAAACCTTGTTGAAAACAAAACCCATTTAACAAAATGAAACAAGATCGATGGCGAATCCGCGCAAAACAAAAATAACTGAAGTTAAAAGTTGACTATTTTCCAGTATATCAATTTTAAAATAAAAAAAGCTTTAAACCTTTATACAACAGAACTAAAGTACATATATTCCTTTACAAAGTCCCTGCACAGCAATACAATTCAGACTTAATATCACTGTTTATTAAAAGGAGAAACGTGAACCGACGAACGCTGTTCATAAAGTCGGTATGATTACAACCTTTCATGTATACACATATACATTACGCTATTTAGAAAAATGTACAAGTAAATGACATTTAATTTCGATGTATAAAACATAAAACAATGTGAATTAAGCAATAACAAATTATCGAAAATTGATTATTTTTCAACTAGAATCACATTCTTCCCCACTGTGCGGTAGTCTGTATCAAACTTAATAGAAACTATTATCAGCTATTTTCACCTAGTCTCGGAATTCCTGCCAATATTAATTACAACAATGTTGAACAATGTCCTCTCAAGTTAACCAAAAGTTTTATTTTTATTATATTTTATTCTCATATCTACAGATACGATTTTTAATGTTTTCGAAGTAAATGATAACTGGTCCTATTTCATTCCTTACACAATTACCTACTAAATCATTTACATTTGTTCTTTAATTATAAACAATGAACAGGTTCCAAGCTTCTCAATATATATCCTATGGAGCCAGGATGGTTGTTTTTGAATGACCCTTATAATAATTAGCGGCTATATGTAGATCAGTGAAAAATTATTGGGTTATATTTCTAAAAATCCTCTGATCACAAATGCAGTCATTGTTATACATGGTGATCGCCAACTACGCTACAACCGAAAAGAGGGTGATTCTACATAAAAAATTAAGTTGAAAATTTATAATGAAATTTTTACATATGAGGTTTGGTTTTTGATTTGCATTTGTAAGAAGTAGAACCGGTGGGTCATAAACAGACCTGTCAGCAGATTTGTATTCAATAGCACACGTGTTCGCCGAATTTTCAAACCCGATTTTCTCGAAAGAAGGATGATATGAAAACTTTCATTCTACATTGTTTACTTATGTTTTATGTAGAATCATCCTCTCTTCGATTAAACCACCAGTTACCGGCCACTCTGTTTACAGGGTGTCGCCGATTTGGCGGTACAAGTCGCCAGGAGGTGTAGTTACATGAAAAAATAAGAAGAAACAAACAATTATGTTTTTCGTTTAAGGTTTTGTTTACGAGAAAATCGGGTCTGAAAATTTAGAGAATACGGGTGCTATTAGATGGAATTTGGCTAGTATGTCTGCTCATGACCCCCTGATTCTACTTCCTGCAAATACTGGGGGGCACGCGAACTTGACATACCTTCAAATTCATTTTTCTTTGTAAACACATTATACAATTTACAATAGTTAGGAGCATTCGCAGCTTTTTACCAATTTGCTAAGGAATTGTTTAAATATATTCTACGTCAAAAAATAAGTCGAAAGTATGGAGTAATTTATTTTCAGTTGACGCCTCGTTTACGAGAAAATCCAGTTTGAAAATGCAACGAGTACGCGTGCCTTTAGATAGGAATCGTCTGACGCGTCTGATCATGATCAACCAATTCTACTTCCTGCATATACATACATACATACATACTTACTAAAGCACGCGAACGCGATGGATGTTTAAACTCGATTTTCTCGGAAACGAGGCGTCAAATGAAAAATTTTTGTTCCAAATTTTTTCATTTGAAGTTTCGTTTTTAAGAAAATCGAGTTTAAAGATTCGTCGCGTTCGCGTGCATTAGTATGTAGACAGAGTAGAATTGGTTGGCCATAAGCTGTCAGAGTATCGTGCAATATTTTATATCGTATTGTGTAAAACTAAAGTGCATCTAGAAGGTAATTTAAAATCTGACCTAAAATATTACAGGCACTATGTAGAGACCTCGATCTACAACTTTTGCGAATGAAGTTTTCACATGTGACTAAAAACAGCGGATATGATTAAGGTCATCAAAACTTTTGTAGTACTACTTTGTTTGTGAAAAAAATTTATTTTCAGTTAAAAAGTGTATTCCAATAACTACACATATTTGTTAATATATTCAACAGCTACATCGAAATAATTTTGCCATTATTAGGTATCAATAGAATGTAACTATACAGTTTCACAAGATTTGTTATATTCTTGTCTAATAATACAACTCATGAAAACAATGTGTCTTTAGTAATACTACATTTATATTCCCATTATATTACAATTTCAATGCACAGTACGGGGATAATGTAAGTATTAGAATTTTAATTAATAATATCTTCAATTATTATATTAAATTATAATAATTTTTATAAAATTATAGTAAGTTCACATAAAACTTATATACATATAAAACTTTTATATTAAAAAGAAACTTCTAAAAAATAGCAAGTTATAAAAAATGACAGAATCATTGAAGGATGATAATATTTAATATTAACAATAGGATATACATCTATATGCAGGAGTTTGTTTACTTTATCCTTTTAAAAGATTCTTCCGTGTAAGAACTGTATGCAGTCAAATCTCAACAGTTAAATTAAATATCAACTTTCAGTTTGTATGATTCATATTGTTAAATAACACGAGCATACACAAACAACACGTTCATTTGTTCGTTAATATTTTATTACTAATTTTAATTATTAGTATTCATTATTACTTAATTTTATTGTTAAATTGCATTGTGAACAGTAATCGAAACGAAACAAACTTTTGAAAGAACCTAATAGAAACTCTTTATCAACTAGTGTCGGAGTGTATTTTACAATAATTATAAAAATATATTTGCAAATAAATATACAGTAATATACACAGAAACCTGTATCCTTTCAATGTACACAGAATATATTCTACAATGAATAATAAATATTACCACAGAAATATTTATACTGAAAGCACGTTGCTAAAATATTTGATAGCCCCCTTCTTGACTCCCCCACCCCTTTAATACTATCAGGCTTTCCGCCTCTCTCTCCCTCCATCTCTCTATAAATCGCTCCGACTCTACTTCTCTCTCCTTCACCACCACTCTGTTCCTCTCCCTGTGTGCTGAACAAGCTTCAAATAAAAACGAAAAGCTTAAAAATGCTCGCAGCCGATAAACGTTAGATTTCTAATGAACCAAAATTGAGTTTCCGGTTTTCAGCTTCGACCCATGAATAAGACAATGTCAATCTCTTGTGAAGTTAACACGGTTAAATCCAGATAACGTGTACTCACTTGTAGAGATGAAATTAACGCTGGAACGTTCGGAAAAACGCGCACTACACCTCGCAGCATTGACGAACGCGACTCGTTGACTGAACTCGCTCGCGATTCAAGCACAGAAAGTCGTTGCACAAGCGCGCGCAACTACATATATGGAGACCGTCTCTTCCCTCGTTTTTCCATGCCAGGAATACAACTATGAAAAGTTGTGCGTGACTTGGAAAGATGTTTGGGATCATCGAAATACAATGGGTCCAAAAAGTATTGGAACACTGAATTTCCATAATGATGTATATAGATAATGTCGTAAAAAATGTAGAAAACAGTATAATTAGACTCATTTTAAAGCTTGAAGCCTCTACTTTTACCATCCATCGTTCACTTTCGTCTAAGATATTTTTACATGATACAGCGACTGGGAAACTGAAGACGCTTTTTTTGGTTCAAAATATCAAATTGAAACGTCTATAAAAACATTAAAACATTTTTGTCGTGCCTGATACCACCGTAGATTTAAAGATCGAAGCTTCGTGAAGATTGTGGATAAGCAAAATACTTGCATGCCTCATTTCTGTTTAATCTGTTTTAATCAGATCTGTTAAGGCTGTGTAAAGATATTAATTTTGTATGAATTGTATATTACATATTATTCTGTAAATTTGATACTATCGGCCCCAAGATTTGACACAGCATTTATCGTGTTAAGTTTAAAATAGTTTAAAAACTGATTTCTACAGTGGATCCAAATAGTATTTGAACACTTTTCCCATTCTCCAGAAATCGTCGATATTTGATCAGTGATAATTTCGATACTTTTGGTTTGGTTCTACGCTACGGTCGATTTTTGGCAGTGCCATTTTTTAAAAGTCTTTCTAGTGTCTCTTTGACAAATTTATTGTTTTATGACTCGAATACGGCTGGGAAGTACCAGCTAACTCTTGGGAAAATCAGCCTAGCCGTACCTCTCTCAATGGCAGTTGGCGTACCGTAGGCCCACTCATAGCGCCAGGAACCTGTAGCCCTAAGCCTAATTTATTGTTCTCAAAAAAAAAAAGATACAAGGAACCGAGTGTCGTCACTGTTTGGCGATATTCATGGCGTCGACGTATTTCGTATATTGGCATTGCCCTTGTTTTAGAGATCATTTTGAAACCTCCCTAAATTGTATTATTGGCAAAGGTTCCACTATTTTGTATTTTGTGGAGGGAATTTTCAACCCCACGAGGTTTCTTTATTCTTATGCCTTCGATGCAAGATCAGTCGCGGAATAGAGTCGAAGTCGGAACAAGTCGAATTTTATATATATAGTCAACCTCTACTTTATATTCTGTTTTTTACCGTTCTTCACACCCATTTTATTAAAGTTGTACAGTTATCCGGAAACCCGATTATTCCCTTTATTTTATTTATTACGTCTCTTTGAGGTGTGTATCTCAGCGGCTCACTAATTGCAGTTTGAGCTCTGACACGACACAACATAATATTTTGTGACGTTGGCTCTTTTTCGCGGACGAGAAAAGGGTCAACTCCGGGATTTTATAGGCGCGTAGACCGGGCCTCGGCTCGCCGTACGGACGAGGTCCACCCGGCACAAAAAACGCGACTCGAAGGCTCGATAACAATACCCACGGACTATGTTCGGGCGCCAGGTATCGCAAAGATAACACGCGAAACGAAACGATTTACTTACGCGTAGAATCGAAACGAGAATTTCCGTTACCGAGCTTCGTGCGACGTTACGCGACTCGCGAAGGGTCAGAGGTCCGGACACAGGAAGGACGGGGACGGCCCTTACGGTAGGATGGGTCTCGTAGGCTAAGAAACGACAGTTCATAGTTCTCGGGATTGCGTTTAATTGACTAGATGGTGGAAATTTTACAATTTGGCGGCCACGTGGCCGCGACCCGAGAGTCCGCGCTCTTCATACAGAATAACGGAACAGGTGGAAGTTCTTTACGCGGGTTTGGCAGTTTCTCGCAAGTCTGGAAAATACGGATGGACGGTATTCGGTACGCACGGACTTTTACAATAATTCGCAACGCAGATGTTCGGCGTAATTTCGGTAAGACTGTCGTGGATTCCCGAAACGGAACGCGGCGAGCGTGCGACGGCACGCGATGTTCGATCTCGTTCGCTCTTATGTGACGCGAGGTACACGTTCGCGATCTACAAAACGAACACGATACGACGCAGAGAACCGCACTCACTCCTCTCGACGCGATTCCTCCGAGGAAAACTCCCTTTTTAATAGAAACGCGAAATGCTAGTTTTACTCAAAACGCCGGCAATTGGCGCGAGGCGCGAATACGAGGCGAGGAGCGCCTCCGCGCGTACGAAATCGAGGACGAGACGGGAAGCGTTTCGTCCTCACGCGAAACAATATGAACAATTACGCGAAATAGATCACGGGAAGGATCACTGAATCGACTTACCTTTTCGCAGGTGACTTGTTCCCTGGTTATGGCGGTAACGTTCCGGCACTAGACACACTCTATTAACTTTTCTAATGTTTCCGGTACGGAAGTCGACACGACAGTGATCCTTCGCGGTGATCCCAACGACGATCTACCCGGCAATTCCCACCCTACTTATTGGGTTTCCCTAATTGGCGGAACTCGCACGCGAAATATTTAATTGGTGGGTTCCCACGGATGTTCCCTGGCTTTGGACGACATCCGAATTTCCGTTAACGATTGCCTCGGGGCAAACGGGGCGTCCAAGACGATCCCAGGGCGCGTCCACACCACCCTCGCATTTGGAACCCCTTCCCGCGGGGTGAGACGGCAGCAGGGCCTCCATGGTGGAGTTCTTCTAGGTAGAAAGTCTGGTGTTGTGGGGGTTCGAGGCCTGTGTCCTCTCCGGGTCTTTCAACCCGTGTGCGTCGGCAGCCCTTTTGTTAAACCCGCCGACGGGACGTTTTGGTGAGCCAGTAGGTCGCGACGATAGAATCTCACGGAGCGAGCCGCCGTTGGAACCTCTAAAGGGGCTGGTGGTGCACGGGGCACGTCCTGAAACTTGGCCGTACTCGGCACGCGCAATTCAAATTACCCGCTGCTCTTTCGTTCTACGCGTGTTGGTTCTGTACGCTGGGTGGCTGTCCGGTCCATACGAACTGCCTTTCTGGCCGCGAAATTTAACGGAGAAGTGACGTCGCAAAATCTGCAACGTCACAATTTAAATAACGTAACAGAACACATTGCCTGTAATACAATGAACATGGCAATGAGTACCCGAAAACGTATGCGAGTTTAACTCAGTTATTTCCAAGATTACCCAATTCAGTTCTGAGGATTGTATAATTGGCATTCCTGACAATTAAGAAGTATGTAAAAACACTGAAAAATTTGTCTTGTGACTGAAACGACCGTAGATTTGAATACTGAAGCTTCCCCTTTACAACGCATACTTAAAACAAGATCTACGTTTTTTTCATGACGATTTGTAGAGCTTTGAATGAAAGGTGTATTGTCATCTTTGCAATAATATAAGGTACACCACGAAGGCCTTACATGATCGAACTTGTTCCCCATTTTTGTTCTATAAAACAGCCAAAAATAAAAGTAATAAAGAATTTTTTGATGCTTTCAGAGACTATAATAATTAAATTTTTTACCTGCTATATCATGCACAAATATCCTAGAAAAGAAATGAATGCTGGTCTGTGACTATAATGGCTTCGAGTTTTAAAATGAGTACTTAGTTATTGTACTATTCAACAAGTCAACTTTTACGTCACCACTTAAAGGGGTCTTCTGATCTGGAAAAAGTAGAATTAAGCGTATTTACTCATTCCACACTGAAAATTTTAACAATTTAAGAAGTGAAGAAATAAAGACTATAGTAAAGACTGTTGGATTATTTGTATAAATACGTCTGCTAACATGCAAAAATGAATCTCGTTATATTTGAGAATCACTGCGCTTAGCTAGAGTGATACAATAGACCAGATGTCATCAGGCCCATAGGCCTGTGACTGTTTATAGCTGGGCTCTCGGGGTGGAGTCAAGATGCAGCCCTGGTCTTTTCCTGTTAAGTGGGAACAGAGATTTCTCTGTACCCCTGTATTTTCTCTTCACTTCTTATACGACTTTCGAAGCGTTAAGACGTCCTTCCAAGCTTGTAATAAAGCAGAGTTTTCAAAGTTACGAATCTTTTATAATTATTCATAACCCATTTCCAATAGGTTATGGGCCCAGTGAACAGTTTTTTATTGTAATTAAGTTTGTGACGTGAAAACTATAAGTAATAATAAATAGCGATAGTAATTAAGAAATTATAGTGATTAAATATAGCGATTAAACTGCCTAGTGTTAAACAATTCATATTTACCTATATTTAATAGTTTTTTTTGTGTGTGTGAGTTTCTTTTGTGCTAATTTATTGAAAAAAAATTTGAACAATGGAAAATTTAAAAGGTAAAAGGAACATCAAACCTTGATGGTGAGCGGTACAACCTTTGGAAGCTGAGGATGCGTACTCTAATGAACGAATTAGATGTTCTAAGAGTCATCGACGAAGATGTTCCGGAAAAGTTAACGATCGAGTGGATCAAGGCAGAGAGTTGCGAAAAGCACCATCGTGGAGTATCTATCTGATTCCTTCCTTGGATTCGTGAGTGCAGGAAGTACGGCACGAGAAATTCTGGCCAGCATGGACAAAATGTACGAACGAAAGAGCATAGCAAGTCAGTTAGCGATAAGGAAACAATTATTGAATCTAAAACTACAAGGCGATACACCACTCATACGCCACTTTAATATATTTGATGGTCTGATCACCAAATTATTGTCAGCAGGTGCGAAATTAGGAGAAACTGATCTAGTATCGCATTTGCTGCTCACGCTACCGAAAACATATGATGGCGTCATAACAGCAATAGAGACGTTATCTGAAGATAATTTGACTCTGCCATTCGTGAAAACAAGATTACTAGACCATGAGATAAAGTTAAAATGTGAAAGTACGTGTACCAGTGCTAAAGTGCTTCACGTTCAAAAATTCACACACAACAAAAAATTACACCACACGGAAAATCAAAGACAATTTAAAAATAAATATACAAATAAGCAAAAAAACCTAGCATTCAAATCCGGGAAAAACGCTGCTCATATAACATGTCACCATTGTGGAAGAAGGGGACATAAAATTAAGGACTGTTTTTATTATCAAAGAAGCCTTCAACACAACCCTGAAGATAGAAGATTTATACAAACAATTCAGACGTTGAATCCAGATGAACCCTCAACGAGTCAACAAAACACCTCCGAATTTGCATTTATGGCAGAGGATTACCGAATGCCGTATACGAACTCAACAACCTTCTTATTGGATTCTGGAGCATCGGATCACATTGTGAATAGAGAAGATTTATTTTCAAGCTACGTCGAACTACAACCAACGTTAAAAATTTCCGTGGCTAAAAGTGATACTTATATCAATGCAACGAAGAAGGGAAACATTGACGTTCTCAGCAACCTCGGAGTCCAAGGCGTTCTGGAAGACGTGCTTTACTGCCCCGAAGCACCGTACAACCTTTTGTCCGTGCGGAAGATGCAGCAGGGTGGTTTGACCATAGTATTCGATGAAAATGGTGTGACCATTGGCAAAAATGGTAAAATCATCATGACTGGTAAGCCCTTAAATAATCTAATAGCGGTGGAACTAGAGGCAATTAAAATAAAAGGGTAAGCATGACTGTTCGAGATTGGCGCGCCCGAGCGCCATGATGAACTTGTTGTCAGCGCGCGATCCCGCCAAAATAGTTGATAGGCAGTAAATTGGCGCGCTCGAGCGCCACAGTGCCCTTCCGGCACCGCGCGAATCGCAGCCTATCAGCGGCGTCGAAAACCTCGCGCGGGCAAGTGATCGACCGCGTGATTGGTCAGCAATCTCTCTCGATCCTTCTGGAATGCTCTAAACACAACCGGAACCACTGAAGCGTGACGAATATTCCAGAAGGAGCGAGCGAAATAAAAGGAGAGAGGGAACGCGACCGAGCTCTCTCTGTCTATCCAAACGAACAGCTGTGCACGCGTCAAACGAAAGTATTTCTATCTTGCTTTTTCATCCTTTGTATTTCTCTGTTACATATTACATTGTTCACAATTTTGACAATTCTGTTACATCAGTACAAAATACAGTTAATTTATTGTGAATCCGGATAATTACACTTTCATTCTTTTCCATTCATTCCAGTCCAAATTCAATCGTCAAAATCCATCCAGTTTCCATTCGCTCACATCCATCCATTCACTATCAAATTTCCTCTCGCTCATTTACGAGCAGTCAATGCCAAATTCCAAGTCCTGGTCAATCAAGACTGCGTCCATTACAATGACTAATTTTGTAGTACATAATGCACTTGGTAATAATTATGAATTATGGCATGGAAGATCGAAATTCTTAGAATTAAAGAATAAGCACATGGCCGAAGACATGCAATGTATTGGAAAGTTAATACCGGATGATAACCTGTGTGAAGCTTGCATAAATGGTAAGCAAGCACGGTTACCATTTGAAAAGGTTAAAGATAAAAGTCACATAAGGCGACCATTATTCATTGTTCATTCGGACGTTTGATTACATACAAGTCAGACATATTTAACGTACTTAAAGATTATATTACAAAAAGTGAGGCTCACTTCAACTTAAAAATTGTTAACTTGTACTGCGATAATGGAGGAGAGTTTTTATCAAACGAGATGAAAGACTATTGTGTGCAAAAAGGTATCAGTTACCATTTAACAGTCCCACGAACCTCACAATTAAACGGCGTTTCGGAACGCATGGTGAGAACAATAACCGAAAAGGGACGCACAATAGTAAATTGTGCTAGTCTAGATAAGGTGTTTTGGGGGGAAGCAGTGAATACTGCTACATTTCTCATTAATTAAACCCCAACTAAGGCTTTAAAAGAGTCAAAAACACCATATGAATTGTGGCATAGTATGAAGCCCAAATTGAGGTACCTGAAAGTTTTCGGTTCTACGGTTTATATCCATAATAAAACTAGGAAAGGTAAATTCGACGAAAAATCGTCGAAAGGTATACTAGTTGGGTATGAACCACACGGTTACAAAGTGTGGGATGTGGAGAAAGAGAGTTTTGTTATAGTAAAGGACGTAATTGTCGACGAAAAAAGTTACTTAAAAACTCGACCGATACTGAGACTTGAAAAGGATGAGAACATCTATAATAAAACTGTTGCATCTGACGTACAGTCAAAAACAGTAGAAATTGATGAAGAGTCTAATAAATCTGATATTGATAAATCAGATGTATCGGTGTCGAGGGTAAAAGTAAAATCAGAAGTAAAATTAGGAAAGAAACCTAATAAATCTGTAATAGAAACAGATATGCACAATGAGTCTTCCACTTCTCAAAATGATAAAAGTGAAGTACAAGAGAAATCTGAGCTTAGGAGGAGTGAAAGGATTAAACAAGGACCTTCTATATCGTATGAAGAATGCGATTTACAATATGATCTTCTTATATGTGCACAATCGTTTGTTTGTAGTATTCCAAATTCATTTGATGAAATAAAACTAAGGCATGACAAGATTCAATGGGAACAGGCTATAAATGCTGAAATAAATTCACTTTTATTAAATAAAACATGGACCTTAGTAGAGAGACCGAAAAATATTAATATTGTAGATAGTAAATGGATATTCACTATTAAAAATGATGAGCACGGAAACCCGTCAAAATATAAAGCACGGCTTGTTGCTCGTGGTTTTAGTCAGGAGTATTTAACTGACTACAATGAAACGTTTGCACCCGTTGCTAGAATTTCGAGCTTTAGATTTATAATTGCTTTTGCAAATCAATTTAATTTATTGATACATTATATGGATGTAAAAACTGCATTCTTAAATGGAATATTAAAAGAGCAGATTTATATGAAACTTCCTGAGGGAGTTGCAAGTAAAAGCAATCAAGTCTGTAAATTAAATAAAGCGATATATGGTTTGAAACAAGCAGCAAGATGCGGGTTTGAAGCATTTGAAAAATGTCTTGTAGAAAAAGGGTTCCAAAGTTCATCAGTAGACCGTTGTATATACATTTTAGATAGAGAAAATATATCAAAAAATATATATGTACTGCTTTATGTGGATGATCTTGTGATTGCTACTGGTAATAAGGAAACAATGACAAATTTTAAAAATTACTTAATGAATAAATTTAGTATGACTGATTTGAAAGAAATTAGCCTTTTCTTAGGGATAAGGGTTGAAAGAACTAAAGATAGAATAACTTTAGATCAAAGTACATACATAAAATCTGTTTTGGAGAAATTCAATATGACTGAATGTAAAGCTATTCGTACACCACTTCCGAGTAAACTAGATTACGTGGCTTTAAATTCAGACGAAAAATACGATGCACCATGTAGAAATTTAATTGGTTGCTTAATGTATATGATGATATGTACAAGACCTGATCTAACTGTTGCAGTAAACATTTTAAGCAGGTATACTAATAAAAATAATAAGGAGCTTTGGCAGTATTTAAAAGGGGTATTGAGATACCTCAAAGGCTCAAGTCATATTAAATTAAATTATATAAGAGGTAATTATAACAACATAATAAGAGGTTATGTTGATGCTGATTGGGGAGGACACGACGAAAACGACATAAAAAGTACAACCGGATATTTGTTTCAATTGTTTAAAAGTTGTACAATAAGCTGGTCAACAAAAAGACAGTCGTCTCTGCCTGCTTCATCAACTGAAGCAGAATATATGGCACTTTTTGAGGCTGTAAGAGAAGCCATTTGGTTAAAGTCGTTAGCACTCAGCATAAACATAAATATTATATAGCTAATTGTAATTTATGAAGACAATAATGGCTGCATAAGTACAGCAAATAATCCAGGCAATCATAAAAGGTCGAAACATATTGACATCAAGTATCATTTTTCCCGAGAGCAGGTAGAGAAAAATGTGGTAAAGCTTGCATTTGTTTGCACAGAACTCCAGCTAGCAGATGCCTTTACGAAGCCACTGTCAGCGATCAAGTTCCTGGAGTTCAGGACGAAAATGGAACTCCAATAATTTTATTAATATTAATTTTAATTTTTCGGTTAAGCATATCAAATGGTCTGATTAGGTTTTACTGGGTTTCCCTAATCCTTGCAACAAATGTTAGACCATATGTAGTTCCCAGAGATAGCATGGAAGGACTGTCATATTATTTTGTTTTGTTTTAGTTGTAATTATTACTATCATATTTCATGTAAATGATAGAATACACTTTTATAGAATATTAAGTCTGTTGTAGATTTAAATATGGCCGATTAATTTGTGAGGCGGCGTGTTGGATTATTTGTATTAATACGTCTGCTAAGATGCAAAAATGAATCTCGTTATATTTGAGAATCACTGCGCTTAGCTAGAGTGATACAATAGACCAGATGTCATCAGGCCCATAGGCCTGTGACTGTTTATAGCTGGGCTCTCGGGGTAGAGTCAAGATGCAGCCCTGGTCTTTTCCTGTTAAGTGGGAACAGAGATTTCTCTGTACCCCTGTATTTTCTCTTCACTTTGTAACGGATGGAGAGGTTACAAGTGAAAATGATTATTGCAATATCTGGACTGATACTTTTATTTCAATGCAAGAGGTTGACAGCGTGATGAGTGACAGAGTGTGGATGTACGTGAATTGGATGTACGTGAATGTCTGTTTTGCTTTTTTCCTTTGGTATATATACAAAGTCTCGGAAGAAGGTAACGCCTTTTCCGAGAACGCGCGGGTGGAGCTTGCTCCCTGAAGGCGCGAGGGTGGAGTTACTTTTTCCTTTAAAACACCGCCCTGATCGGCGGGGGAAAGGGACTCCTTGTCGCCAATTTAGGTGGCTCCTATGTTTTGGGACTTTTCTCGACCGCGCTAGCCGCGCGGTCGGGAAGTCCCGTAACGGTACGCGGCTGGCGATGTTTTCATCAGCGAAGTCTGCTGTGCACGTGAAAGCAATAAAAGAATGAAATCATTTCCGGGCTTGCAAATATCAGGGAAGTTTTTTCTCGCCTAAGCCTTGACATCTGCAAGCGGACTGTTTGAATGGTTATTACGGTCGCCAACCGTGTGCCTCTACAACTTCTTATACGACTTCCGAAGCGTTAAGACGTCCTTCCAAGCTTGTAATAAAGCAGAGTTTTCAAAGTTACGAATCTTTTATAATTATTCATAACCCATTTCCAATAAAGACATGTTCCGACAGTTTTTGGCGGCTTATAAATTTTGTATTATTTACAAAAAGGCTAATATGAAATAGTCAACTTCCATAATCCTTAGGTGTTGGCTTTATTTAGATGAATGGAGAATAACACAATGTATTAACTACATAAATACTACCAAACGTAACTTTCTTAAATATACAACATAACGGCACCATGACGTATCAATAAAATTTACTCACGACGCAATTCAAAAACATAAGACACAATACAAAATCCATGGCCTACGTCGCAGCCAAATTCATGTAAACCATATTCATATCCAAACACGCATTAACCCCGTCCACTACTATTTATTTCACGGTTGCAGTAATTACATCTGCTTCGTTGGTAATAATTTGTCAGAAGAAGACAGACGTTTGTACTTATTGTATGTCTATATATTCTCCAATGAATATACAGTAAATCCTCTATAAACGCATAAGCCTCGGGGGGATAGTTATGCGTTTATCTGTGACGGGTAGCTATTTTTTGGGCTTCTAAGGCCGAGCCGAACGTAGAGAAGGACAGCGCGTGTAAAGCGAGACCACGCGCGGGCCTTTGAACTGGGCCGGCGACTGCGACTCTCCGCGTCTCTTTCTTCCCCATACGCTATCCTTCCTTGCGCCCGAAACGTTCATCGTCATTTAAACCACTAAATACTACAACAGTATTTACACAGTTAAAATCATATCGTGTTTGGTCTTTTTTAATCAGAAAAATGCCACGAATATATCGATGAAAGTTTCATAAAAAAATAAGTAATAATAAAAAAAATTAAATATTGGCGTTACATTGTCATGACGCTCGGGCCTTTGGAAAGTGCCGACGACTGCGACTCTCCGCGTCGCATTAGTAGTGGTTCACACCGATATACCCAAGCCGAGATCGGATTACTAAAGTGGAGGGGATATATTTTCTGCGTTTATCTGCTACAGCTTTTATGCGTTTATAGAGGATTTACAGTATAATGATAACAACAAAATAAAATTTTATTTCATTTTCAAGAAAATTAGTAACATACATGATTATCCGATCATGTTCGAAATCTTCATCATGAATCTGACTTAATATTATAGTGCAAGAGGTTAATTAATATGAATACTCAACATTAAGGGGCTACCAAAATTTGGTAATATCAAGGTAATTTTTGTTTTATATTGCGCTACTTTTATATTTACAATTGTTGACGATTGTGGTGACAGGACTCGAGGTTTTTGTGAGGTTAGAGGCAGCACGTCTGGTTGAAAAGTAGATCTATATTATGAACGCTCCGTTACCGGAGCTCTTGTCGACTACGCAAGCCAATCGATCAGTAGGTCCGATTGAAGCTGACTCATTGCCCAAACAGAACCAGACCTGCTGCAGTGCCAACCTCGTCGCATTTGACGGTGACCAATAGATCGATCAGGTATATCTCATTGACCAGTCAGAGGCCGCATACGGCACTGACTGCGAATGAGAGGTGTCTAAGCACAGCTCCGTCTATGCGGACCGGATACGAAGCTCGAACGAGCTTCGTTTTCCGGTTTATAGTCGATCAAGTACTTGCTTCGAGACGTTCAACCCATTTGTTCATACAAAGTTTATCAATGTATATTATTGTCAAAGAGCTGCTCAGTGTATAGACGTGTGAAGGATCTCATCTTCACGGTGATTTTGTGCAGTCGATCCACCACGAGCATCTCATTTGTCTGCTCATCGACAGAGCTCGTGCGTTTTTCAGTGGACCATGTGCACGTGAACACTCATACATTGCTCAGTACTCAGCTCGCGTCGTTTATCGCGCTCGTGCTAAACAGGCTGCAGTTGAAAATTGCAACCACCACCGACTTGCAACAACAATCTTCATACGTTGTGTGACGTTGCCCTTTTTTCGGCGCGTCTTCCGCGGGCGAAAAACGAAGGCAACTCCGGGATTTTACAGGCACTCAGACCGGGCCTCGGCCGGCCGTACGGACGAGGTCCTCCGGGCACAAAACGCGACTCGAAAACTCGATAGCGATACTAACGGGCGATGTTCGGGCGCCAGGTATCGGCAGGATACCACGCGAAACGAGACGATTTCCTACACGCGGAGAATCGAAACGAGAATTTCCGTAACCGAGTTTCGAGGTACGTTACGCGACTCTCGAAGGGTCAGAGGTTCGGACGCAGGAAGGACGGGGACGGCCCTTACGGCAGGGCGGGTCTTGCAGGTTGAGAAACGACAGTTCACTTAGTCTCGAGATTAATTTTAATCGTTGTCACATCTTACAAATTTGGCGGCCACTTAGCCGCGACCCGAGAGCTCGCGCTCTTCATACAAAGAAACGAATAGTTGGAGGTTCGCAGCGCGGGGTTGTCAATTCTTTAATAATCGCGAGTATATGGTACTTTGGTATTAAATTCGACACAGTCAATACAATTTCTCGCGAACGCAGGTGTACGGCGTCATTACAATAAGACTGTCGCGAGGCTTCCCGGAACGGAACGAAGCGAGCGTGCGACGGCACGCGATCTTTTCTCTCGTTCTTTCGTGCGAGCGCGCTATACCCGTCGTCGCGATTTGACGCGACCGAGATCTACGAAACGGATTATTCGAACGTCGCGAAAACTACACTCACTCTCTCATGTGCATTTTTTTCGGTGAGGGGCATAGGTTTTAAAATTTTGAAACAAATATGGTCATATTCCCTGAAGTTTCTCCTTCAAAATGAACCCTTAAAAAAGATGGAGTGTTAAAAATTGGCGTCACAATGAGCTGAAGAAGGGCGTGATGTACCATCGTTTCAGGTAGGCGCGGCGTGTGCTCCGCTATTGGGATCTGACATGGGGGCGTGGACAATATATATAGCTATCCAATGTGGCGACGAAGTGCTTGGTCTTAACATTGTATTGATATCTTCCTTTTTATTTTTACTTGCAATGTTTGTAAGTGTTGTGTATAGGAACTCCTACACGTCGGAACGTTCCCGCACGCTCCGTGGTTTCGCTTCGCGTAGATGAGTAGAGAACACTCTTGGTAATTATGGTAGGCTTATTAATCGATTTGTCGTTTACAGAATTTGTTCTCGATACGCCCGTCTATAATATTCTGGGGTAACTACTTTTCCGGCACGGCCCTCTCGCCGGTGGAGCTCAGCTCTCCCCACTCCGTGACCAGGTCTTCGTTCAACTGTTTTATGACGTCGAGCCATCGGCCGCGTGCATTACCCGAAGAAACGCATACCTCCTCGGGTTCATAAACTACGCTACGATATAATGCCGAAAACCCGTAACGGTGGGTCTCCGATTGCCTAAATGCGGCCGACCGCTGTCTCAGAGTGAGCCGAGTCTTGTTTGCTTGCATTTCGTATGTTCGTGTATTTATATATATATATATATATATATATATATATATATATATACGTTACAGGCGGAACTCGTTCTTCACCTGACGCTAATTCGTATAAGTGTGCACACTGCAGGTGGAACGTGATCTTCACCTTATCGTTTATGTCGATATTTATACAAGCTAGGTGGAACTCGATCTTCACCATATGCTTGTTCGTATGAAGTTATATATATATATATATATATATATATATATATATATATATATATATATATATACATTGTAGGCGGGACGCGGTCTTCGCCTTGTCTGGCTGTTAGGCCCGTTCGACGGCGTTAGAATTTGTCGTCGACACCTTAAAGTGTCGCGACGCGACAGTACGTATGGGTGAAACTTGTAAGTGGCTAGGTACAAATTCTGCAGAAAGAAAGTTTGTTGAAGGAGAGCATCTTTTTAAAGTACGTTCCATCAAATAATTCATTTTACAAAAAAAATTTGTTCTTTAATATACCTTGTAACGAACATAACCTTCTGGTGTGAGTCTTCCCGGCGGTACCGTACCGCCGGTACTACACGGCCGGGCGAATCCGCAGACCAGGAACGCTGGCATACCGGCCAACGTCTCCCGAGTCACCGTCACAAATAGCGCCCGAACAATGACTCTAAAGGGCGACACTGCGGATGAACACCACAGTCGGCTGGGTCTATCGTCACCGAATACCCGAGGCTGTTGAAGAAACCCGCCGCCTGGGCTTAGACCACTCCGGGACCGTGGACGAACTTCGTGTTAGGATCGTCGCCCGTCTCCGTGAAATGTCCAAACCAGAGAAAAAAGCACCGCTCGACCCCGCGGTCATGAAGACCATCCACCGATGGGGAGTCCACTACGACGGCAGCTTCGGAGCCGAGGACTTCCTCGGCCGCCTCGACGAGCTCCACGAGGGCTACGGGATCGCCACCGACCAGACCCTGCGCTGCCTCTCGGAGATCCTACATTCCGCTGCCAGTACCTGCCCTGTAGCCGGCTCTTCGACTTCGAAGACGCGATCCGCAGCCGCCTCCAGAAGCCCGAAGAAGCTGCTCGGGACTACGTGACCCATCTCCGCACCCGGATGCGCCGTCACGGGGGGATGACCGCCGACGACGAGCTCGAAAGAATCTACCGAAATTTCCAGGTCGACCACCGGCGAATCTTCCGGCGGACCGAGGTTCGCACCATCGACGAACTTCTGACCCGCACCGATGAATACGAGTCGCTCCTGGCCGAGGAGAAACGGCGCGCTCCACCACGGTCGATCAACCGAGTACTGACTGCTGCCAGCCTGGCCCCCGAAACCGCTCCGAACCTCGTAGCCGTAGCCACGATTAGGCCCGCCTACGACCGCAACACTTGTTGTTGGAGGTGCGGACAACGCGGCCACGCCCGGCAGGAATGCCGCCGCCCCTCCAGGCTGTTCTGCTCCTACTGCGGAACGGAGAGTAGGACCACCACCCGGTGCCCCTGTAATTCGGCATCGAGAAACGCCCCCAGGGCCGGCGGCCGAGGCATCGCCCGACCAAGCCCCAGCTGGACGCCTCCGCAGGACTAGAACCCGATACCCGGATATTCGTCGATCTGGACGCCTATGGGCAAACCCACCGCGCGCTGGTAGACACCGGCGCTACCAGAACATACCTACGACAGGACGTCGCCGACTGGTGCCGGCAGAATGGGGCTCAGATGACTCCTGGGGCCACGATCGCCCGCGTCACCGACAGCTCACCCGTTGAGCTAGGAGGTAATCTCCATGTCGTCGCCCAGGTTTGTGGGAAGACCCTGGCCATGGCCTGCCCGGTTATGCCGTCCTGCTCGGCACGAACACGCTGCAGGCCATAGGCGCCACGCTCACCCTCGGAGCCCGCCGTGGCCGAACCAGAGGGCCTCACCTCTGTACGCCCGAGCAGCACCGGCAACTCCAGGAGCTACTGGCGGTCAAACCGCCGAAGTTCGAAGCTATCCGTTTTAAAATAAAAATTTGTTTTTATTACAAAATCATTCTGAATTAAATGAATATTTAATTTCACTGTTCATTTCACATTGTTCACATTTGTGTTCTTGTTTATGTATACTATTGTTGCGGCCGAATCGTCGCTCCCGTAAGCTGGGTATCACCCGGTACAGTCTCAAACGAGCTCCACGACCAAGCGATCGCTGCTCGTATTATTTCACCTTCTCTCTCTCTCTCTCTCCCTCTCCCTCTCCCTCTCCCTCTCCCTCTCCCTCTCCCTCTCCCTCTCCCTCTCCCTCTCCCTCTTCCTCTCCCTCTCCCTCCCCCTCTCCCTCTCCCTCTCCCTCTCCCTCTCCCTCTCCCTCTCCCTCCCTCTCTCTCTCTCTCTCTCTCTCATCTCTTAGTCTCCTTCTCTCGCCTTTGTTTTCGGGTATGCCCTCTCCAGCAATTAGTATCGTGACAGCACCTGTACGGTTACAATCGAGAAATAAAATCTGCGTCGAAAACGAGCACGTGTTCTTTTCTCGAATCCCAGTTACTTCCTCACCTTTCTGCAGTATTTTTGAGTTCTCTAACGATACAACTATGTATATCTGTTTATAAGTTAAACAGTAAACGTATAATAATTTCACTGATTCAAATAAATGAAATTCCACCTAAATATTTCCTTACATGCAATTGATGTGCAAGGTTCCTTATTACATGTAGAATCTTCAAAGTCACGTATTTGCACATAAGCTTACATTTTCTCTTGCAGATTGTGAGAGACTAAACTCCGTTCGGAGATGTAGACAATATTTAAATAACACTTTTAATGGAAGATAAAATGAGGTGGTTGAACTAGTGTCAATATCTTATACCTGAGTCAGTCAATATCAGTACCTGGGTAACTATTTTCTCTTTGTCTTCAAAATTGTATGTATGTTCGTACGAACAAATAGCAAAATTGCTATAGATATCGACTTTATTGGATAATTATCAATTATCTTACATTTTAGGCGCACGAATATGTATTAAAACCATAAAATAAATGCGGTATTCTGGTTTTACAATCCAAAAAAATCTATTTTCTGTTTATATTTTCTTTAAGTACAAATGTACAATACGCATGCAGCGAGATTTGTTTGATTTCGTGAAATTAACGTAGTTATAGACGTTTGAAAAATGCAACTCGCTTTTCATATCATAGATAGTTGAATCTTTAAACGCGTTATTCTTGAAACCACTTTTTCCAAAACTGTTGCCTAGAATCTCAAGTTCTCGTTAACAAATCAACGTGCGAAGGGATCAGCGTATACCCTATGATCGCACGAACTTTTAAAATCCGTCGTTCTTTTCGTATTTTCTGTTTGTTTATTGCTTATTATTATTTCTTATTATTTGTATTTTGTTTCAGATCATTATAGATTAATATACTTCCTGTTGTTTTTTATTTTGGAGTAGCAGAAATAACGGAATCATGGCAGCAATTAACACATATTTTTCGAAACATGCTCTTGAAAGAATACATAAATGATATAATTTTGATTATTTTTACTTTAAAATATAATTTATATACTTCAAATGCTCTTAAATATTTGTGCAAAAATCCTAATACATAAAATGTAACAGTTCTTCTAAAAAGATTCCTAAAAATTGGTGAAAAAATGGCGTCGACTACGACTTTGTGGACCGTTATAAAAAAATGTTAGATATTATTATAGGAGGTTAAAACTATAGTGTACTCGTCAACAACCAATAACATAAATGAATTACGTGGAGAGATATAAAGTACTTGTAAGATAGTTAGAACACGTCTAAGACTATTTGGTACATTGTACACTTCTCTGATAAAAAAATGCCAAGCAAATGTGGAAATGTAAGGACATTAGAAAATCTTCATTATTTCCTTACAGTACGATAGCCCTCAAAGCGAAAATATTACTTGCTTCGAGCTTTGTGTTTATATTTTACTAGTAAGCTAAAATGACCTCAAGCGAATTTTAAGGACGGTTTTGTTAAAATATTGAAAAGAATAGTGTGTCCATGTGTTAAAAATGGTTACAAAACACTGCATCAAGAATTAATTCTAAAAAATAATTTAATAGGTTCATTCCACGCGAAGTCGGACACTTTTCAGAATACTGTTTCTATTTTTGTTCAAAGGATGTGTTGCAGTCTTTAGCGACATATGAACGTATCTTGAAGGATTTTTCGATATTTCAAAAATTGCTAGTTTTACAGGTGTGTAAGATAAAGTAACAATCTTTTCTCATTAAATTATAACGGCTGTACTAATACTAACACCGACGAAAGTGAATTTTTATGTGCTTACAGTAAAAATATGAGTATCCAATAAAAATGTTTTCAGTTGAAAAGAAATTTTTTTTTACAATTTATTTTTCAATTGTTTTATCACTTTATTTATCGGTAATATTTTAACAGCCTTTTAAAGTCAAAGATCAATGGCTGAGGATTTCTCAATAAGTTTTTCAAAAGCGACAACAATTCCATTCATAAATTTACAAATTTTTGGGATTAATATAATGTGCGAACTTCTTCTGAAATGATTATTTAAAAGAAAATGATTGAGTTTTTGTTACAAACAGCTCAGTCACTGAAAAGCTTACTAATACACATCTGGTAGATAAAGTATTAAGTAAATGTAATGTTTTCAGAGCAGTAGAAAATTGAAAAATTTGAAACAAAAATTAGGATATAGCCCCAAGCTTTGAAAGATAAGCTAGCGGCAGAAACATCAGTTTGTTTATATGAATTTGATTCGTCTAAAATTATCACTTTCGTTTCATGGTGGCAACCTGACACCATAAGGTCGAACGACATACAAAAACTTTTAATGAATGCAACAAACAGAATTGCAGCCTACTCGTAGCTAATTCTTGCAAAAATTTGTTCTATACACATAGTATAAATTTAGTATCATAAAAGTTTCGAAGCGGTAATCTTTGGTACTTTTTAGTTCTTTACTGTTAGGGTAAACTCAGCAACACAAAAAATGACAATTAAAAGACCTCTGATAATTACTGTAACAGGCATTATTTAAATAATTTGAAGGCTCGACTGCGTTTTGGAGAACTCCGTCTTCTTAACTTTTTTGAACTTTTCTTTATGTTATCCTGTAGATATCGATGAAGACATTCCAAAAATGTGTGTATGGTTGTTAGGAATTCACTGGTTTATAAGTTATACGCGTGTAAAGATGAGCACTTTTAAGCGTTTTTGACAGGTTAGAGCGTCGCCATATTGGATATTCGTTGAGTGGTAGAGGTAGGTAGGTCTGTTCGGCGCATGCGCTGGATAGATCGTGAGTGTTCAGCGCATGTGTTAGATAGTATGGTATATTTGCGGGATCGGCTAAATAGTACTGAGCGTATGCGCTAGATAGCAATTCAGTGGTTACACATACTTTGTAAACATAAGCAATTTCAAATGTTTTTCACAAATTTATTATCAATAAGTTTATTGTTGATTTTGAAATGGCTAGTTCAAGTATTAGAGATTTTAACTTTAAAGCCATGCCAACTAGTAAAGAAGAAGCAATTACTTGGGCTCAGGATTGTGGACTGTTGCGGAAATTTAAAAAATGTCGTACTCATTGGTGCGAAATGAAAATTTAGAACAATAAACATGGAATCGGTCGTTTTCGGTGTCTAGTAATTAAAATATACAGAATCACATACAGGATTTCAAAAAGAAGGTACAGCCCAAGATGGTTTGGGGTTAGGTCGTTGTGGAAGCGGAGAAGGCCCGACCATGGTATAATGTTTCGCATTTTGATTTAGTAAATGTGTTATTATTATGTATGAGTTTGTGCTGCTATTTAACGGATCTGTTCGGAAGTATTTGCCCATTTTATGTGTATCACCTAGCAAATATATCAATATGGCGGCGCTTTAACCTGTTAAAAAGGCTTAAAAGTGTTCAACTTTATACGCGTATAACTTTTTAACCAATGGATTCCGCGCAATAAGATTTTCATTTTCGGCGTTTTCTCGTTGAAATATATAAGATTGTATTAAAAAACTTAAAAAACAGAGTTCTCCAAAACGCAGTTAAACCTAATTCTCTTCATAACAAAAATAAATGTACGATTTCGCCGTGATAAGGTTCGCAGTTTTTATGTATTGATCACTATGCTTATATGGTTATTAAATTCTGATGAGAATATATTTCTTCCCAAAGACCGATCGTTCACAATACATGAAGGTGCAACCTGGCTTTGATAAACATATTTTAACATGTCAGAACAGTAGATAATTGTATAAAGAACTCGGTGCCGACAATGCGGTTACAAAAGGTACGAACAGAACAGAAACGAAAAACGGAGAAAAAATATACACGCGTAAGAAAATAAGAAGGAAGAAGGTAGCGCTGGTGATAAACCGCGTGCTTATTGCCACGAAACTATGAACGTCTTAACAAATTCGTTATTATGTCCGTCGTTAGTCTGAGTAAACATTCCGAAAGAAGAATAAATGGCAGATGTTCCGTCGCAAGAGAACCGTACAAAGGTCTTTTCTTTAGACTTTATGTATGACACCTACGCGACTCGGAGACTACTTTCGAGGATTAATCAATCGATGCACATTTGGTGACCACTCGAGTCACTGTCTAACCCTCGTATATTTTTTCTGCGTTTTTAAGAGTGGCGCGTCATAAATCTAGTCCTGACGAAGGATAGTCCCGACCGAGAAGTACGGTTCTCAGGTTACTTAGCTTCGCCCTCGGAGGGAGTCGGGAACAGTCCCACGCTTTCTCCAGGGCAGGCTGGTTTAGGACAGATCACCAAGTCATCAAGAATGCACTGATTGGAGAATGCAGAGCTCGGCATGAACCAATGAGTGCATTTCTTCAGCATGGCAATGGATGTCACCGCATTGACACCCAAAAATGGAGGAACGCCTTCTCGATGCAACGAAGGATCCTCCCGAAATTCACGACGGACAGTCAGTCGAAGTCGAACTTTCATAGAGATCAAATCACTGAAAATTACAAAGGCACATTCGAGCGAGATTATCAATCTCTCGGAATCGAAGTCTAGCTCTTCAAAGATTCATCTCGTCAGTTTCGAGCAAATTGATTGTTCTTAAATTCAATCGGATTCATAGAACAAGCGAAATAATCGTCACGTATTTCCACGCGTTTAAGGCAAGGCCTGTTAGATTAGCCTTACTGACGATTCCTGTAACAGGTCTGGGATGAAACGCCAATCTCAGTAAATTCACGAATCGAAATCATCATGGAACCGGCTACCCAAAATTAATTTGGCGGGTAGTAATTGGCGACAACGGAGTCGACGCGTTTTAGAGTTAAAAATTATCACATGTGTCGCTCATAAATTTCGCGATCCAACATCAGATCTATCTGCTGCTTGTCCTTATTTTTCTTCACCTATTGGGCATTTTGGCCCAATGTGCAGCGGCCGGGCGGCTATATCTGCCGTTTTTGTACCTACCATGTATGCGACCGTCACAGAATTAAATACCGTTATAAATTGTTGGGGTAACTCACTCTTTGTCAATGGTATGAATTGTTGGAAACATTTACTATCATCGGAAGTTATGAAAAAATGGTGAATGCGTTCCATTGGGAAATGATAGGATAAAGTGATAGAGTGTGATGGAAGTGTAGATTCAAGACTTAATGTATCGTTGTATAATGATTTATGATATGATCAATAACTAAATAAATGACTTAGAATAATATGATTATTTAACTTATAATTGATACGATGTGTGATTTTCCACTGTATGAGTACACTTTAGCAGTCAAGTAGGATACGACGTCCTTTGGTATAAACTTTAAACGAATCAAAAATTTCGTTATCAATCGTTTTAGCTAGCCATGTCACCCTAATAAATTTTTGAAAAGTTTATTACCGTCGTTTATTGAACTACATGAAAATTAATGTTTTTAATGTGACAGATGACGATTAAGCCATTTATTTATTCTTTTCATTTGGCTTTCTATTAGTCAATGGAATCTGGCTCGAGCTGCAAGTCGTTTCGAAGAGCAGTCTACACAATCACGCCGAATTTTTAAATAAAATCTACAATAATAAGAAATCATATATTATCAAAATAATCGTGTTGTTGCAGATTATTTATTTAGTTATTCATTATGAAAAACTATACAACGAAAGATTGTCTTTAATCTACACTTCCTTCACACTCTCATCATTTTCCAATGCAACGTATTCACCACTCTCTCATGATGTCCATTGATAAGTGATAATAAATGTTTCGCATACATGGTATAAGAACGGTAGGTATCGCTTCGGCCGTCGAAGACGGTATATCACAGTGCAGATTTCACTTAAAATAATTTTTATTTCGCCAATTTTAAAGTGTCCTCAGTTTTAATTTTCCCCTGCTTTCAACTGCAATAATTTTCATTAAATACTCTTTTATATATACAGGGTGTTTCGTCTAAAACAGGACACCTAAATATCTCCTCTACCTCTGAAATTACAAAAAATGTTTCTAACGTAATCTAAATGGTTTCAAAAGACAAATCAGATGGAAGAATCGTTTTTTATGAATTGTATTTTTTTAATCGTTTTTTCAAGGTCACCCGTATTTTTTTCACATGTATACTCACATTTTTTGTTATTGTATGTTATAGCAAACATTATTGTGCATTCATCCATGTTTAATAGCACGACCTTGAAATGACCGTGAACTCTAAAATTTGCTAATTAATGCAGAACTTACTTTCAGCGACATTTCAGATTTTAACGGTAACAGAAATTCGACCATGAACTTGAACTTGTAAATAATCACATTTATTACTGCAATAAATCTTCGAAATGATGTCCTTCCGTTGTGATACATTTCGTGAGGCGGAAAACGACAGATTGTACAGCTCTTTCGATGATTTCAGGTTTCATATGAGCACATGCAGCAATTATTCGTTCCTTCATATTTTCTGGCGTCGTGGGCTGCTCTTGATAAACCGTACCTTTTAAAGTTCCCCATAAGAAAATATCAAGTGGGGTGAGATCGGGTGAACGAGCCCGGCCATGATACAGGTCCATTGAGTCCAATCCAACGATTTGGGAATTTTTTGTTGAGGACACGTGTTGCAATATGGGAAAAGTCTGCTGGTCACCCATCGTGTTGATACCATAATACTAGACGGTCCCTAAATGGTACATCTTCTAATAAACCTGGTAGAATATGTTCTAAAAATTCAGCATACTTCTGCCCAATTTGCGTACCGTTGATAAAATAGGGCTCACTTATCCTATTATTTAGAATACCACACCAGACATTTCTGGTCCATGGTCTCCGCTTATCGAGTTGTCTAAACCATCGTGGATTTTCAACCGACCAATAATGCATATTCTTGAGGTTCTCCTGACCATGATTTGTAAAGGATGCTTCATCCGCAAACAGTACTGTTTGGAAAAACATTTCATCACTTTCATATTTCCGTATACCCCATTGAGAAAAGTGTACGCGGTTTTCGAAGTCTCTTTCATGAAGCTCTTGGTGAAGAGATAAATGGAAAGGATGAAATTTTGTGAATGAAGAATCCGGAATATGCTTGTCACACTAATACCGGTTTCACGTCCAAGTCGCCTTATACTAACACGCGAGTTTTGATTAACTTTAGCGATGATGTTGTTCACATTTGCTTCATGAGTAACAGTCTTGCGTCCCACACGAATGTGTCTATTAACACTACCAGTCTCACAAAATGTTTTAAGAGTACTTGACCATGCAGAACGTGATGGACAAGAACGTTCTGGAAATCTGTCTTTGTAAATTCGTATTGCTTTTCTTAGACACTCTCGAGCTTCACCGTAAATTAAAACCATTTGAATTTTCTCCTGTTCTGAATAACACATTATGGATCGCTTGTCGATACACTGAGAAATCTAGCAGTGAGCAAGCTCTTAAATACATATCTCTCTCACTCTCTATGTACACAGAGGAATGATACAATGTGTTTATTAGAAGTTCAAGTTCATGGTCGAATTTCTGTTACCGTTAAAATCTGAAATGTAGCTGAAAGTAAGTTCTGCATTAATTAGCAAATTTTAGAGTTCACAGTCATTTCAAGGTCGTACTATTAAACATGGATGAATGCACAATAATGTTTGCTATAACATACAACAACAAAAAATGTGTGTACATATGTAAAAAAACGCGAGTAACCTTGAAAAAACGATTAAAAAATTACAATTTATAAAAAACGATTCTTCCATCTGAGTCGTCTTTTGAAACCATTTAGATTACGTTAGAAACATTTTTTGTATTTTCAGAGGTAGAGGAGATATTTACGTGTGCTGTTTTAGACGAAACACCCTGTATATTTTATTTAAATTAGCCTCACGGCTAAGAATCGGACTTGGCTTTACATAAAATCTAACTTAATCTAATCACATTCTCTCACTCATTCCCTCGTTCCCATTTACTTCCTCTTCTTCCTTTCTTTATCTATTCCTAATTAATTTCCCTATCCTATATATCCTGTCTACCCTATCTATTGCACCCTTTACTACAGTGGCGTGCAAAAGTATCCGGACACCCTTTAAAAATGAATAACTTTTTCAAAATTAGTTCAAACGGCTTGAGCTTTTTTGAGATGTTAGAAGGATTAGTTTACTCGGTAGCGTGTAAATATTTATTTATACAAATTGCTAATGGTCGAAATTGTGAGGAAAAAAGTAAGTCATGACTTTTAACTTTTTTATCTGTGCCCGTAATGAAAATTTAAAATATATCTTCTGTAGATCTTCATAGGCTATTACATGCGCAAAGTTTCATCGAAGTCGGTTAATGTTGCTATGAGCAAATGAGCTACGAACATTGCAAGATGAGAGCTTAAGAGCGAAAGTCGCAGATTTTCTACCTTTTCAGGGAATTTCGCCCTTATGTGATCAGCTTTAAATGTTTGTAGCTCATAACAACGATAACCGAGTTCGATGAAACTTTGTACATATGCATAACTAACCTAGACCGACAAAAGGCGTCTTTCAAATTATCATTACAGGTAAAGATAAAAAAAGTTAAAAATTGTGATCTTTACTTTCTTCGTCACAATTCCGACCAATAACAATTTTTGAAAAAATTTATTAACACGCTACCTGGTAAACTAATCCTTCTAACATCTCAAAAAAACTCAAGCGGTTTGAACTAATTTTGAAAAAGTTATTCGTTTTTAAAGGGTGTCCGAATACTTTTGCACGCCACTGTATATTACTCTTTAGATTTCCTACTCTCCTGCCTTTCCTTGCGTTGCACCTCTCCCATTTTTCTTTTTCTTTCCTTCTCTAAATTCCTTAACCAATTGTCCACCTTGTCCTCCTTTCTCCCGCTCACTACCTCCTCTATCTTTATCCCTCTTTCGACTTGCCTGCAATCCCTTACCAGATGTTCCAACGTACCAAACTTCCGCATCTTGGTCTTGCTATCCGCCGTTGACTCCCCTCTGTTCCCTCTTTTCTCAGGTATTCCAGTAGTCCTGTCATTCTGATGTGTCTGTAACTGGGGTTATACCTCGTTTAAAGTATTCTGTTATATTGTTCCTGTTGTTGTACCTCTACATCTCTTGCCTTTGATCTCTCTCCCACGTCCTTTCTCACTCCTTCCCTCCTCATTTGTTCCACACCTTCTTGACTAAGTTCGTTTCTCTTTAAATACTCCTGCCTCTCCCTTGTGCTTCTGGTTTCTACTCTGTCCCATTCTTTTTCTCTTAAACATTCCATTACGACTTTCTTTTCTCCTCCTTCCCTCAGGCTTTCTTCTAATCTTAACGCTCTTTGTCCCGCTCCGATTCTTATTTTATCCCTTTTTGTCTCTTGTAGTACCAGATAGTTTGGCGTGCGGCAATCTAGCCGCAAGGTCCATTTTATATACATTATTTGTACACGTTCCACCCTCACTTTCTCTTTATATCCCCACAGTTCCACTTCATATAACAACACCCCCAACACCAAGTTATCAAACAAAAATATTCTCATTCCAAAATTATTTTTAAATTTGCACTCTCCTATGCTAAATACTCTTATATTTACACTATAAGCATCTAAAAACTCATATTCATCGGTTTATTAGTTCAGTCGTGTTTGCGCACAAACGGGCAACGGAAGGAAAATTAACTGCGTTTTTCAATGTACGTGTTTATTGAAAACGGGACACTCCGCGCGAACCAACCCGAGAGGAACGTTAGAAGAGGGCTAGTTCACGTGCTCGCCAGTACATACATATATGGGGACGAGCACAAACAGAAAAGTGTGACGTCGACGAGTACAGAGTGTCGTCGCGGGAGAACCCACTAGCTTTGCAGAAGAAACTGTAGCGAATGACTTCCAGTGTGGACGCGCATTAAGATAGACAGGCGGAGAGTGGGGAAACCGAGAGAGTGTGTGTGTGGAATGCCCGGTATGAGAATCAGTTTTTTGTACTTTATATTATAATAAATAGATTTAATCGGTAATGGTGCATTGGTTCCTCCGTATCTCTACCACGTGGCTTTATCCACTGTACACCGCGATCTTCCAACATTAATGGTAGCATTGCGTGGTTCGCCGGTGTACACGAGTGGATTAGAGGATAGAAAAAGCACGTGTCGAGAACAGAGGGATAACCATGTCTGAGTCAGGTATGTCGAGTAAAAATATAGACAGATTAACCGAAAGAAATTACCATGTGTGGGCATTGAAAGTACGAGCAATATTACGAGCGAGAAAATTGTTTAAAGAAGTAATAGAAGACGATGAACCACCGATATCGACAGATCCGGAATCGGCGGAATGGAAAGTAAGACAAATTTGGGAATCTAAAAACGACGAAGCATTTGGATTAATAATTGTTACATTGTCGGACGAGCAAGCTGGTCAATTTTTAGATGAAACCAAGGCGAAAACGGTATGGGAAGATCTACGAAGATTACACGAGGGCAATATACAAGATATAAAAATCGACATTGAACTAGAGTTAATAAATATTAGAATAAATGCGAATGAATCAGTCATGGAATACGTCACAAAAACGAGGAATATCGCATCTAAAAGTGCCAAAATAGGATCTCCATTTGACCCACGTGAGGTAAGCTATCATATGGTAAGTGGAATACATCCCAAGTATGAGAAAATAGCAGCAGTGCTGAGGACACAAAGAGACATCAATTTAGATGATTGTTAAAGACTAAATTACTTATATGAAATTTAATATGTAAAATGTATAATTGCGTTTATTGTTGAAGACCAAATTGTGTTTATATTTGTAAATAAAAACGGTCAATGCGTCATTGTAAGAATGTGGTCTGTATTCGCGTTATGCGTAAGGCCAATGAATGTCAACGAGAAGCCGACAGATGACAGAGTATTATACAAAGCATATCAAAAGAGGAAGAGGGGGGCAATTGTGCCCGATCAGTAACGATTTTAGTCAGTTGCCTTAGGGCAGAGGGATCGGCTGGACGTGTACTCCGTAGATCGCCATAAGGACCCCTCCTCGCCCGGTCAGACGAATTTACCTCAAGTTTGTACAGAGCCGACCGATCGACCCACGCTCGTGGTCACCTCGGACCACAAAGGGGCACGGTCGACGGTTAGGTCGTAGCTGAGTGGCCACCTCGGGCCCTATAAAACAGCGCGATCGACGGTCGAAAGATCGCGGATTGAACCCACGCTCCGTGGTCACCTCGGACCACAAAGGGAGCACGGACGGCGGTCAAGCCGTAGCTGAGTGGCCACCTCGGGCCCTACAAAACGGCACGGCTGACCATCGTAGGTAGGGGTTATCCGCTTTCAACCCAGAACTGAGGTAATGACCTGGCCTTGAGAGGAGGGGGCATGGCGGTTAGTAAGAGACGAAAGTAGGATTAGCCGATTCCTAACAAAACAATGGTCCTTCGAGCCGGATCAGCGGCCTACGGATTCAAAGTCATTAGTCGTATGTGAGAAATCGAAGAGTGCCGACCGTGTGTCTAATACAAGGTCGATATAGTTTCGCGAAAGTATCATAGAGAGAAAAGTGTAAAGTGAACATGCGAGGTCGAAGACGAGGACGTGGTTCACGCTACATGCCGAGAAACGCATCAGTGGATGTAGCGGGACCAAGTAACGTGGCACAAAAACACGAAAGTGACTATAATTCGTTATCAGGTAGACAGGATCACGATGTCGCGTTACCGTCGGAAGGAAAGTCGGTACGCGTTTGTGGTAGTGTGGCAAAGTCAACGCGGTCTAGTGCCTTTGCAAGGAAAAGAAAATTGGAGTACCAAGCTGCGGAAGCGCGTGTTAAATTGATGAAGAAAGCAATTGATGAAGGAACTAAACTGGAAATAGACCTGATCGAGAAACGATTGGCGATAGAACTGGACGAATTAGAGGAAGACTATTCCCACAATGAAGATAGAGGAGGAGAAGAAATGTCAACGCATCAAGCGGTAACCGAATGGCTGGAAGAAACAGAAGCTAATAATGCAAGGATTGAAGAACCAGAACAAACAGGGCCTAGGAACATTGAAACTACCACACGGCCCGCTGAAGACAAGATTGACAAATTGACAAAAGTGCTAACTGAGGTGGTAGAAGTCATGCATCCATGTGCAAACGCTACATCGCATGGAACGACGTCGAAATTAAAATCATCCAGAAGGCTACCCGTGTTTCAAGGGGATCCTTTAGATTGGATAGCTTTCAAGAGAACCTACGAGATCACCACTACATTGAACAATTATTCGGACGAGGAAAATGTGCTACGATTGTGTGACTGCTTGAAAGACGAAGCCAAAGAAACTGTGGCCTCTTTATTGTTGACGTCAAGCAGTGCAAAAGATATTATGGCATCCCTTGAATTGAGATTTGGGAATCCCGACGTCATAATTGGCAAAATCGTTGAAGGAGTCAAACGATTACCGAAGTTAGGAGTCCGAGGAATGGATCTTCCAACGTTTGCTGCCAAAATACGAAATTGTGTAGTGAGCATGGAAAAGTTGAAACACATGGGTTATCCATATAGTCCCGAGTTTATCGCAAATATAATAAATAAATTATCGTCAGCGATGGTGTACGACTATAATTATTTCGTTGCTACGAGACCGGAGGAGGAACCTCGACTCGTCGGCTTATCAATGTTCTTGACACGCGAAGCGGAAATGGCATGTAAAGCCGGCACTAGCAAACTGGCTCTATCATCAACAAAGGATAAGTCATTCGAGTATCCCTCGAACAAATACGGTGAAAGAAGAGAGAGGAATACCCGAACAAAACACGTGTATACAGTCAGAGGACAAAATAGCAGTCGTCAACAATCGGGACGAGGAGGAGTGACCCGCGAACAAAAATGCAGTTTTTGCCAGACTAAGGGACACGACCATACCCAATGTGAGCCGTTTGGAAACCTAAACATTGGGCAAAGATGGAAGTGGGCAAAGAAACATCAGCTATGTTTCCAATGTCTAGGCAGAAACCATTATCGCGTTCAATGCAAGGCGGCCAAGTGTGGCGTTAAAGATTGTAACCGATCACACCACAAGCTATTGCATATGAAACCTAGAAAGCCCGATGTTGCAATGCTATCAGAAGAGAAAGATCGAACTCCTACCATCGTAGCAACAACATGCGGGGAGCAAAATGATAGCTGACCGAAGAAGCTACGAAATGTACTACTAAAGGTCATCACAGTACTGGTGCGAGGACCAGCGGGGCAGATAAAAACTTACCCATTGCTCGACGAGGGATCCACAATTACCCTAATTGACGCAGAAATTGCGAAGAAGATAGCAGCAAATGGTCCTCGAAGTCAATTGATTCTGTCTGGAGTCGGCGAGATGAATATGATGGAACATCGAAGCCAGTAGGTGGAGTTTGAGATCTCTGACATAAGTGGGCGAAAGAAATATCACCTAAATAATGTTCGGACCGTGAAAGAACTGCGGTTACCTCAGCAAACGTTGCAAAAGGCGGATATTAGTAAATATCGACACTTGCAACACGTAAGCATTTCTTATTACAGAGACGCTGTACTAAGAGTATTGATAGGATAAGACAATTGGCATCTATGTATCCCGAAGGAGATTATATCTGCCGGAAAAATGGCACCAGCCGCATCGCTTACTGAGCTGGGTTGGGTCATACACGGAAACTCAATAGCCAATCAGGAATTTAAAGACCGCTTAACAAAAGCTTTTGGGCTAAGGCAACACCCGAACACAACACAAGAGACAAGCGATGACAACAGTTTACATGAAATGGTCAAGGAGTACTTTAAGATAGATTCGATTGGGATCTCGAAGGCGGTCCGCAAGAACAAACTGGAGGAAAGAGCAGAGCAACTCCAAATTACTACGACTCACCGGAGAGAGGACAGATGGGAAACTGGATTGCTGTGGCGGACTGAGTCAGTAGACCTCCCAAATAATTATCAGTATGCCCTCCAAAGACTAAAAAGCCTGGAACGAAAAATTGATAAAGACCAAGAACTCGCAAACGCATACAGTAACCAAATCGAAGATTGGATAGCTAAAGGGTATGCAGAGAAAATATCAGCGGAACAGATCGAAACCGGCTCACCGATTTGGTATTTACCACACTTCGGGGTAACACACCAAGACAAACCCGGGAAATTACGAATCGTTTTCGACGCAGCGGCGAGACATAAGGGAGTGAGCCTCAACGACGTACTGCTACCCGGAGCTGACCTGCTGAATTCGCTTCTCGGAGTGTTGATGCGCTTTCGACAAAGGACAATAGCATTCGCCGCTGATATACGGGAAATGTTTCTACAAATAAGAATTCGAACGGAAGACCGAGACGTACAACGATTTTTATGGCGGGGTGCGGACCGACGTCGAAAGCCGGATGTGTACCGCATGCGTTCAATGATCTTCGGTGCAGTTTCCTCTCCATCTTCCGCCCAGTATGTTAAAAATCTCAACGCCCAAGTGTTTGGAACAACATTCCCCAGGGCGGTAGACGCTATTGTTCGCAAGCATTACATGGGTGATTATTTAGATAGTGTTGATACCGAGATAGAAGCCAAAAGGTTGATAATGGAAGTAACGAAAATACATCGACAAGGCGGGTTTCAAATGTGCGGATGGATGAGTAACAATAAAAGCGTGATAGAAGATTTGTCAAAAGAAGGTGTGACGTCAAGAAGTATTCAGTTTATTTCGCAAAAGCAACAGACGTCCAAAACACTAGGTTTATTATGGGACTCAATAAATGACACGTTTAAGTTTGATGTGAAGAAATTGCGGGGTAACGCAGAGAAACCGCTGCAAGAGGGAAGAATCACAAAAAGAGAGATGCTTAAAACGATAATGTCAGTATTTGACCCTCTTGGCTTTTTAGCACCGTTTACAATCAAGAGCAAGATATTATTACAAGATGTCTGGAGGAGTGGCGTAACATGGGATGAACAGCTAAAGCCGACGGAAATGAAGAAATGGTGTGAATGGATTTCGGGACTAAAGACACTCATTAATCTTAAAATACCAAGATGCTACGCGCCCGGTATTAGTATACGGGAAGCAGAACTACACGTATTCTGCGACGCCAGTGAATTAGCCTATGCGGCTGTGGCGTACTGGAGATTCACTAAACGAAGCGGACGACACATTACGGCTTTCATCTGTTCCAAGAGTAGAGTAGCTCCTTTGAAACCACTATCGATTCCACGCATTGAATTACAAGCTGCACTATTAGCGAGTCGTCTTGGGCGAATGATTGAATCCGAACACAAGTTCAATATAAAACGTCGCGTTTTTTGGTCAGATTCGAGCACTGTATTGTCCTGGATCCATTCGGATCCAAGATCCTTTAAGACCTTTGTTGCTCATCGTTTAGCAGAGATCGACGAACTCACGACGGTAGCTGAATGGCGGTGGGTTCCTGGCAAGCAGAATCCAGCGGATCACGCAACGCGAAACCGATTAGTCACGGTGCTAACGAATTCCAATTGGTTACGCGGACCGGATTTCCTGAATGAAGAGGAAGAAAATTGGCCTAAACCCATGAGGGAAGAGAATAGAGTACTAGAAATGCCAGATGAACAGAAAACTGAAATAATAGCAATGACGACGCAATCACAAGATGCAGGGCTACCAGAAATAAAACGATTCTCGTCATGGCGACGTTTGATACGTGCCACTGTCATGGTATTTCTTTTTATCGAACGATGCAGAAATGGTAAAAACATCGAGTTCTCAGCAGAGATGATTCGACAAGCTGAGCAGGCATGGATTAGAAGATCACAGAAAGAAAGTTTTGGGTGCGAATTCAGAATTATAGAACGGCAACAGCAATTACCCCATGGTAACAGGCTACCAAAGTTTTCGCCTGAAATAGACGATCAGAAAATATTGCGACTAGGAGATCGCATAACCAACGTTACTGGAGTCAACGACGAGGTGAAGAAACCAGCCATTTTAGATGGAAGGCACCCATACACTAGACTACTGGCGCAGCGATATCACGAAGTTGCTGGACATGGTAGCACCGAAACAGTAGTAAACGAAATTCGGCAGAAATATTGGATTCTGAAACTTCGACCTACAATCAGGTCAATAGCACACCACTGTATAGTGTGTCGCATTAGAAGAGCCAAGGCGAAATCACCCCGTATGAGCGATCTACCGAGGGCACGCTTGGGACATCATCAGCGACCTTTCACTTATTGCGGAATGGATTATTTCGGGCCGATGAAAGTCACAGTCAGTTTGTTCACGTGCTTAACCACTCGTGCTGTCCATTTGGAACTAACGAACTCGCTGACGACCGACGCAACCATAATGGCACTAAAACGGATGGCAGCACGGAGAGGATACCCATCCGAGATATACTCGGATAATGCAACAAATCTTCGAGGGGCGGACAAAGAAATGCAACAATGCCTGCAAGACATTGATCGGCAGCGTCAAACAGAGTTCGCGGCCAACCAACAAATTAAATGGAAATTTATTCCACCGGCTGCACCCCACATGGGAGGGAGCTGGGAAAGGCTTGTCAAATGTGTAAAGAGCGCTTTAAAGGTCACTTTAAAGGAAAGAGCGCCAAAAGAGGAGACGCTTTTAACCATGCTGCTAGAAGCGGAACGGACAGTTAATTCAAGGCCGTTAACGCACGTGTCCGTGGACTCTCGAGATGCTGAAGCCCTTACACCCTACCATTTCCTCATAGGATCATCGTCCACCGATCCAATACTAGGAGTGTCAAAGGAGGTAGACCTTTACGGTAGGAAGCAATGGAGAGTAGCGCAGAGGTTAGCTGATCACTTTTGGAGTCGATGGGTGCGCGAATATCTACCTACGTTACAACCACGGACACGGTGGACCACTGAAGCGGAACCTGTGAAACCTGGTACGCTGGTAATAGTAACAGATCATCTACTACCGAGGAATATGTGGCCTAGAGGAATTGTCCAAACGGTATATCCAGGAGCCGATTAACGGATACGAGTGGTAGAAGTGAAAACGCAACATGGAACGTTGAAGAGACCAGTCACTAAACTTATCATTTTACCGATAGTGAGTGAGAATACTGCGGAGAATGATGATTCTCGCAGCGGGGGAGAGAATGTTAAAGACTAAATTACTTATATGAAATTTAATATGTAAAATGTATAATTGCGTTTATTGTTGAAGACCAAATTGTGTTTATATTTGTAAATAAAAACGGTCAATGCGTCATTGTAAGAATGTGGTCTGTATTCGCGTTATGCGTAAGGCCAATGAATGTCAACGAGAAGCCGACAGATGACAGAGTATTATACAAAGCATATCAAAAGAGGAAGAGGGGGGCAATTGTGCCCGATCAGTAATGATTTTAGTCAGTTGCCTTAGGGCAGAGGGATCGGCTGGACGTGTACTCCGTAGATCGCCATAAGGACCCCTCCTCGCCCGGTCAGACGAATTTACCTCAAGTTTGTACAGAGCCGGCCGATCGACCCACGCTCGTGGTCACCTCGGATCACAAAGGGGCACGGTCGACGGTTAGGTCGTAGCTGAGTGGCCACCTCGGGCCCTATAAAACAGCGCGATCGACGGTCGAAAGATCGCGGATTGAACCCACGCTCCGTGGTCACCTCGGACCACAAAGTATGTTATGTCACCTCGAACCCATCGTAGGTAGGGGTTATCCGCTTTCAACCCAGAACTGAGGTAATGACCTGGCCTTGAGAGGAGGGGGCATGGCGGTTAGTAAGAGACGAAAGTAGGGATTAGCCGATTTCTAACAGATGATATTAAACGTGTACTAATGGAAGAAGAGAGCAGACAGAATCAAAACAGTGCACATGGTGGAAACGACGCCTGGAAGACAGAGAACGCTTACAAGGTAACTCGACAGCCAAATAGTAGAGGAAAGCCTGGAGCGTGCTATATATGTGGGAGGAATAACCACATAGCGAGAGATTGCTACCACAGGAAAGATGTGACGCCAGGGAGACAACCAAACAGAAGACCAGGAAACTATTACAGCCAGGGACATAATAGTGACCAAAATAGTTACAGAAGAATGCCGCAGAGAGGAGAACAAAGTAGTATGATGAAGTGCGCTAAGTGTGAGTACAATTTCCTAGTGACAAGTGATAAAGGTATGTTACAGAAGAGTGTTAATAGACAAACATGGACAGTAGATTCCGGTTCGACTGCGCATATGTCAGCATGTAAAGAGAATATGATAAATGTGATAGAATATAAGGTTAAGATATGGTTAGCGGATGAAAGTAGAAGTATAGAATCTCAAGCGAAGGGAGATATTAAAGTAAAAGTGTATTGCGGTAAAAGAGAAAATGTGATTTGTATAAGAAATGTGTTATACGTGCCAACATTGCGTTCCAACCTAATATCTGTCAGTCAGTTAAATGAATATGGGCACAAAGTAGTATTCAGTGAGGATGTTGCAAAAATAATAGGGAGATATGGTGAACAAATTGCAGAAGCTTTTGAACAAGATGGTATTTTTATATTGGAAACAGCTGCAATGGATGAGAATGCAATGTCGGCAGATACAGAATTTAAGAAGGATACACATAAAGTGGGTATAAAGAAGCAGAATAGATTAAGTATAAATAAAGATAAGAACAAAAATTTAGCACATTGTGAGAAGGTATTATGGCATAGAAGACTTGGGCATGTATGCGAAAGTTATTTAGACAGTATGAAAAGGAAAGAAATGGTCAGAGACCTTAGGTACCGTACTGAGCCTCTAGGTTGGTGTGAAGCATGCGTGCTGGGAAAAATGTCACAAAAACCATTCTATCCCATAAAAAATATTGTTATTAAAGATCCGTTAGAATTGATACATATGGATTTATGTGGACCAATGCGTGTGAACTCGATAGGTGGAAATAGATATATTTATGTGTTGGTAGACGATTATTCTAGATATATATGTGTGTACTTACTTAAGAACAAAGAAGACACGTTTCAATGTTTCCTTGAATACCTTGAAAGGTACGAGAATCAATTAAATAAGAAAATAAAAAGGATTAGGTCAGATAACGATAGATAGTTTATTAATAGCAGATTTAGGAATTTGTGTGAAGAAAGGGGAGTTCATCAGCAGTCAACGATGCCATATAATCCAGCAAGCAACGGGGTGGCGGAAAGGACGAATAGAACATTATTGGATAAGGCAAGAACGATGTTGCTGGATACAGAATTGCCTGAAGAATTCTGGGCTGTAGCAATCATGACAGCCGCGTTCTTAAAGAATATAACCTTTTGTAGGGAAAGGTGTGAGAAAACACCAATGGAACTGTGGTCTGGAAGAAAGCCAACAGTTTCATACATTAAGGTATTTGGAAGCGTTGCCTATTATTATATTGCGAAGAATTTAAGATACAAATTAAAGCCAAAAGCGAAGAAAGGAATATTTGTAGGTTACTGTGAGGGGAATAGAACTGAAGAAAATAGTGTCAGCAAGAAATGTTAAATTTAATGAAAATGAAAAAGGGGCATTACTTATAGAGAATGGAAAAAGAAATGGAAAATCAAATGGGCTCAGTACTGTCACTTACATAGACATACTCCATGATGGGAACGAACATGAAGAGAAGGAAGGAGAAATAGAGGAAGCTCAGAATGAACTCGATAGAGAAACAGAAGATTATATAGAACAAGATGATTGTGATAAAGAGGAGGTTGGAACTGGAATAGATCAAGTGCAACCGCAAAGAGTAGAACATAGACCAAGAAGGAAGGCAAAGGAAATAAAAGAAGAACACAGAAGAAATAGACAGCAACATGAAGAAAGATTATTAGAGCAAGGTGTAAGAAGATCGGATAGAATAAAGAATATACGCCAACAAGCAAATATAGCTGTGGGTGAGATCATACCAAAGAAACTACAGGAGGCATTGGAGTCTATAGAAGCTGATAGGTGGGAAGAAGCAATGGAGGAAGAATTAGACTGCATGGGAAAACGAGAAGTGTGGAGGCTAGTACCACGACGACCAGAGATGAAAGTAATAAAATCAAAGTGGATTTACAACAAAAAACACATAGAAAAGGATAACATAAGGTACAAAGCTAGATTAGTAGCAGTGGGCTGTCAACAACGGCAGGGAACGAATTACGTAGAATCATTCGCACCGGTTATTAAAATGCAAACTGTGAGAACAATATTATCGATAGCGAGCATATATAAAATGAAGATAAAACAGTCTATATAGCAACCTGAGAGAAGACGTCTACACGGAACAACCACCGGGATTTAACAGTGGAAAAAATGAGGTGTGCAAATTAATAAAAAGCATTTATGGACTGCCTCAATCCGGATATTATTGGAACAAAAAGTTGAACGAAATAATGGAAAAGATAGGGCTAGAAAGAGCAAAAGAAGATCCATGTGTATACGTGAAGAAAGAGAACAATGTACTGTTACTAATAGGCGTGTATGTAGATGATTTTCTAGTGATAGGAACTAACAACCAAATAATAGAAAGTAATATTGATAAGATACGAAAGTATTTTGATCTCGTAGAAACGATAAGGAAAAGTTTTTTAAATGTAGATATAGTGGAAACGAAAATAGGATTAGAATTATCGGAAAACGATTATATAGATACAATAGTACATAAGTTTGGCCTAGGAGAGTGCAAAATAGAAAATACACCGTTAGATGTGCAACAGGATTTAGATCAGTACGAAGGGTCACCAAAGATAGATCAATTGTTATATCAAGAGGTGTTAGGATCTCTAATGTACCTGGGAATTGTGACTAGACCTGATATTAAGCACAGTATTAGCAAGTTGTCTCAATATTGTAAGGATCCGCGTCAGATCCATTTAAACGCGATAAAAAGGGTATTCCGATATATAAAAGGTACCAAAGACTATAGACTAGTATACGATAACAAGAGCGATATTTTAACCATAAGCACAGACGCGAGCTGGAACAGTATAAAAGATGCCAAGTCATTCAGCGGGTATACTGTTAAAATAGGAAACAATATAGTGGGATGGCGAAGTAAAAAGCAGGATTTAGTGGCTTTGTCCACTTGTGAGGCCGAACTGGTGGCAATGTGTGAAGGAGTACAAGAAATGAGATGGATACAAGGGTTACTAGATAGTTTAGGCACAGACATAGGAAAAAGACTACCAATTAAAATAAAAACAGATAGCAAAGCAGCCAAAGACTGGGTTCACAAAGATAGGGTTACTAATAGAACAAAGCATGTTAACAGAAAATATTTTTTTATAAAAGATGAAGTTCAGAAAAATAATATTGTAATAGAACAGGTAAAATCGGAGGACATGGAAGCCGATATTTTAACAAAAGCGTTAAGCGTAGATAAATTAAGAAAGGACCTTGATAAGTTAAATGTACGCAGTAAACTCACACTGAAAGCCAAGGGGGGATATGTACCGAATGACTTCCAGTGTGGACGCGCATTAAGATAGACAGGCGGAGAGTGGGGAAACCGAGAGAGTGTGTGTGTGGAATGCCCGGTAGCGTGCGTTGTAAGCGTGCAACGATGAGAATCAATTTTTTGTACTTTATATTATAATAAATAGATTTAATCGGTAATGGTGCATTGGTTCCTTCGTATCTCTACCGCGTGGCTTTATCCACTGTACACCGCGATCTTCCAACAGAAACGTTAATTCCGCTAGGGCCCTCCTTTACCGCAACAAGCCATTATAATTTTTAACCAACAATTTGTAGGATTTTGAAAAAGAGATAATTTAGATTTAAGATACGTTCATATATCACTAAAGACTACGCATATCCAAATTCAAACAAAATCCGAAATCATATTCTGAAAAGTGTGCGAAATAATTGCAGTTTTTCACAATTTTCGACTTATAACTGCAATTTTTTCCATCTTTAATCGTTTATAACTCATAAACCAATTAACCAATATCGATGAGATTTTTCGCATATATACATTTGACTCTGTGAGACACATTTCTTAAATTTCCAATACAGGCCTAAATAAAAAAATTGTAAAAAGTATCTTTTACGATTTTTTTCACGATTCCGACGAATTGTAATTTTTTCCAAAGTTTTTTCACGTATGATCTAATAAATTAGTCCTTCTAAGTTCTCAAGACGCTCAAGTCATTTGGTCTAATTTTAAAAAAGTCATGCTGTTTCAAACGGTATTGATACACTTTTGATCTTCACTGTATTATCTAAAGAATATTGCCCTGCAAAATAATTTCCTTATGGATGTTAAAATTGCTTAATAAAAAATATAGTTACAAAAGCTCCAGCTTGTACAATTTCTGCAATCTTACGTAGTCAAAGCTGATTCCTGAAATGGATATGACACGAATAAGTGCCAATATATCTGAATATCACACTAGACAGAGTTTGAAAATATCACGTTTCCCCTATTTCATTAGCAACCCTCTAAGTGTAAAGGGAGAATCAACATCAAAGTACAGGGTGGCCACATAACTCTGAACAGCTCAATATCTCGAAAACTATGCCATCGATTTTAAAGTTCTTAGTCTTAAATTGCATGGAACTGAAGGGCCTTTCTGGCTACATAAACGTGAAGTGGCCTCCCTTCCCCTTTAACGGGGGAGGGGAGGTACCTTTGTAATTTTCAATGGAACACCCTATAAAATGTTACATATTTAGATTCTACCGGAAAAAACGAGTCAATTTTGTCTGAAACATTTTTTTGTCAGATACTTCCATGATGAGATATAACAGTTTGAAGTTTCGAGATTTAGGTACTTGAAGCGCTCGGGAAATAGCGTTATGGAATTATACGCGCTTGAGTCCTTTGCTTATTCGTGAAGAAATAAAATGTACTTTAAATTAAATGTTCAAAATGTCCACCACGGGCTTGTAAACATTTATTTACTCGAAACATCAAAGTTGTTCTAACATTTTTTAACATTTCGGGAGTCACTGAAGCGCAAACGTCACGTATTCTTTGTTTCATATCCGCTTTTGTCGTCGGTGGTTCAAACATAACTTTGTCCTTTACATATCCCCATAAGAAAAAATGTAATGGTGTTAGATCGGGGGATCGAGGAGACCATTGACGAGGTGCCCCACGACCTATCCATTTGTTCCCAAATTTTTCGTTCAAAAATTGCCTGGTGATGATTGCAAAATGTGGAGGAGCGCCGTCTTGTTGGAACCACATTTCTCTTCTAACGTGCAGTGGCACATCTTCCAAAAGCGCAGGCAAATGATTTTTTAATAAATCACAATAACTTGCAGATGTTACAGTTTCTTGAAAAAAATAAGATCCAATCACAAAATCTCCTATTCGGCCACACCAAACATTTAAAGACCATCGACGTTGAAAGGGAACACATCGCATCCAATTTTGGTTTTCCACGGCCCAATAATGCAGATTATGTCTATTTACATGCCCTGAATTCATAAAAGTGGCCTCATCGGAAAAAAGTATTTTGCACAAAAAGTCATTTTCCACAACACCCTGCAGCCACTCACAAAATCTTACGCGGTGATCGTAATCTGCTATCGAAAGCTCTTGTGATAAAACCATGTGATATGGATGATACTTTTGCCGTTTCAAAATTCGTTGAATCGATGAACGACTAATATGCGATGTTTGTGCAAGTGTACGTTGATTAATATGAGGATTTAATGTAATTGCAGCAAGAATACTGACACTATTATTTTCATTAGTGACAGCTTTAGGTTTATTGCGAGTTTTTTTACACAATTCACGGTGCTCGCGAAGCCGCTTTTCTAAATTATGAAATGTTGGATGACATTTTTTGATCCCATAACGTTCAAAAAACATCACTGCTGCACGCCGATAATTTTTTTTTGGCATTCACCTAACGTTAATAACATATTCACTTCTGTGTCAAAAGTAGCCATAATCACAATGTTACTGCTTGAATAACAGCTCTAAACTGAAAACGTTTTCATAGATAAGTGAGTCAAACTCAAGAATTGTTTGTGTTTCTTCATGAATAAGCAATGGACTCAAGCGCGTATAATTCCATAACGCTATTTCCGAGAGCTTCGAGTACCTACAACTCGAAACTTCAAACTGTTATATCTCATCATGGAAGTATCTGACAAAAAAATGTTTCAGACAAAATTGACTTGTTTTTTCCGGTAGAATTTAAATATGTAACATTTTATAGGGGGTTCCATTTAAAATTACAAAGGTACCTCCCCTCCCCCGTTAAAGGGGAAGGGAGGCCACTTCACGTTTATGTAGTCAGAAAGGCCCTTCAGTTCCATGCAATTTAAGCCTAAGAACTTTAAAATCGATGGCATAGTTCTCGAGATATTGAGCTGTTCAGAGTTATGTGGGCCACCCTGTATATTCATATAGGGAGAACACAAAGATTAGTGAGTAAAAACAATGATGCGTGTTTCTTAAAATACATGTTTTCTGACATAAGGAGAAGTGAAAGTGAACAATAAAATGAAGGTTGAGTTAATCTCTAGCGTTGCAATTTTAACTGTTTCAATAATAGAAATTGTATTCAATAACGTTTGAATGTTTTTATACATTTAAAACTAACAAGTGTACTTTAGTACATTACTTACCGTCAATGTCGAACGTTTACGAGTCACAGCTGAGTATTTCTTAAAGAGTCATTCGACAGCAATGGCCATTTTAGACATGAAAAGGAAATGTTTAAATTCCTTTTTTATATGCGACAGTCATTGAGAATCAAACTAATATATTTAGTTTTATTGGTTTACTGTCGAACGTCGCATCGTATTCAAAATCACTAATCCATCGGTTTTGAACAATATTAAGATGCTAACAATAAATAATCCATGAACTTCCTATCATTTATGCCATGCAAACGTATGTACAAAATAGTATAGAACGGTATACATATATTTCTATTCTCTTCATCTACACGAATACCATTAATATACGTTTATATAGATTAAGATCGTAATACATGAGAATACAGAAACTTCGTACCAATATAAAAACTGCAGTTACATTGCATTCGTAAATATAATTTTACACATCCACACTCTAATTCGGGTGGAAACTGGGTGTGATAAAAACACTTAACTTTGCAATACGATTACACAAGAACTATTAAATGTACAATAAAAATTCTTATAATGTTACTTATTGATCCGACATTAGTGAGTCACTACCATTTCGTTTTATGCCAAAGCGGCCAAGTTATCAATGAAGAAAAGAAAAGCAAAGAAAGTGATACGAATGTTCTTCAAGTGTCCGAATATTAATGAGAGTCACTGTACCTGAACTCATTTTAAAGGTAGAAGCCTCTACTTTTGCAATGAATCATTCATTTTTGTCTAAGATATTTTTACATGATACAACGACTGGGATACTGAATAGGCTATTTCAGTCCAAAATGTTACACATTGAAACGTTTGTAATATCATTAAAAAAGTCTCTGTCATTGAATGGTTAAAACTTGATCTGCTATTTGTTCTAGTCGATTTATAGAGCTCCGAATGAAAGGTGTTCTGTTATCATCACTGTAATATAAGAAGAGATACCTTGAAGGCCTTACACGATCAAACTGGTTCCTCCTTCTTGTTCTACTGGCCAAGAATAACAGCAAAAGAGAATCGTAGATTAAGCTGTAAGCAGTCGTTGTAGTGGAAAAGAGTGAATTTTTAAATCTGTAATAGGTTTATATGGAAAAAAGGTTTGGTGCTTTCACAAACGATTCAATTCGCAGCATTATCGACCAAAAACGTGTCCTCAATTTTTCACCTGCCATATCATGCATAAATCTGTGGCTGCAAGGAAAAACGCCGCTTGCCACAATTTCAAAAAAATTAAGTGTATACACTTATTAAGCTTTAGAATATAGGATTTACATATTTACCAGAAAATAAGTCATGAAAACGAATTTTATAGTCACAAAAAAATAATGCAATTTAACCAGACTCCAATGGTTAATTCATACGCATTAGGTAAAATTAATGGTAAAAAACTAAAATTACTATTTTCTCTATTATTATTCACATTAGTTATACAAATATTCAATATTACGCAATGTGAAAAGAATGCAGACTTATATTATAAAGAGGAAACAAGGAACTATTAGTAGTACGAAGAATTTGTGATTGGAACTTTAAACGACAATATCAACCACAGAAATATCCTACAAAAAATGGATGGTGATTTGCGAAAGTAATGGTTTCCAGCTTTAAAATGAGTCCAAATTTATTATTGCACTATTTTTATCTTAACTACATTATCATAGTTCAAATATTGACAATTTCTCAAGAATCGGAATTTTAGTATTCGCATACATTTTGGATTCACTGTACATTGTATTGCAGTTTATTTATATTACAACATTTATATTGTAATTTGTCACATACGGATTTAAACTTAATGAATAAATTTTTATCGTTCCATTCACGAAATATTAATTTTATAATTGTACAAATTAGCTCGACACCAATTCACAACGAACTTACCCGCTAGGTTCATAAATGACTATATTGATGATTGATCGTCATCCAGAGATAAAGATGTTGAAACAGTTTAACTAAATGATTATGCATCTCATGATCTTTTAACGGTATAGAAATATGTTTTGTTAAAATTTTTCATTGGCAGTAAAATTGAAAGTCGACCAATTGATTTGAATTGATTTTTACCATCCCCCTTTATAATTTTACGTAAGTTTATTACATGTAATTAATAAACTAAAATGAAACATGCTTTGCTGTGATGTTGTAGGGCTTTAACGAAATAACGCGCAATTTAGCCGAGATGCTTTCCGGTTCATTAAGCATTTAATATGTGTTCCGTCTCTGCCCATACCTCCAGTAAATTGCGCTTCGCTAAACACAAACTTTCGAGATATGTTTCTGCAATTGCAATTTATTTTTCATAACCTCCTGTATACAGAACGTACGGATTCCATAGTCCTTCATTGTCCACATTCTAGGTATCGCATCACATACTATACGCATGTATAACTTGTAACGGTTCGGTTTATCGCGGTGACGATATTGCGGTCTCGACGACGACTCTCCTCGAGGAGAACGGTCGGCGTGGAGTGGTGAGGTTAAGGTGCGGTAAATAAGGACACATGCTGGTTCGGTTATACAGGGTGTCCCAAAAATGTCTGAGTTCCTTTAAAGGGGAGGTTCCTGAGGCCATTTGAAGCGACATTTTCCTTTGCAAAAATGGCCGTTTCGGCTTTGTTAAGGAGTTATTAACGAAAAACACGGACCAATCAGAGCGCGACCTAGAGGCATGTTGGCAGAGACGGTCGCGCGCGACAGAAGTCGAGCGATGGTGATAAACCGCGGTCGAAAGGAAGGAACAAACAAGAGAAGAAAATTTTTCGAGTCCTATGTCGGATAGTTCAAATTTGAATATGCTGTAGTCTTTAGTAGCCAATGAAGGAATCTGGAAGGATTTTTCGAAATCTTAAAAAATGTTGGTTTTACAGACGTGTAAAGAATTTTTTTTCATTAAATTATAACACTAGAACTAACTTACCGAGGAAAATGAGTTTTGAGGAGCTTGTAGTGAACACGTAAGAGTATCTATTGAAAATATTTCGATTTGGAATAAATGGTGTTTTCACCATTTATTTTGCAAATGTTTTAAACAAATCCAATTTTCCTATAGCCGGGACTGTTTTAAAAATTCGAAAAAAACGTGATGACAGCTTCAAGTCTCCTCTTTACGGACCTATTTTTAAAAGGCAGGCGCTTTAAAATTGACGGAATTAGAATTATTTTAAAACCTTGCTTACCTTGGTTCTCCTGTAGAGCCCCAGCGAGGTGAAAATGATTCCTGTATTTACAAATTATTCTGCGTGAAACACTGAACCTGCCTACTTCGTTAAATTCACAAGAGCATTTTAATTATTCGCTCTATGAAATTATCGAGCAGAAGGGGTCAATGTCCTTTCACTGCACGATCCGGCCCACATTGTTAATTTATTCACGATCACAATAAAACTATTCACATATATCCATTGGGTCCACAAACGTCGAAAGAAATCCACACAAATGATTCACAGAAATCCACATATCACGCACAACTAGTTCACATTTGATGCACGTAAATCGACCGTTTCGACTGGCCCGTCCGCGAAAAACTGTCCGTGAAAATCCGTCCGTCTATGCTGACGATCGTAGGAAGACTAGTTTAGGACAGCTGACGAGGTTAACGGCGTTTCAACACCACGACCGCCCCTAAGCAAAGAGTGTCTGAAGGATCCGCGTGTCCCAGCAGATAATAAACCAGGCAAGCGCCTTGACTTCTGGTTGCCAAATGAGTACAGTAGGTCAATAAAATGCTAAAAGTTTTAACGAACAGTAACGGCTTTTTGGGAATATTGCTACTACCCTTTCTTACCCCGTATATAGAATAACGGCACTTCGTGCTAATTTGCAATTTCGTGAAACCGGTATTTACTAAGGTAAAATACTGGTATTTTTGGTATTAGCTATAAATAATAAATATTTTTTAGAGCATCTACTATTATTTGAAATTTACAAATTAATTTTTCTGATAACGAATTCGATTTAATATCAAAAACTGTATCAGCTCTGCTTCCAATAAAGCTGTCTGTGGAAGCATTATGTCGGAAGGATTCCAACTTATTAACAGCGAATGCAACAATAAATTTTATGTTGCAATCACTTAAAGATCAGGACACGCTACTGTCTGAGGAATTATAACAGTGCATTGAAAATTCGTATACAGGAAAGGCATAGTGAACTAGAAAATATTTTAAGGTATTTATATAATTATAACGACTTTAATAAAGAAAACGAAAAGGAAGAAAAGAAAATAACAAGGTCAAATGTAATTAAGTTCGTCGTCAATTTGCGCAAAAACATTTATAAAAAGCAAACACAAACCTATTCAGAAGAATTCGTTGAAGATGATGTTGATGTTAATATCGAAAAAGAATTGTCTCTCGAGAAGAAATTACAATTAGCTGCATATAAAAAAATTTCCGGGCGGTTAGACAGTATTTGCGAACCGTAAGCAAGGCGATTGGGCTCATTCGATGCCCCACGTGCTCTGCACGTTTTCCAAAATGTGCCATCGTTTATGGCCATCGATGGAATTTTCATGGAACCGTCCCAGGTACGGTGGCAGGCACGCTTGTATCCCCGAGTGACGCACGCGGGAGACCCGCGTGTCCCAGAGAGGTGTTGTCGTAGCAGGTAATAAACGAGGAAAGCGCCTTGACTTCTTCGTGAAAACGTGTAGCATTTTATTGCCCTACTGCACACATTTGGTAAACATAAGTCGAGCCATCGTCGAGTTCTTTATTTCCGCATCCTTCGTTCAAGTCAAGGGGATACAAGCGTACCTGACACCGTACCTGGGACGGTTCCATGAAAATTCCATCGATGGCCATAAACGATGGCATATTTTGGAAAACGTGCAGAGCACGTGGGGCATCGAATGAGCCCAATCCCCTTGCTTACGGTTCGCAAATACTGTCTATCCGCCCGGAAATTTTTTTATATGCAACTAATTGTAATTTCTTCTCGAGAGACAATTCTTTTTCGATATTAACATCAATATCATCTTCAACGAATTCTTCTGAATAGGTTTGTGTTTGCTTTTTATAAATGTTTTTGCGGAAATTGACGACGAACTTAATTACATTTGACCTTGTTATTTTCTTTTCTTCCTTTTCGTTTTCTTGATTAAAGTCGTTACAATTATATAAATACCTTAAAATATTTTCTAGTTCACTATGCCTTTCCTGTATACGAATTTTCAATGCACTGTTATAATTCCTCAGACAGTAGCGTGTCATGATCTTTAAGTGATTACAACATAAAATTTATTGTTGCATTCGCTGTTAATAAGTTGGAATCCTTCCGACATAATGCTTCCACAGACAGCTTTATTGGAAGCAGAGCTGATACAGTTTTTGATATTAAATCGAATTCGTTATCAGAAAAATTAATTTGTAAATTTCAAATAATAGTAGATGCTCTAAAAAATATTTATTATTTATAGCTAATACCGAAAATACCAGTATTTTACCTTAGTAAATACCGGTTTCACGAAATTGCAAATTAGCACAAAATACCGGCATTCCGTATACCGGTGTAAGAAAGGCTAGTAGCAATATTCCCAAAAAGCCGTTACTCTTCGTTAAAACTTTTAGCATTTTATTGACCTATTGTACATATTTGGTAACCAGAAGTCGAGCCATCGTCAAGGTTGAGCTTCGACACAAGGCGCTGGTTTATGGCCACGCTCGGGGGTAGAAGCGTACCTGAATGACCCCCGATTTGAAGAGGGGCGGTCATTTACTGTTAACATTCCATTTGAAAACACGGTTCCATCGAACAGTTGCTGAAATAAAAATCGGCAGTGTGCTGTTGAAAGGTCGTTAACCTCGTCAGCTGTTCTGAACTAGTCTTCCTACGGTCGCGAGCATAGACAGACGTTCACGCTCAGTCCAAACAGTCGATTTACGTGCATCAAATGTGAACTAGTTGTACGTGATATGTGGACTTCTGTGAATCATTTGTGTGGATTTCATTCAACGTTTGTGTACCCAATGGATATATGTGAATAGTTTAACTGTGATCGTGAATAAATTAACAATGTGGGCCGGATCGTGCAATGAAAGGACATTGACCCCTTCTGCTCGATAATTTCATAGAGCGAATAATTAAAATGCTCTTGTGAATTTAACGAGTAGGCAGGTTCAGTGTTGCACAAAGATTATTTGTGAATACAGGAATCATTTTCACCCCGCTGGGGCTCTACAGGAGAACCAAGGTAAGCAAGGTTTTCTCAGTTTTTAACATTAATAACTAAAAAGTGAAGAGTCAGTTTTACCAGTACGTATTGACGGTGTTAGAGTGTGCGGTGATGTTCGTGCCGCGCGCCTTCGGGGTCGCGCGCCTCCGTAATATCGCGGTGCAGCGTTCGCTTTAAATAATTTTAATTCCGTCAATTTTAAAGCGTCTGCCTTGTAAAAAATAGGTCCGTGAAAAGGAGACTTGATGCTGCCACCACGTTTTTTCTAATTTTTAAAACAGTCCTGGCTATAGGAAAATTGAATTTGTTTAAAACATTTGCAAAATAAATGGTGAGAAAACCATTTCTTCCGAATCGAAATATTTTCAATAGATACTCTTATGTGTTCACTACAAGATCCTCAAAACTCATTTTCCTCGGTACGTTAGTTCTAGTGTTATAATTTAATGAAAAAATTTCATTACACGTCTGTAAAACCAATATTTTTTAAGATTTCGAAAAATCCTTTGAGATTCGTTCATAGGCTACTAAAGACTACAACATATTCAAATTCGAACTATCCGACATAGGACTCGAAAAATTTTCTTCTCTTGTTTGTTCCTTGCTTTCGACCGCGGTGTATCACCATCGCTCGACTTCAGTCGCGCGGGGCCGTCTCTGCCAATACGCCTCTAGGTCGCGCTCTGATTGGACCGTGTTTTTCGTTAATGACTCCTTAACACAGCCAAAACGGCCATTTTTGCAAAGGAAAATGTCCTTCAAATGGCCTCAGGAACCTCCCCTTTGAAGGAAATCAGACATTTTTGCGACACCCTGTATAGTAGAATACATTAGAATATACGAGAATATACTAGAATATACCAGAATATAATACCAGAATAGAATATAGTAGAATCTACTAGAATCTACTAGAATATACTAGAATATACTAGCATTTACTAGATAATACTAGAATATACTACAATATACTTGAATATACGAGAATATGCTAGAATATACTAGATTATACTAGATTATACTAGATTATACTAGAATATACTAGGATATACTAGAATATACTAGAATATACGAGAATATACTAGAATATACTAGAATGTACCAGAATATACCAGAATATACTAGAATATACTAGAATATACTAGAATATACTAGAATATACTAGAATATACTATAGTATACTAGAATATACTCGAATATACCAGAACATACTAGAATATACGAGAATATACCATAATATACTAGAATATACTAGAATACAACAGAATATACTAGAACATACTAGAATATACTAGAATATACTAGAATGTACCAGACTATACTAGAATATACTAGAATATACTAGAATATACTAGAATATACTAGAATATACTAGAATATACTAGAATATACTATAGTATACTAGAATATACTAGAATATACTAGAATATACTAGAATATACTAGAATATACTAGAATGTACTAGAATATACTAGAATATACTAGAATATAGTAGAATATACCAGAATATACTAGAATATACTAGAATATTTTAGAAGACACCAGAATATACCAGAATATACTAGAATATTCTAGTATATACTAGAATATACTAGAATATACTAGAATATACTAGAATATACCAGAATATAGTAGAATATACCAGAATATACTAGAATAAACCAGAATATACTAGAATATACAAGAATATACTAGAAAACACCAGAATATACTAGAATATAGTAGAACATACCAAAATATACTAGAATATACTAGAATATACCAGAATATACTAGAATATACTAGAATATACTAGAATATACTAGAATATACTAGAATATAGTTGAATATACCAGAATATACTAGAATATACCATAATATCCTAGAATATACCAGAATATACTAGAATATACTAGAATATACTAGAATATACCAGAATATACTGGAATATTCTAGAGTATACTAGAATATAGCAGAATAAACTAGAATGTACTAGAATATACCAGAATGTACTAGAATATACCAGAATATACTAGAATATTCCAGAATATACTACAATATACTGGAATATACGAGAATATATTAGAAGATACTAGAATATACCAGAATATAGTAGAATATACCAGAATATACTAGAATAAACCAGAATATACTAGAATATACAAGAATATACTAGAAAACACCAGAATATTCTAGAATATACTAGAATATACTAGAATATACTAGAATATACTAGAATATACTAGAATATACTAGAATATACTAGAATATACTATAATATACTAGAATTTACTGGAATATACTAGAATATACTGGAATATAATAGGATGTACTAGAATATACTAGAATATGCTAGAATATACTAGAATATACTTGAATAGTCTAGAATATACTAGAATATACTAGATTGTATTAGAATATACCTGAATATACTAGAGTATACTAGAATATACTAGAATATACTAGAATACAACAGAATATACTAGATCATACTAGAATATACTAGAATATACTAGAATGTACCAGAATATACTAGAATATACTAGAATATACTAGAATATACTAGAATATACTCGAATATACTCGAATATACCAGAACATACTAGAATATATCATAATATACTAGAATATGCTAGAATACAACAGAATATACTAGATCATACTAGAACATACTAGAATATACTAGAACATACTAGAATATACTAGAATATACTAGAATATACTAGAATATACTAGAATACAACAGAATATACTAGACCATACTAGAATATACTAGAATATAGTAGAACATCCCAAAATATACTAGAATATACTAGAATATACCAGAATATACTAGAATATACTAGAATATACTAGAATATACTAGAATATAGTTGAATATACCAGAATATACTAGAATATACCAGAATATCCTAGAATATACCAGAATATACTAGAATATACTAGAATATACTAGAATATACTAGAATACAACAGAATATACTAGACCATACTAGAATATACTAGAATATACTAGAATGTACCAGAATATACCAGAATATACTAGAATATACTAGAATATACTAGAATATAATAGAATATACTAGAATATACTAGAATATACTAGAATATACTAGAATATAGTAGAATATAGTAGAATATACCAGAATATACTAGAATATACTAGAATATAGTAGAATATACCAGAATATACTAGAATTAACCAGAATATACTAGAATATAATACCAGAATAGAATATAGCAGAATCTACTAGAATCTACTAGAATATACTAGAATATACTAGCATTTACTAGATAATACTAGAATTTACTACAATATACTTGAATATACGAGAATATGCTAGAATATACTAGATTATACTAGATTATACTAGATTATACTAGAATATACTAGGATATACTAGAATATACTAGAATATACGAGAATATACTAGAATATACTAGAATGTACCAGAATATACCAGAATATACTAGAATATACTAGAATATACTAGAATATACTAGAATATACGAGAATATACTAGAATATACTATAGTATACTAGAATATACTCGAATATACCAGAACATACTAGAATATACGAGAATATACCATAATATACTAGAATATACTAGAATACAACAGAATATACTAGAACATACTAGAATATACTAGAATATACTAGAATATACTAGAATATACTAGAATATACTAGAATATACTAGAATATACTAGAATATACTAGAATATACTAGAATATACTATAGTATACTAGAATATACTAGAATATACTAGAATATACTGGAATATACTAGAATATACTAGAATATACTAGAATGTACTAGAATATACTAGAATATACTAGAATATAGTAGAATATACCAGAATATACTAGAATATACTAGAATATTTTAGAAGACACCAGAATATACCAGAATATACTAGAATATACTAGAATATACTAGAATATACTAGAATATACCAGAATATAGTAGAATATACCAGAATATACTAGAATAAACCAGAATATACTAGAATATACAAGAATATACTAGAAAACACCAGAATATACTAGAATATAGTAGAACATACCAAAATATACTAGAATATACTAGAATATACCAGAATATACTAGAATATACTAGAATATACTAGAATATACTAGAATATACTAGAATATAGTTGAATATACCAGAATATACTAGAATATACCATAATATCCTAGAATATACCAGAATATACTAGAATATACTAGAATATACTAGAATATACCAGAATATACTGGAATATTCTAGAGTATACTAGAATATAGCAGAATAAACTAGAATGTACTAGAATATACCAGAATGTACTAGAATATACCAGAATATACTAGAATATTCCAGAATATACTACAATATACTGGAATATACCAGAATATATTAGAAGATACTAGAATATACCAGAATATACTAGAATATTCCAGAATATACTAGAATAAACCAGAATATACTAGAATATACAAGAATATACTAGAAAACACCAGAATATTCTAGAATATACTAGAATATACTAGAATATACTAGAATATACTAGAATATACTAGAATATACTAGAATATACTATAATATACTAGAATTTACTGGAATATACTAGAATATACTGGAATATAATAGGATGTACTAGAATATACTAGAATATGCTAGAATATACTAGAATATACTTGAATAGTCTAGAATATACTAGAATATACTAGATTGTATTAGAATATACCTGAATATACGAGAGTATACTAGAATATACTAGAATATACTAGAATACAACAGAATATACTAGATCATACTAGAATATACTAGAATATACTAGAATGTACCAGAATATACTAGAATATACTAGAATATACTAGAATATACTAGAATATACTCGAATATACTCGAATATACCAGAACATACTAGAATATATCATAATATACTAGAATATGCTAGAATACAACAGAATATACTAGATCATACTAGAACATACTAGAATATACTAGAACATACTAGAATATACTAGAATACAACAGAATATACTAGACCATACTAGAATATACTAGAATATAGTAGAACATACCAAAATATACTAGAATATACTAGAATATACCAGAATATACTAGAATATACTAGAATATACTAGAATATACTAGAATATAGTTGAATATACCAGAATATACTAGAATATACCAGAATATCCTAGAATATACCGGAATATACTAGAATATACTAGAATATACTAGAATATACTAGAATATACTAGAATATACTAGAATATAGTAGAATATAGTAGAATATACCAGAATATACTAGAATATACTAGAATATAGTAGAATATACCAGAATATACTAGAATTAACCAGAATATACTAGAATATACTTGAATATACTAGAATATACTAGAATATACTAGAATATTCTAAAATATACTAGAATATACTAGAATATACTAGAATATACCAGAATATACTGAAATATTCTAGAGTATACTAGAATATAGCAGAATAAACTAGAATGTACTAGAATATACCAGAATATACTAGAATATTCCAGAATATACTAGAATATACTGGAATATACCAGAATATACTAGAATAAACCAGAATATACTAGAATATACAAGAATATACTAGAAAACACCAGAATATTCTAGAATATACTAGAATATACTAGAATATACTAGAATATACTAGAATATACTAGAATATACTATAATATACTAGAATTTACTGGAATATACTAGAATATACTAGAATATACTAGAATATACTAGAATATACTATAATATACTATAATATACTAGAATATACTAGAATACAACAGAATATACTAGATCATACTAGAATATACTAGAATATACTAGAATGTACCAGAATATACTAGAATATACTAGAATATACTAGAATATACTAGAATATACTAGAATATACTCGAATATACTCGAATATACCAGAACATACTAGAATATATCATAATATACTAGAATATGCTAGAATACAACAGAATATACTAGATCATACTAGAACATACTAGAATATACTAGAACATACTAGAATATACTAGAATATACCAGAATATACTAGAATATACTAGAATACAACAGAATATACTAGACCATACTAGAATATACTAGAATATAGTAGAACATACCAAAATATACTAGAATATAGTTGAATATACCAGAATATACTAGAATATACCAGAATATCCTAGAATATACCGGAATATACTAGAATATACTAGAATATACTAGAATATACTAGAATACAACAGAATATACTAGACCATACTAGAATATACTAGAATATACTAGAATGTACCAGAATATACCAGAATATACTAGAATATACTAGAATATACTAGAATATAATAGAATATACTAGAATATACTAGAATATACTAGAATATACTAGAATATAGTAGAATATAGTAGAATATACCAGAATATACTAGAATATACTAGAATATAGTAGAATATACCAGAATATACTAGAATTAACCAGAATATACTAGAATATACTAGAATATACTAGAATATACTAGAATATACTAGAATATACTAGAATATTCTAAAATATACTAGAATATACTAGAATATACTAGAATATACCAGAATATACTGGAATATTCTAGAGTATACTAGAATATAGCAGAATAAACTAGAATGTACTAGAATATACCAGAATATACTAGAATATTCCAGAATATACTAGAATATACTGGAATATACCAGAATATACTAGAATAAACCAGAATATACTAGAATATACAAGAATATACTAGAAAACACCAGAATATTCTAGAATATACTAGAATATACTAGAATACAACAGAATATACTAGAACATACTAGAATATACTAGAATATACTAGAATGTACCAGAATATACTAGAATATACTAGAATATACTAGAATATACTAGAATATACTCGAATATACTCGAATATACCAGAACATACTAGAATATATCATAATATACTAGAATATGCTAGAATACAACAGAATATACTAGATCATACTAGAACATACTAGAATATACTAGAACATACTAGAATATACTAGAATATACCAGAATATACTAGAATATACTAGAATACAACAGAATATACTAGACCATACTAGAATATACTAGAATATAGTAGAACATACCAAAATATACTAGAATATACTAGAATATACCAGAATATACTAGAATATACTAGAATATACTAGAATATACTAGAATATAGTTGAATTAATCAGAATTTACTAGAATATACCAGAATATCCTAGAATATACCGGAATATACTAGAATATACTAGAATATACTAGAATATACTAGAATACAACAGAATATACTAGACCATACTAGAATATACTGGAATATACTAGAATGTACCAGAATATACCAGAATATACTAGAATATACTAGAATATACTAGAATATAATAGAATATACTAGAATATACTAGAATATACTAGAATATACTAGAATATAGTAGAATATAGTAGAATATACCAGAATATACTAGAATATACTAGAATATAGTAGAATATACCAGAATATACTAGAATTAACCGGAATATACTAGAATATTCTAGAATATCCTAGAATATACTAGAATATACTAGAATATACTAGAATATTCTAAAATATACTAGAATATACTAGAATATACTAGAATATACCAGAATATACTGGAATATTCTAGAGTATACTAGAATATAGCAGAATAAACTAGAATGTACTAGAATATACCAGAATATACTAGAATATTCCAGAATATACTAGAATATACTGGAATATACCAGAATATATTAGAAGATACTAGAATATACCAGAATATAGTAGAATATACCAGAATATACTAGAATAAACCAGAATATACTAGAATATACAAGAATATACTAGAAAACACCAGAATATTCTAGAATATACTAGAATATACTAGAATATACTAGAATATACTAGAATATACTAGAATATACTAGAATATACTAGAATATAATAGAATATACTAGAATATACTAGAATATACTAGAATATACTAGAATATAGTAGAATATAGTAGAATATACCAGAATATACTAGAATATACTAGAATATAGTAGAATATACCAGAATATACTAGAATATACCAGAATATACTAGAATATACTAGAATATACTAGAATATACTAGAATATACTAGAATATTCTAAAATATACTAGAATATACTAGAATATACTAGAATATACCAGAATATACTGGAATATTCTAGAGTATACTAGAATATACCAGAATAAACTAGAATGTACTAGAATATACCAGAATATACTAGAATATTCCAGAATATACTAGAATATACTGGAATATACCAGAATATACTAGAATAAACCAGAATATACTAGAATATACAAGAATATACTAGAAAACACCAGAATATACTAGAATATACTAGAATATACTAGAATATACTATAATATACTAGAATATACTGGAATATACTAGAATATACTAGAATATACTAGAATATACTAGAATATACTATAATATACTAGAATATACTAGAATACAACAGAATATACTAGATCATACTAGAATATACTAGAATATACTAGAATGTACCAGAATATACTAGAATATACTAGAATATACTAGAATATACTAGAATATACTAGAATATACTCGAATATACCAGAACATACTAGAATATATCATAATATACTAGAATATGCTAGAATACAACAGAATATACTAGATCATACTAGAACATACTAGAATATACTAGAACATACTAGAATATACTAGAATATACCAGAATATACTAGAATATACTAGAATACAACAGAATATACTAGACCATACTAGAATATACTAGAATATAGTAGAACATACCAAAATATACTAGAATATACTAGAATATACCAGAATATACTAGAATATACTAGAATATACTAGAATATACTAGAATATAGTTGAATATACCAGAATATACTAGAATATACCAGAATATCCTAGAATATACCGGAATATACTAGAATATACTAGAATATACTAGAATATACTAGAATACAACAGAATATACTAGACCATACTAGAATATACTAGAATATACTAGAATGTACCAGAATATACCAGAATGTACTAGAATATACCAGAATATACTAGAATATACTAGAATATAGTAGAATATACCAGAATATACTAGAATATACCAGAATATACTAGAATATACTAGAATATACTAGAATATACTAGAATATTCTAAAATATACTAGAATATACTAGAATATACTAGAATATACCAGAATATACTGGAATATTCTAGAGTATACTAGAATATAGCAGAATAAACTAGAATGTACTAGAATATACCAGAATATACTAGAATATTCCAGAATATACTAGAATATACTGGAATATACCAGAATATACTAGAATATACTAGAATATACTAGAATATTCCAGAATATACTAGAATATACTGGAATATACCAGAATATATTAGAAGATACTAGAATATACCAGAATATAGTAGAATATACCAGAATATACTAGAATAAACCAGAATATACTAGAATATACAAGAATATACTAGAAAACACCAGAATATACTAGAATATACTAGAATATACTAGAATATACTAGAATATACTAGAATATACTAGAATATACTAGAATATACTAGAATATAATAGAATATACTAGAATATACTAGAATATACTAGAATATACTAGAATATAGTAGAATATAGTAGAATATACCAGAATATACTAGAATATACTAGAATATAGTAGAATATACCAGAATATACTAGAATAAACTAGAATATACTAGAATATACTAGAATATACTAGAATATACTAGAATATACTAGAATATACTAGAATATACTAGAATATACTAGAATATACTAGAATATACCAGAATATACTGGAATATTCTAGAGTATACTAGAATATACCAGAATAAACTAGAATGTACTAGAATATACCAGAATATACTAGAATATTCCAGAATATACTAGAATATACTGGAATATACCAGAATATACTAGAATAAACCAGAATATACTAGAATATACAAGAATATACTAGAAAACACCAGAATATACTAGAATATACTAGAATATACTAGAATATACTATAATATACTAGAATATACTGGAATATACTAGAATATACTAGAATATACTAGAATATACTAGAATATACTAGAATATACTAGAATATACTAGAATACAACAGAATATACTAGATCATACTAGAATATACTAGAATATACTAGAATGTACCAGAATATACTAGAATATACTAGAATATACTAGAATATACTAGAATATACTAGAATATACTAGAATATACCAGAACATACTAGAATATATCATAATATACTAGAATATGCTAGAATACAACAGAATATACTAGATCATACTAGAACATACTAGAATATACTAGAACATACTAGAATATACTAGAATATACCAGAATATACTAGAATATACTAGAATACAACAGAATATACTAGACCATACTAGAATATACTAGAATATAGTAGAACATACCAAAATATACTAGAATATACTAGAATATACCAGAATATACTAGAATATACTAGAATATACTAGAATATACTAGAATATAGTTGAATATACCAGAATATACTAGAATATACCAGAATATCCTAGAATATACCGGAATATACTAGAATATACTAGAATATACTAGAATATACTAGAATACAACAGAATATACTAGACCATACTAGAATATACTAGAATATACTAGAATGTACCAGAATATACCAGAATGTACTAGAATATACCAGAATATACTAGAATATACTAGAATATAGTAGAATATACCAGAATATACTAGAATAAACCAGAATATACTAGAATATACTAGAATATACTAGAATATACTAGAATATTCTAAAATATACTAGAATATACTAGAATATACTAGAATATACCAGAATATACTGGAATATTCTAGAGTATACTAGAATATAGCAGAATAAACTAGAATGTACTAGAATATACCAGAATATACTAGAATATTCCAGAATATACTAGAATATACTGGAATATACCAGAATATACTAGAATGTACCAGAATATACTAGAATATACTAGAATATACTAGAATATACTAGAATATACTAGAATATACTAGAATGTACTAGAATATACTAGAATATACTAGAATATACTAGAATATACTAGAATATACTAGAATTTACTGGAATATACTAGAATATACTGGAATATAATAGGATGTACTAGAATATACTAGAATATACTAGAATATACTAGAATATACTAGAATATACTAGAATATACTAGAATATACTAGAATATACTAGAATATACTTGAATAGTCTAGAATATACTAGAATATACTAGAATGTACTAGAATATACCAGAATATACTAGAATATTCCAGAATATACTAGAATATACTAGAATGTACTAGAATATACCAGAATATACTAGAATATTCCAGAATATACTAGAATATACTGGAATATACCAGAATATATTAGAATATACCAGAATATAGTAGAATATACCAGAATATACTAGAATAAACCAGAATATACTAGAATATTCCAGAATATACTAGAATATACTGGAATATACCAGAATATATTAGAATATACCAGAATATAGTAGAATATACCAGAATATACTAGAATAAACCAGAATATACTAGAATATACAAGAATATACTAGAAAACACCAGAATATACTAGAATATACTAGAATATACTAGAATATACTAGAATATACTAGAATATAATAGAATGTACTAGAATATACTAGAATATACTAGAACATACTAGAATATACTAGAATATACTAGAGTATACTAGAATATACTAGAACATACCAGAATATACTATAATATAGTAGAATAGACCAGAATATACTGGAATATAGTGGAATATACTAGAATATAATAGAATATACTAGAATATACCAGAATATGCTAGAATATACTAGATTATACTAGATTATACTAGATTATACTAGAATATACTAGGATATACTAGAATATACTAGAATATACGAGAATATACTAGAATATACTAGAATGTACCAGAATATACCAGAATATACTAGAATATACTAGAATATACTAGAATATACTAGAATATACGAGAATATACTAGAATATACTATAGTATACTAGAATATACTATAGTATACTAGAATATACTCGAATATACCAGAACATACTAGAATATACGAGAATATACCATAATATACTAGAATATACTAGAATACAACAGAATATACTAGAACATACTAGAATATACTAGAATATACTAGAATATACTAGAATATACTAGAATATACTAGAATATACTAGAATATACTAGAATATACTAGAATATACTAGAATATACTATAGTATACTAGAATATACTAGAATATACTAGAATATACTAGAATATACTAGAATATACTAGAATATACTAGAATGTACTAGAATATACTAGAATATACTAGAATATAGTAGAATATACCAGAATATACTAGAATATACTAGAATATTTTAGAAGACACCAGAATATACCAGAATATACTAGAATATTCTAGTATATACTAGAATATACTAGAATATACTAGAATATACTAGAATATACCAGAATATAGTAGAATATACCAGAATATACTAGAATAAACCAGAATATACTAGAATATACAAGAATATACTAGAAAACACCAGAATATACTAGAATATAGTAGAACATACCAAAATATACTAGAATATACTAGAATATACTAGAATATACTAGAATATACTAGAATATACTAGAATATACCAGAATATACTGGAATATTCTAGAGTATACTAGAATATACCAGAATAAACTAGAATGTACTAGAATATACCAGAATATACTAGAATATACCAGAATATACTAGAATATTCCAGAATATACTAGAATATACTGGAATATACCAGAATATATTAGAAGATACTAGAATATACCAGAATATAGTAGAATATACCAGAATATACTAGAATAAACCAGAATATACTAGAATATACAAAAGAATATACTAGAAAACACCAGAATATTCTAGAATATACTAGAATATACTAGAATATACTAGAATATACTAGAATATACTAGAATATACTTGAATAGTCTAGAATATACTAGAATATACTAGAATACAACAGAATATACTAGATCATACTAGAATATACTAGAATATACTAGAATGTACCAGAATATACTAGAATATACTAGAATATACTAGAATATACTAGAATATACTAGAATATACTCGAATATACCAGAACATACTAGAATATACGAGAATATACCATAATATACTAGAATATACTAGAATACAACAGAATATACTAGAACATACTAGAATATACTAGAACATACTAGAATATACTAGAATATACTAGAATATACTAGAATATACCAGAATATACTAGAATATACTAGAATATACTAGAATATACTAGAATATACTAGAATATACTAGAATACAACAGAATATACTAGACCATACTAGAATATACTAGAATATAGTAGAACATACCAAAATATACTAGAATATACTAGAATATATCAGAATATACTAGAATATACTAGAATATACTAGAATATACTAGAATATAGTTGAATATACCAGAATATACTAGAATATACCAGAATATCCTAGAATATACCGGAATATACTAGAATATACTAGAATATACTAGAATATACTAGAATACAACAGAATATACTAGACCATACTAGAATATACTAGAATATACTAGAATGTACCAGAATATACCAGAATATACTAGAATATACTAGAATATACTAGAATTTAGTAGAATATACTAGAATATACAAGAATATACTAGAATATACTAGAATATACTAGAATATAGTAGAATATACCAGAATATACTAGAATATACTAGAATATAGTAGAATATACCAGAATATACTAGAATAACCAGAATATACTAGAATATACAAGAATATACTAGAAAACACCAGAATATACTAGAATATACTAGAATATACTAGAATATACTAGAATATACCAGAATATACTAGAATATACTAGAATATACTAGAATATACTAGAATATACTAGAATATACTAGAATATAGTTGAATATACCAGAATATACTAGAATATACCATAATATCCTAGAATATACCAGAATATACTAGAATATACTAGAATATACTAGAATATACTAGAATATACTAGAATATACTAGAATATACTAGAATATACTAGAATATACTGGAATATAATAGGATGTACTAGAATATACTAGAATATACTAGAATATACTAGAATATACTAGAATATACTAGAATATACTAGAATATACTAGAATATACTAGAATATACTTGAATAGTCTAGAATATACTAGAATATACTAGAATGTACTAGAATATACCAGAATATACTAGAATATTCCAGAATATACTAGAATATACTAGAATGTACTAGAATATACCAGAATATACTAGAATATTCCAGAATATACTAGAATATACTGGAATATACCAGAATATATTAGAATATACCAGAATATAGTAGAATATACCAGAATATACTAGAATAAACCAGAATATACTAGAATATTCCAGAATATACTAGAATATACTGGAATATACCAGAATATATTAGAATATACCAGAATATAGTAGAATATACCAGAATATACTAGAATAAACCAGAATATACTAGAATATACAAGAATATACTAGAAAACACCAGAATATACTAGAATATACTAGAATATACTAGAATATACTAGAATATACTAGAATATACTAGAATATACTAGAATATACTAGAATATACTAGAATATACTAGAATATACTAGAATATACTAGAGTATACTAGAATATACTAGAATATACCAGAATATACTATAATATAGTAGAATAGACCAGAATATACTGGAATATAGTAGAATATACTAGAATATACTAGAATGTACCAGACTATACTAGAATATACTAGAATATACTAGAATATACTAGAATATACTAGAATATACTAGAATATACTAGAATATACTAGAATATACTAGAATATACTAGAATATACTATAGTATACTAGAATATACTAGAATATACTAGAATATACTAGAATATACTAGAATATACTAGAATATACTAGAATGTACTAGAATATACTAGAATATACTAGAATATAGTAGAATATACCAGAATATACTAGAATATACTAGAATATTTTAGAAGACACCAGAATATACCAGAATATACTAGAATATTCTAGTATATACTAGAATATACTAGAATATACTAGAATATACTAGAATATACCAGAATATAGTAGAATATACCAGAATATACTAGAATAAACCAGAATATACTAGAATATACAAGAATATACTAGAAAACACCAGAATATACTAGAATATAGTAGAACATACCAAAATATACTAGAATATACTAGAATATACCAGAATATACTAGAATATACTAGAATATACTAGAATATACCAGAATATACTGGAATATTCTAGAGTATACTAGAATATACCAGAATAAACTAGAATGTACTAGAATATACCAGAATATACTAGAATATACCAGAATATACTAGAATATTCCAGAATATACTAGAATATACTGGAATATACCAGAATATATTAGAAGATACTAGAATATACCAGAATATAGTAGAATATACCAGAATATACTAGAATAAACCAGAATATACTAGAATATACAAAAGAATATACTAGAAAACACCAGAATATTCTAGAATATACTAGAATATACTAGAATATACTAGAATATACTAGAATATACTAGAATATACTTGAATAGTCTAGAATATACTAGAATATACTAGAATACAACAGAATATACTAGATCATACTAGAATATACTAGAATATACTAGAATGTACCAGAATATACTAGAATATACTAGAATATACTAGAATATACTAGAATATACTCGAATATACTCGAATATACTCGAATATACCAGAACATACTAGAATATACGAGAATATACCATAATATACTAGAATATACTAGAATACAACAGAATATACTAGAACATACTAGAATATACTAGAACATACTAGAATATACTAGAATATACTAGAATATACTAGAATATACCAGAATATACTAGAATATACCGGAATATACTAGAATATACTAGAATATACTAGAATATACTAGAATACAACAGAATATACTAGACCATACTAGAATATACTAGAATATAGTAGAACATACCAAAATATACTAGAATATACTAGAATATACCAGAATATACTAGAATATACTAGAATATACTAGAATATACTAGAATATAGTTGAATATACCAGAATATACTAGAATATACCAGAATATCCTAGAATATACCGGAATATACTAGAATATACTAGAATATACTAGAATATACTAGAATACAACAGAATATACTAGACCATACTAGAATATACTAGAATATACTAGAATGTACCAGAATATACCAGAATATACTAGAATATACTAGAATATACTAGAATTTAGTAGAATATACTAGAATATACTAGAATATACTAGAATATACTAGAATATACTAGAATATAGTAGAATATACCAGAATATACTAGAATATACTAGAATATAGTAGAATATACCAGAATATACTAGAATAACCAGAATATACTAGAATATACAAGAATATACTAGAAAACACCAGAATATACTAGAATATACTAGAATATAAAAGAATATACTAGAATATACTAGAATATACCAGAATATACTAGAATATACTAGAATATACTAGAATATACTAGAATATACTAGAATATACTAGAATATAGTTGAATATACCAGAATATACTAGAATATACCATAATATCCTAGAATATACCAGAATATACTAGAATATACTAGAATATACTAGAATATACTAGAATATACTAGAATATACTAGAATTTACTGGAATATACTAGAATATACTGGAATATAATAGGATGTACTAGAATATACTAGAATATACTAGAATATACTAGAATATACTAGAATATACTAGAATATACTAGAATATACTAGAATATACTAGAATATACTTGAATAGTCTAGAATATACTAGAATATACTAGAATGTACTAGAATATACTAGAATATAGTTGAATATACCAGAATATACTAGAATATACCAGAATATCCTAGAATATACCGGAATATACTAGAATATACTAGAATATACTAGAATATACTAGAATACAACAGAATATACTAGACCATACTAGAATATACTAGAATATACTAGAATGTACCAGAATATACCAGAATATACTAGAATATACTAGAATATACTAGAATTTAGTAGAATATACTAGAATATACAAGAATATACTAGAATCTACTAGAATATAGTAGAATATAGTAGAATATACCAGAATATACTAGAATATACTAGAATATAGTAGAATATACCAGAATATACTAGAATTAACCAGAATATACTAGAATATACAAGAATATACTAGAAAACACCAGAATATACTAGAATATACTAGAATATAAAAGAATATACTAGAATATACTAGAATATACCAGAATATACTAGAATATACTAGAATATACTAGAATATACTAGAATATACTAGAATATACTAGAATATAGTTGAATATACCAGAATATACTAGAATATACCATAATATCCTAGAATATACCAGAATATACTAGAATATACTAGAATATACTAGAATATACTAGAATATACTAGAATATACTAGAATTTACTGGAATATACTAGAATATACTGGAATATAATAGGATGTACTAGAATATACTAGAATATACTAGAATATACTAGAATATACTAGAATATACTAGAATATACTAGAATATACTAGAATATACTAGAATATACTAGAATATACTTGAATAGTCTAGAATATACTAGAATATACTAGAATGTACTAGAATATACCAGAATATACTAGAATATTCCAGAATATACTAGAATATACTAGAATGTACTAGAATATACCAGAATATACTAGAATATTCCAGAATATACTAGAATATACTGGAATATACCAGAATATATTAGAATATACCAGAATATAGTAGAATATACCAGAATATACTAGAATAAACCAGAATATACTAGAATATTCCAGAATATACTAGAAAATACTGGAATATACCAGAATATATTAGAATATACCAGAATATAGTAGAATATACCAGAATATACTAGAATAAACCAGAATATACTAGAATATACAAGAATATACTAGAAAACACCAGAATATACTAGAATATACTAGAATATACTAGAATATACTAGAATATACTAGAATATACTAGAATATACTAGAATATACTAGAATATACTAGAATATACTAGAATATACTAGAATATACTAGAGTATACTAGAATATACTAGAATATACCAGAATATACTATAATATAGTAGAATAGACCAGAATATACTGGAATATAGTAGAATATACTAGAATATACTAGAATGTACCAGACTATACTAGAATATACTAGAATATACTAGAATATACTAGAATATACTAGAATATACTAGAATATACTAGAATATACTAGAATATACTAGAATATACTATAGTATACTAGAATATACTAGAATATACTAGAATATACTGGAATATACTAGAATATACTAGAATATACTAGAATGTACTAGAATATACTAGAATATACTAGAATATAGTAGAATATACCAGAATATACTAGAATATACTAGAATATTTTAGAAGACACCAGAATATACCAGAATATACTAGAATATTCTAGTATATACTAGAATATACTAGAATATACTAGAATATACTAGAATATACCAGAATATAGTAGAATATACCAGAATATACTAGAATAAACCAGAATATACTAGAATATACAAGAATATACTAGAAAACACCAGAATATACTAGAATATAGTAGAACATACCAAAATATACTAGAATATACTAGAATATACCAGAATATACTAGAATATACTAGAATATACTAGAATATACCAGAATATACTGGAATATTCTAGAGTATACTAGAATATAGCAGAATAAACTAGAATGTACTAGAATATACCAGAATATACTAGAATATACCAGAATATACTAGAATATTCCAGAATATACTAGAATATACTGGAATATACCAGAATATATTAGAAGATACTAGAATATACCAGAATATAGTAGAATATACCAGAAGATACTAGAATAAACCAGAATATACTAGAATATACAAAAGAATATACTAGAAAACACCAGAATATTCTAGAATATACTAGAATATACTAGAATATACTAGAATATACTAGAATATACTAGAATATACTTGAATAGTCTAGAATATACTAGAATATACTAGAATACAACAGAATATACTAGATCATACTAGAATATACTAGAATATACTAGAATGTACCAGAATATACTAGAATATACTAGAATATACTAGAATATACTAGAATATACTAGAATATACTCGAATATACCAGAACATACTAGAATATACGAGAATATACCATAATATACTAGAATATACTAGAATACAACAGAATATACTAGAACATACTAGAATATACTAGAACATACTAGAATATACTAGAATATACTAGAATATACTAGAATATACCAGAATATACTAGAATATACCGGAATATACTAGAATATACTAGAATATACTAGAATATACTAGAATACAACAGAATATACTAGACCATACTAGAATATACTAGAATATAGTAGAACATACCAAAATATACTAGAATATACTAGAATATACCAGAATATACTAGAATATACTAGAATATACTAGAATATACTAGAATATAGTTGAATATACCAGAATATACTAGAATATACCAGAATATCCTAGAATATACCGGAATATACTAGAATATACTAGAATATACTAGAATATACTAGAATACAACAGAATATACTAGACCATACTAGAATATACTAGAATATACTAGAATGTACCAGAATATACCAGAATATACTAGAATATACTAGAATATACTAGAATTTAGTAGAATATACTAGAATATACAAGAATATACTAGAATATACTAGAATATACTAGAATATAGTAGAATATACCAGAATATACTAGAATATACTAGAATATAGTAGAATATACCAGAATATACTAGAATAACCAGAATATACTAGAATATACAAGAATATACTAGAAAACACCAGAATATACTAGAAAATACTAGAATATAAAAGAATATACTAGAATATACTAGAATATACCAGAATATACTAGAATATACTAGAATATACTAGAATATACTAGAATATACTAGAATATACTAGAATATAGTTGAATATACCAGAATATACTAGAATATACCATAATATCCTAGAATATACCAGAATATACTAGAATATACTAGAATATACTAGAATATACTAGAATATACTAGAATATACTAGAATATACTAGAATATACTAGAATATACTGGAATATAATAGGATGTACTAGAATATACTAGAATATACTAGAATATACTAGAATATACTAGAATATACTAGAATATACTAGAATATACTAGAATATACTAGAATATACTTGAATAGTCTAGAATATACTAGAATATACTAGAATGTACTAGAATATACCAGAATATACTAGAATATTCCAGAATATACTAGAATATACTAGAATGTACTAGAATATACCAGAATATACTAGAATATTCCAGAATATACTAGAATATACTGGAATATACCAGAATATATTAGAATATACCAGAATATAGTAGAATATACCAGAATATACTAGAATAAACCAGAATATACTAGAATATTCCAGAATATACTAGAATATACTGGAATATACCAGAATATATTAGAATATACCAGAATATAGTAGAATATACCAGTATATACTAGAATAAACCAGAATATACTAGAATATACAAGAATATACTAGAAAACACCAGAATATACTAGAATATACTAGAATATACTAGAATATACTAGAATATACTAGAATATAATAGAATGTACTAGAATATACTAGAATATACTAGAATATACTAGAATATACTAGAATATACTAGAGTATACTAGAATATACTAGAATATACCAGAATATACTATAATATAGTAGAATAGACAAGAATATACTGGAATATAGTGGAATATACTAGAATATACTAGAATGTACCAGACTATACTAGAATATACTAGAATATACTAGAATATACTAGAATATACTAGAATATACTAGAATATACTAGAATATACTAGAATATACTAGAATATACTA